>WAAF01000068.1:132321-359007 GCA_013400475.1 Tricholaema leucomelas
GCTGAGTCTAGTCTGGGTGATTTCTAAAGTTGTGGGGGGCAGGGAACACCCAAACCATCACATAATTGCAGAAGTTTCAGCCCAGGAAGCAGCTCTGAAGTGCACATTTTCATCACTGCAGAAGCACAGCATCTAAAGCTGTTGATTTTGAGAGATCTTTTAGAACATACTCTACCATCAGAATTTATTTGACTTTAGGTCACTATGTATAAGCATGGTGGTACAAGTTCTGAGACATGAATGTTTAAGGGCTACTTCATAATTTCTATATTGGCAGTGTTTTCTTGATTTCATTCTACTTGAGTACAACAGAGACCATTTGTTGATTTTATATCAGGTCTGTACCTACAATCTGTTTAAAAATCATCCTGTTTGTCACTACTGGAATGAGCTATTCACATCTGCAATGTCCACTCTCATTGCCACCCCTGTAGTTTGGGATGTTCCTGACAAAGTGCAAATCTCTAACGAAATACCAGCTGCTCCACGAGCTACATGTATGGACTTATGTGCTACTGTTAGGAATATTCAGTACTGACTGCTTACAGTCATAGAATCAGCCAGGGTGGAAGAGACCTCCAAGATCATCCAGTCCAACCTAGCACCCAGCCCTAGCCAGTCAACCAGACCATGGCACTGAGTGCCTCACCCAGGCTTTTCCTGAACACCTCCAGGGATGGTGACTCCACCACCTCCCTGGGCAGCCCGTTCCAATGCCAATCACTCTCTCCGGGAAGAACTTCCTCCTAACATCCAGCCTATACTTCGCCCAGCACAACTTGAGACTGTGTCCCCTTGTTCTGTTGCTGGTTGTCTGGGAGAAGAGACCAACCCCACCTGGCTACAACCTCCCTTCAGGTAGTTGTAGACAGCAATGAGGTCTGCCCTGAGCCTCCTCTTCTCCAGGCTGCACACCCCCAGCTCCCTCAGCCTCTCCTCATAGGGTTTGTGTTCCAGGCCCCTCACCAGCTTTGTCGCCCTCCTCTGGACACCTTCCAGCACCTCAACATCTCTCTTGAATTGAGGAGCCCAGAACTGGACACAGCACTGAAGGTGTCGCCTAACCAGTATTGAGTACAGGGGCAGAAGAACCTCCCTTGTCCTACTGGCCACACTGTACCTGATACAAGCCAGGATGCCATTGGCTTGTGGCAGGCCTCCAAGCAAAAACAAGAGTATACTTTAGAAGCTGGAGTGCACCTTGCAAAGTAAAAAAGCTTCATAAATGTTTTATTTTGGAAGATTTCAAGTGCTGGCAGTTGAATCAAGAAAACATTCTCTCATTTGTATTTCTCCATTGTATAACATCCAATTTTGAGTCAGGGTAAACAGACATAATGTGCCCCTTTTGGCTGCTGTTTTAACATGGTGAGCATAAAGACCAATTGCAAATCATGAGATTGCAGTGAGCACTGATGCCATTCTGTCGGCATTTCAAATCCTGCTACAGAGCAACATATAGATAAGTCTAAAGTTGAGGTCAAAGCAATTTGACAATAAACTTCTACAAAATGAAGACAATATTCTCTTTGTTAGCCTGTTCCTTAGGATGAAAATGCTTCAGTCTCCATTTTGTTTCCTGCTGGCATTATTTCTTCAAATATCAATTCTGCCTTTGTGAATTTGTCAGGAATACTGTAAGACTGGAAGAAGAAAACCTCATGAATGAATCTGATGTAGTTTGGACAAAGGATGCTGGGGGAGGACTACAGAGTAAGAAGTGGTCACTGTGAGTGTCCTAACCATGCCATCCATTGTATAGTCTGGGTAATTTAAGGTCACTCAGAAAACAAAATCTCCCTTCCCCCCAAAATGAAATCCCATCTTGACTGACAATTTTAAAGCAGCAGAGACTTCAAAATTAGAAAACACTCTTGATATGAACTATGTGGGGAGACTTACACTGAATTTATGTTCTTACAAGACTAAGCCACTCCCTTGCTGTGCCATAGCATTGTGCTCTGCAGTGGCACTGCACTGCCACATCGCATAGGTTAGGGAGCAGCTCTCAGAGTTCAGGTAGTTGCAGAAAAACACCAGACTACTCAAAGGACCACAAAGGGTGGGACAAGCCCTTCCTTTACCCTCATTCCAACTGTAGCAGAGAAGATAGGTGTGGCTTAGGCAGAAATGAATGGATTTATGGATTTGCCCTGCCTGTGAAGCAAAAATTGGATGCAGATTGAGGCTTGGGCAGCAGTTACTCTGCTGAAACTGGATCTACTTGTGCTAGTTTGAGCCTAGCTGGGATATTTTAGTGAGAGGGATTCGGTTATAGGCTGTGAAGAGGAAACAATGGTGATGTCTGCTTCACTCATAAGATTGCTGAGATGTATAAGAACAAGAACATAAATATAGATAACACAGTTGCTCTTTGTCTCTGGTTTCCTGGCTTCCTGCACTTCTCTCCCTAACTTGCTGTCTAACTAATCCATCTGCTTTACTAAACCCCCTGGCCAGTTCTCCAAACTCACTTTGAGCATAAGGCAAAGTCTGGGATAAGATAGAGGTGTGGAAAGAAGGTGGAAGGGTGGTTGGGAGCCCCTCCTGAGGACTCTGGTTTCTGGGAGGGCTGTTGTGTTTCTGTATTACTTTTCAACTTGTATATTTCTGTATATAGCTGTATATATATATAGTAAATACCTGCTTGTATATTATGCTAAGCTCTAAACATAGCTTCATCCTTTAATTTCCAGCTGCTGAGTTTAGTCTGGGTGATTTTCTTAAGTGTGTGTGGGGGGAGGTAGGTAACACCCAAACCCTCACACTGCTTTTCCACTGCATTACTGCTCAGCATGCAGCTCAACTGTCTGAATGTAATTTGCTTCTCAGCTAAACAGCTGTAAATCTCAGCACATTTATCAGAGGACTAGGAGAATAACTTCCAGTTAGCTTGAACTAGTCTGTATAGGGTGTATTTCATACATGTTTTGTGCTGTGAGCATTTCTCACAGGAAGGGTTTGAAAATTACCATTTTTAAACTGTTTCCAAATCACTTCAACCTCCTGGATTTTATTACTAAACAGTAATTAGGTGTTTTAAGGGCCACTTAAGGCAAGATTACTGTCAGTCAACCCAATTCAGTGAAGACTTAAAGACAAGCTCATCTCCATGCAGCTGAGATATCATGCCAAGCCAGATAGGTAGTGCGAAATGTGAGTCTGTGAACCACTGCCCAAACTGCTTGCTGTTGAATACACACAGGACTCCTTGCCTTAGCAAGGGCTCCAGGCAGTTCCAAAAGCCCTACTTAGATTGCAGTATTTTAGAGACTAAAGGTAGCTATTAGCAACAGTTACAAACAGGTAGAGGTGGGTATGTCAGGAATGAAAATAAACCCCTGGGACTGTTTCACTAGGTTCCCAACTTGTGAGCATCTTGAGGGCATCTTTTCACTCCCAACTTGTGAGCATCTTGAGGGCATCTTTTCACTACATGCATAACTAATTTGATCAACAGAACACTGCACAGACTTTTCAAACTGCATTTTTCATCTAAATATGGAAACCTTTATGGGTTTTAAAGTTTCTTCAGCTCAGATCCTTTTGGAATCACTCAGATTGTTAAGAATGGTTAACTGTAGAATTAAAAATCCATCATTTTTCTGTAGGCTTAGTTATGCTTTTCAAACTGGATTGCTGTCTTGCTGAGATCAGGCCAAAAATTCTGAGAAAACATAGAATTACAGTTGTGCCTGAAGCACTCTGACAAAAAGAACCCCTTATTTTCTTACCATTGGGAAGGTCAGTTTCCTACATATTTGTCACACATTTAGTGCAGTATAGAGGCAAAAGAGGCCTTACAAATGCTACCTCATTTTGACAGCATCAGTGTCACAAACTGGAGGCACTGCAATGATTGTGACTGCTGAAAGTCTCAGCAAACATCATGCAGAGTGGTAGAAGGAGGTGACTTTCAACACCAGGTTTGAATTATTTATCTCAATTTCCTACAGGCAGGTGCTTACACAGCAGTAATCTTGTCACTTGAGTAATAGAAAGAGATGAATTTCTAATCAAACTAAAATGCCCAAGTGTAAACACAGAGCTGGGCCTGAGGTGTACAGATGTGCACGAATCTATCCCTTCCTGACAACAAAAGAAAAAACAGCTGCAAGTCTTTTAGCACTGTGCAAAGAGCAGTGACAAGAATTTATGGCAGAGAGAAAATCTGAAGACAGGCTAGATCACTGCAGATGTATTAATTTATTTATCACCCTGTCTGGCTCCTTAGCTCTGCTCCTTGGACCACAGGTGAGGTCTGTCTGTGCCCACAGCTGACAAACCCCTCCTTGCAGGGACAGCGTAAAGTGATGACTTGCAAAAACAATCCTTGGTCTGACTACGTGTGAAAGGAAAAGTACTCAAAGGCTGCCAGAATCCTGGTTGTTGTCTGTTAGAAAATCTTGCCAGTAGCTCCACAGCCTCACAAGATGATAACCAGGTCCTTTTTAGAATGTCCTAACTTGAGCACTCTGCTGCCCAGGTTCCTTGATGTTGCAACAAATGGCAATGGAAGTTTCATTAAGTAAAGAAAAGGGAAAAGCTTCCCAGGTTTTAGGATTACTGGCTCAGGATAGGTCCCAAACCACAAGCACTTCAGTCATGAAGTGAGTCAGTATCCTTTGAGGATGCCATTAATAACAGGAAAGGCGAAACATACAACCCTAATTTAGCACACATTTTGTCCTTAACGACACTCAGCTTCATCTTTTGATGTTTAATTTTTTTAATGTTAGCTGTTCCATCAAAAAAGGATTTTTCTTTTCCTTTTTTTTTTTCCCCCTGCAGAAGAAACCTTCTTCCCAACCCTTCTATAAGAGAGCTGATTCACTAAATGAACCTATAAAGCAGACCGATTTGTGCCTTTCAACTAGCAATGTTTATTTAGGTCAGTCAGCCACAAAGGCTGCTCTGAATTCAACAAGGCATTTTTATTTATAGCCAGACAAAATATCCTTCAGATTTGTGGTCACTGAGAAATGTAATACAGGTCAGACTTTAGAGATTGCCTCCCCCATCCAAGGCAGAGTCATGCTGCCAGCTCAGTGATCAGTAGATGAAGAGTGCTTTTACCTGTGTACAGAATAAGGGCTTGACCTCCTCCAGTTTTCACTCTGCTGACTATGACTAGGAGGAATACCACTAATCTGCTTACTCACCAGGTATTAGCTGGCAACTCTGACAGATTTGTCCTCAGATGAGTTCCTTCCATATAACTTGGTTCTGTTGGATTTTTACATGAGAATGTTGCTATAGACTTCTTGTATGAAGAGGTTTCTTTTCACACTTCTTGAAGCTTTTAAACTAAGAGGAAACTCTGGGCTAGATGCACAAGAAGGAGTTTACTGTGTTGCAGGATTTCTAGGCTTTGGAATGCTCCTGAACAGAAATCACTCAGAAAGATTTAGTAGTTTTGTAATGGAAATATTAGTGACACAACAAGAGAAGGGCAAAACCCATGTATACCACACTGGTGTATTCAAACTTTTGCCTACAAACACAGGTCTTGCTCTTGTTAAGTTGTTGAAAATCACAGAATTGTTTTAGCTGGACAACACTTCTAAGATCATTGAGTTCAACTGCTATCTAACTCTACCAAGTCTAGTGCTAAACTCCATCCCTTAGCAACACATCTGCACATCTTTTAAACATCTCCAGGGATGGGGATTCAACCACCTCCCCAGAGAGGCTACTATGATCTTTAATAATCCTTTCACTAAAAAAGTTTCTTCTAATAACCAATCTAAACTTCTCCTGATGCAACGTGAAGCCATTTCCCTTTCAGTAAAGAAGTTTCTTCTAACAACCAATCTAAACCTCTCCTGATGCAACGTGAAGCCATTTCCCTTACAGTAAAGAAGTTTCTTCGAACAACCAATCTAAACCTCTCCTGATGCAACGTGAAGCCATTTCCTCTTGTCCTATAACTTGTTACTAGGGAGAAAAGAGCAACATCTACCTTAGAATCATAGAATCATAGAATCAACCAGGTTGGAAGAGACCTCTAAGATCATCCAGTCCAACCTAGCACCCAGCTCTATCCAATCAACTAGACCATGGCACTAAGTGACTCATCCAGGCTTTTCTTGAACGCCTTGCTACAACCTAGTTGTAGAAAGCAATAACGTCTCCCCTCAGCCTCCCAGCTTACTGTTATCCTCAAACTTACTGAAGGTGCCCTTGATTCCTCATCCAGATCATTGATAAAGATATTAAAGAGAAATAGTACCAGTACTGAGACCTGGGGAACATCAGCTTTGACTGACCACCAACTGGATTTAATTCCATTCACTACCACTCTTTAGGCCTGACCATTCAGCCAGGTTTTCACCCAGGAAACATTCACACATCCAAGTCATGAGCAGCCAAAAAATTACCTGTTCTCAGATATTAACAATTGCATTTACAGAATCGTTCTCTACTTCATTTTCTTTTTACAGTTTGCTGCTGCATCCTGTGCAAATCCTGTAATTCACTGACTAAGAAAAGAATAAACATGGCTAGAGTTTTATGGGTGTTAGGGGGATGGCATACAGTATAACAGCTAAGAATCAAGGGAAACAGAAGAGATGGTCTCATATATCCTTTAACAAACCTGGAACCATGTCTTTCCAGTCTACTAATTGTCATCCATTGTAAGTAAACACAAACCCCAAATACTGCTACAGGCAAACTGTATGCCAAGAACATGGGTAGCACTGGGATTACTAACTTCCCCAGCTTCCTCTAACATCTCAAGCTGAAGTGCATAGTATCTATGTACACAGAACAACGGGTTTCCTATTTATAAATAGGGACATAAACTACCTCATCAACCTTTGATTCTATTCTGGGACAAGCTGATGCAAGGCAGAAGCTTTGCTTTTGTTTGTATCAAAGAAACTACAAATCTGGTAAATAAGCAAAGCTGTAAAGCTATAACTCATCAGAGACCTAAACACATTCTAAAATTAAAGCCAGACAAGTATATTTGGACAAAAATTTAAGCTACCAGAATTGAATGTAGCACATCAATACAATACCAGAAAAGGGTTTGAGAGGATCTCAAGCAAGGTTTGTGAAGTTGTAAATGTGATTATGAAAGGCTATAATAATAAAATTTCATTTTTGTATTATTAAGCACAGTTTTAAACACACCTCTTAAGAGCATTCTCCTCTATCATGTGTAAATTCGCAGCATTCTGACTGTCTCACTAAAACTGCATAGTTGACATCTAAGTCCTCCCAGAGTTGGTGGGAAATCCTGTCTGCTTTCAAGTTAATATTTTGCTCTCCTATGCTATGATAGGATTTCTTGATTTTAAACACAAGGTATCTAAGTGTGCTAGTTTGAGCCTAGCTGGAATATTTTGGTGAGAAGAATAGGCTGTGGAAAGAAAACAATGGTGATGTGTGCTTCACTCATAGGCTTGCTGAGATGTATAAGAACTAGAACATAAACATAGATAACACAGCTGTTTGCTCTTTTTCTTTAGGGCTGCACTTCTCTGTAACCTAACCTGCCATCTGTGTGACTAATCCATCTGCTTCCTAAGCCCCCCGGCCAGCCCTCCAAACTCACCTTGAATGTAAGGCAAAGTCTGGGGTAAGATAGAGGTGGGGGAAGGTGGAAGGGTGGTTGGGACCCCCTCCTGGGCACTCAGTTTTCTGGGAGGGTTGTTGTGTTTCTGTATTTTTAACTTGGATAGGTCTGTCTACAGCTGTATATATTGTAAAAATCTGCTTGTATATCATGCTAAGCTGCAAACATAGCTTCATTCTTCAACTTCCAGATCGACTGAGTCTAGTCTAAGTGTTGGGGGTGGGTAACACCCAAACCATCACACTAAGGGCAAAGGGGAAGAATATTTCTTACCATGGCAGATGCACAGAAAGAAACTTCTAATGGAAGGGCACTGACAGACAGTATTAAGTATCCCTCAAGCTGGTAAAGTCTAAATATCTGAGAAGTGTAAACTTTCCCTGGAGCACAGAAGTCTGTGAAGGTTGTTACACTAGCTCTTTGAAGCTGTGACCTGGTATGAGGAATAAATGCAAGCAGTAACGCACTGCACCCTCGCCCTTGTATCTCTCTGTTGCTATAATGTTTCTTTGCAAAGTATTACCTGCTCAGGGAATCAGTAAGAATCAGAGCTTTTTTTTCTCTGTCAAGTTCTTGTTTCAATAAAACAAAACAAAACAAAAAACCCCTAGAACTCAAACCCAAACAAAAACTTGCATGGGTTTCCCCATCCCTCTTTCTGTGCTGATCCGTGGAGACATAATGGCTACGCTACATAAGCAGCTATTGCAGGGAAATGGGAGCATTATCTGCAGAGTTTAAGATCATGCTGGGGACCCATTGTCCATCCCAAGCACACTTCAGGAGGCTGTATTTCAGAGCTCTAATCTGTTCCTTACATGTCAATCACGCTTTAGCTCATAAGAGTGTTCTGGAACGTTTAATTTCCTATAGAGGGCACACCATTAGCATGCGCTGGGAGAGCTTTGTAACATGAGCCAAAGCATGAGAAGTGGGAAAGACCTGGAAACTGACCTCTAAGTTGCAAAACTGCAGTGCTAAGGTAGGCTTATAACAGCCGAGAGAGTGATAAATACTGGGGACGTGGTTTAAACTGGCCTGTCACAAGTGCAGAGGCAGCTTTGATTCATATTTGCCAACTGAACAAATGCAGTGGCTTGAGACATGACTGGCTGAGTTTGCTGCTTTTTACCAAAGAGCTTTCCTTCCATAACACTGCCAGTGGCAAGGAAAGTGTGAATATTCCTTGTCTGCCTCAGAAGAAACAAGGATGACCTAGTTTTAACTGCTAGAGGAAGTGTTTTGACCAGAAGATAATGCAGAGGCTGAAAGAAGGAACTGTCCATTGTATGTAAAGATCAGGTTTGTGATCATCTGAAGAACTCCAGAGAAAGAAGGATGATCCAGAGAACCACAAGCCAATCAATATCAGCTCTGTGCCCAGTAAGATCACGGAGCAGATCCTCCTGGGGCACACTGCTGAGGCAGAAGAGGTGTACAATCAAGACAGCTTCACCAAGGGCAAATCATTCCAGCAGATACCTGTATGTGATAAACCAATGCCCTTGTATAGTACAGCTTTCTCTGTTGGCATCTTATCTGAAAACTGTGTTCCATGATGATAGAACTAAAATCACAGAATCACAGAATTAACCAGGTTGGAAAAGACCTCTGTGATCCTCAAGTCTGATCTATCACCTATCCCTTCTAACTAACTAAACCGTGGCACTAAGTGCCTCATCCAGCCTCCTCTTAAACACCTTCAGGGATGGTGACTCCACCACCTCCCCAGGCAGCCCATTCCAATGCCAATCACTCTTTCCATGAAGAACTTCTTCCTAACATCCAGTCTAAACCTGCTCTGATTAAGCTTGAGGCTGTGTCCTCTTGTTCTGTCACTGGGTGCCTGGCAGAAGAGACCAATCCCCACCTGGCTACAACCTCCCTTCAGGTAGTTGTAGACAGCAATAAGGTCTCCCCTGAGCCATTGTGAGCAGAATGAGGAGAGGAGAGAGGAGAATTGAAAGATGTGGGAGAGAAAGAAATGCAGCAGCAATCTTCAATGAGATGAAGGGTCAATGAGGCTCAGACAGCCAAGGGTGGCAGAAGCTGCATGTAAGGAATAGCCTGCCACCATGAGCAGTGATGCTGTTGAAGGGTGCAGAAGGGCTGGAGTGAAATCTTATAATAGAGGCCATTTTCTTGCATCAAAAATAAAACTCAAAACATTCCAGGTAGAGGTTCCAATGAGAAAGTGAGCACATAATAAAATGTGCTTAATACTTTCCACCAGACCCTAAGCTGATAGGGTTAAAAGTGCTGTCATATGACAAGCCAGCTCCAAGATAGTAACAGTTATGGATTTGTACATCCCAAACTAGGAATGGGCTTGCTGTTTTGAATATGTAGTCAGCAGTCAGCCCAGCAGCACAGAAGACATCACATCCATGATGTCTGTGATTGGTTTGTGGGATTTCTACAGTTGTTAGTATTTTCTCACCCAGGAGTCCATAAAAGTACTTGCACCAAAATTACCATCAAGAGAATTAGAATGTAAGGAAGTCAAAGTAACAGAAGAAGCTGTTAGAATGCAGAAGGGAGAGGAAGGCTGAAGAAGCCAAGAAAATATCCCCCAGTTTTGTTTTTTTTTTACTTTGTTCCTGCTGGAAGGTTGTTTACCCGGAAAGAAAATGTTGAAATGACTTCATGTTACAGTAGTGATAAATGAAGCTGCTACAAAAATCTGCAGTCAGTCCTCTTTTTATTACTCATAGAGTTTAATAACTAAAGTTCATCTGTGAGATTGAAAAATTAAATTGATCCACTGCTTGTCATGCTTAATTGCTAGGCTTATCCTGGCATGAGGTGGTTCAGCATAACAGGACCTAATGCTGAAGAGCCTCACAACTCACAGTTTACAACTGTGATGGTTTGGGTGTTACCTGCTCCCCCACACACACTTTGGAAAATCACCCAGACTAGGCTCAGCTGCTCTGGAAATTGAATGAAGCTTCATATTTACAGTTTAGCACAATATAGAAGCAGATATTTACAATATATACAGAAATATCCAAGTTAAAAAGGTAATACAGAAACACAACAGCCCTCCCAGAAACCTGAGTCCCCAGGAGGGGCTCACAAACACCCTTCCACCTTCCTCTCACCCCTCTACCTTACCCAAGACTCTGCCTTGTGCTCAAGGTAGTTTGGAGGGTCGGCCAGGGGTGTTAGGAAGCAGATGGATTAGTCACACAGACAGCAGGTTAGGTTAGAGAGAAGTTCAGCCCAAAGCCCAAAGAGACTCAACTCCCTTATCTATATTTGTGTTCTTTTTTCTATACATCTCAGCAAGCCTATGAGTGAAGCAGACATCACCATTGTTTCCTTTTCACAGCCTGTAATCTAATTCTTCTCACCAAAACATTCTAGCTAGCTTCAAACTAGCACACTCAGATACTTGGCTCACACTACATCTCACAGTGAGAGCTGGCATGATTCAGAGAAAGAGGAAGGCTCTCCAGCCTTGTTGGGTATTCATTTGAAGAATATCTATTAGTTATTTTGAAGGCTAGTATCATGACCTGGAACTGACTTTGAAACTTGAGCACTTGCCTGTGAAGGAGTTATGATGGACAAGAATGTAAGGAATCTGGGGTTTCAGCCCTGCACAGATCATGACAATTTTGACTGCAGCGATCTTTTCTTTCATTGTATCCTTCAAAATCTGTATGTTTGCAAACTGTGCTCTGTGCTATCAGCCTGCCTGTACACTGTCAGCCCCTGCAGAAATATTGCCTTCTCCAATAACATCTTATGCCTGAACTGTGAGATTTTGGGTCTTGATGATGTCAATGCCAAACGTCTTGTTCAACAAAAGTTAGTTAGCTGAAACCTGACTGGGGCTTGCAAGTGAGATAATGGCCCTGGAGAATAAACACAAGGTTAAACTTCTCTTTTGGATTAAGTTGAAAGAAACAGGAATTCTTACCAGAAATGTACACTGTATGCTAAACCACTCTGAAAACTGAGTATGCCATAGACAAACACTCAAAGGGAAAAAATCTGAGAGCAAATTTCAGAGAGCCACAGATGAAATGAAGCCTTGAGCTGAAAGCAAAGAGACATACTGCCTTATTTTGATGAGAAGAGACTTTAATTCAGGCTCATTTTAATTAATAATATTCAATTAACAGGAAATATCTTTTACTTCTTAGACTGAAAACGATCCACATTTCCAACAGAAGGGGCAGCAGTACTGAGGAGTAAGGCAGATAACCTACTTCAGGGCAGTGAGTAGGGACAGGAAGGCTCCTCCAGAGGGTGATGCAGAAGGAAAGCTTTTGTGTGTAAACCTGTCAGGCATGCAAGTGGTGGTCACTCAGTTCAATGATACCACTGCTTTCTATAAAATGGCAACTAAAAAATGAGGTAAGTCAGGCAGGAACAAAACATGGAATGAAAACTCCCCAGTCATATTAAAAATCATAAAAGATAAGGCTTTTTAGCATGAAGATGTGCCCCATAGACTTTGTATTAAGCTTTGAATTACAGCTGGGGAAATGGGATGAATGTTCAAATTCTGAACAAGGATCAGAATTTGTGAGATGCACAGAAACCCTCATCATTGACAGTGAGACACAGTAAAGACATGGGGCTTGCAACAGAAACCTATTTGGTTTCAAGAGCAGTTGCTACCACAGCCCTGAGGATACCCCCAGCCGTGACCAGTCTTGATCTTTTCCTTCAGGGTTACCCTTATCTACCCAGTGCCCCCAGCTGCCCTGTTCCTAGCTGGGGTATTGGAATAGGCCCTGGCTACCTGACCCTGCTGGCACTCCCCTGGGGAATCCCTGACACTCTCAGCATCAGGAAGCCACCAGCCCCCATAGTGCCCTGATGGTTTTGGTAGATAAGAATGCAGAGAAAAGGTTATGCTGAAAAATTGACATCTAGAATTTGATCAAGCATGCTTAAGGTACTGAATGAGTTAATAGTTTGCTGGGATGAAATAATGTATATGAATTTTGTAACAAATGCAGATCCAATAAATGTTTTCTAGAAGACTGGTTTGGTTGGGAATTAATTTGATGAGGCAGGAATTATAAAAATATAGTTGTTTTTATTTTACTGAAAAGCCCTGCTCCAAAACTATACAGAACATTTTATTTACAGGTCCTAATTCAGTCAGGAATTTCCACAAGGATGCTTATGGGCAATTTTAGTAATTTAGGAAAGTCAAAAAATGGCAAAGGCTAAGCCACAAGTTAGCTTTACCCCACTTAGAAATCAGAGGCAGAGAGCCTAGGGAAAGGCTGATTTATCCGTAAGGGTGGAGTAGGAATTTGGAGATGGTCCCTGGATCTCCTTTGCAGCAGCCTCTGGAAACTGCAACTTACAATCCAATTGTGGAACCACCCAGCATAAATCCAGTGCAGATGGAACCTGCCAAAGTCAAAGTGTCTGTAGACACAGCTTCCACAAGGCAGATCTTTTGGAGCGGCACTGCCTTAGCAGTGCAAAGAAAAGCCGTAGTGTGGGTGTGTTCCTGCCAACAGCAGCAGCTTACGGCAGAGGCAGAGGCATTCCAGCCCCAGGGTAGTGAGCAGGAAGCCAGGGTACACTGGTCTGAAGAGAAGCCAGTCTGGGTGCCACAGGCAACTCTCCTGAATGGACCTAATGGACTCGCTGGACTCTTGGGACTTGCATACACTTTCTGGTCACTCTAAGTCTTTCCTAGACAATGTGTCCAGGGCCAATAGAATAGAATAGAATCAACCAGGTTGGAAGAGACCTCCAAGATCATCCAGTCCAATCTAGCACCCAGCCCTATCCAGTCAACTAGACCATGGCACTAAGTGCCTCATCAAGGCTTTTCTTAAACACCTCCAGGGACAGTGACTCCACCACCTCCCTGGGCAGCCCATTCCAATGCCAATCACTCTCTCTGGGAAGAACTTCCTCCTAACATCCAGCCTATTCTTCCCCCTACACAACTTGAGACTGTGTCCCCTTGTTCTATTGCTGGTTGCCTGGGAGAAGAGACCAACCCCCACCTGGCTACAACCTCCCTTCAGGTAGTTGTAGACAGCAATGAGGTCCCCCCGAGCCTCCTCTTCTCCAGGCTAAACAAGCCCAGCTCCCTCAGCTTCTCCTCATAGGGTTTGTGTTCCAGGCCCTTCACCAGCCAATATATACCAGGCACAAAGAATTCAGCCAGTCACAGTCCCAGTTTCTAGGGCAAGCTTTCCCCCAAACGAGTACATGTGTGGGAAAAGGGCACCTTTTGCTGTTCCACGTTCAAGCCCGCAAGGGTGGGGGAAAGCAGTTTCCTTTTCACAGCCTATAATCTAATTCTTCTCACCAAAATATCCCAGCTAGTATTTCCCTGGAGTAACTTTTAAAGCATGATACTTTGGAATATTTACAGAGCTTCTACATTGCAATTTACTCCAAATACGCTACAGTGGAATAGATCTTTAGGATAACTCAAACTAGAGTTGGTACTGTGCAGACAGAGCAATTCAGGTGAAATCTTAGCCAAATCTTGAGTTTTGAAGCAAGCATAGGAAGAACTGCACACCTGGATGTAGAGACTGCAGATTGCTGGCAAGTGACTTGACCTGCCCCAGCAGCCCCGGGAGGCTGCAGTGTATCCTACGGGATGCCTCCTGGCTAGGTTTGGTCATTTACAAAAGGAGATGCCCGCGAAGGCTGTGCCGAGCTGCAGCCAAGGTGGGAAGTGCTTTTGCTTTTGCTGCCGGGAGCCGTTGTCGCTGCCCATGGCAAGGCGAGCGGAGGCCTGCTGTTCATCTACAGAAAATGGTCGTGTCCGAGGCAGTTTCCGCCTCTCTGAAGGCTCCTCCCCACCCGTTTCTGCCTCAGCCTGGGCAGGCTCTAACAGGTACTCCCTCGGCAGAAGGTGTGTCTTGGGCTGCTTTGTTCCAGTTCTAACCTTGCTGGCACAGCAGTTTGCCTGGATATCAGGTGTGACCCTCCAAAACCAGCAGAACTCTATTTTGGAAATCACATATCTCAAAGCCAAAACTCTTTTGCCTGCTCTCCTCTTTATTAAATTTCTTTGTTTAGTTGTTGGTTGTTTTCTTCTTTTGTTTTGTTTCTCTTTTTTGGGGGTTTTTGGGTTTTTTTTGGCACTAGATAAATGGAAACAGATGAAAGAATACTACCCTTGTGTAGTGTATTCTTAAACTGTCTTTTCTTTTAGTCAGTGCTTGTGCTCTACATGTTAGCTACTGAAACACCTTTAAACAATTATGATTGGCATATTTGTGATTATTTCTGATATCCAGGGCTGGTCTCATGTACTTAATCGTTCGAGATTGCACTGTTGCAGCCAAAATGAGCCTGAATACTGTGTTCACTTTATGGCCGTAACTTACTTTTGTCGTACATTTCTTTCCACAACGTAAATGAAGCAAGTCTCTATCTGAATGAATTGATTCTCCTTTGGCACGTTCCTTGTGCTGTTACTTACTGCAGGGTGAATGCAAAATGAACGAGAAACGTTTCCACGAGGTGAACGCTTCCTACCTGCTTTGCAGATATGCAAATAGCTGGAAAACGCATAGTGCAGACGGCTGAAAGAAGCCCTAGGAGGTGGCCCGAAAGCTATTTCCATATGCACTGCTCCCTCAGCACCGAGTGACGGCTGTTGCAGTATCTGTTTAGTAAACCTCCAAGAGCCCGTACACAAATTTGCCACAAACTGAATTAAGGGCTTGTTGTAGGCAGCGGAGGCCTGCAGGTATGTATTTTTCAAACGACACACAAGTTCCTCACTAAGTTCTGCTGGCTGGCAGCGTTCTGCAGGGCTTTGTGCAGCACCTCAGAACGGCGGAGCTTCTCGCGCCCCTCTGGCTCCGCATTGAGTCGCGGGTTCCCGTGCCCGGAGCAGCTGTCCAGGTGCAGTGGCGCGGACGGACCGAAAGGAATGCCGCTGAACCCCCGAACCGCGGGACAGCAGCGGGACGCAGCGGGACAAGGGCCTCTCGCGGATCGCTGCCCGCGCTTCAGTCGGGGCGGGGTGGGGGCGCGGCGCAGGGAGCGGCGCGGCCCTGGCTCCGCCTCTGCCCATGCTTCGCCGGGACGGGGCGGCCCTGGGCGCGGGGCAGGAGCGTAGGGCGGCGGGAGGCTCCTTTCTTGTTGCTCCCTCCGCAGTCTGGCGGTGGCGGTTATGCGCTGCCCAGGTCGCCCGGGAGAGCAGTTTTGAGGGGGCGGGCGGACAAAGGCTGGTGCCGGCGCTGGGGTGCGATGGAGCGGCGCGGCGGCTGAGGCGGCTCTGTGGGGCCGAGCCTAGCCTAACCTAGCAGAGCCTAGCAGAGCCGAGCTGGGCCGGGCGGCGGCGGCGGCACATGGTGCGCGTCTGGGGCCCGGCGCTGCGCACCCGCGGGTGGGCCGAGGGGCCACCATGGACAACTTCTTGGCAGAGGTGAGCGCTTGCCGGCCCGGTCTTCTTTTCTCCCTTACTGCTGCTTTTCGACTTTCACGGCGAGAGGCTCCCGGAAAGTGTCGTGTTTGTGTCCCTCAGCACCTCGACTTACGGGGGGTGGGGAGGGTACGGGGTGCGAGGACATAGAATAGCTGCACTCCAAGCAGTCCTTCCAAACCATAAGCCTTGCTTGCCGTGCGCCGGGGCGGAACTCGCCGCCGCCGACATGGAGCGGAGGCTACTGCCGGCTTTCCCCCGGGGGGGGGCTTTCAGCGCTAATTTGGGGTTCATTAGAGAGGACAAGGGCTGGAGGCGCCGGTGCTGCGGGTGTGCTCGGCGCGCGGCCCGTGCCCACGCTGCCTCTCTGCGCCCACCGGCGGCATTTCCCGAGGGACGTCCAGACGGTGGGTTTCGCCGCGGCAAACAGGCTGCTGTGGACTCCGGCGGGGCTGCAGCGAGTCACTGCCCTTGTCCACCCTTCTGCCACCGCTGTCGGTGGCATGGCAGCCTTTGCCACGGTGTCTGAGGAAGGAGTGGGGTCTCCCTCCTCGGGTTTCCCTGCGTGCCGCTTGGGGAGTATGTACTCCTGCTGCCTTTAATGGGCGTATGAGGCCTCAAATGACGGAGATTCTAGAAACAGAGCTGCTGTTAGTCACTTTCCAAGGTTGTTTATTAAGTGTACGTTATGAAGTTGTAGACAGAATCTTAGGATACAAAGTGCAAAAGCAGTGAAGCTTAGCTCTTGAAAGTGGTTTGAGCTTCAGCATGTGGATTTTGGTAACTTCATCACGTCGAGTGAGGAAACGAGAGCGAGACACTTTTTTACTTAAGATAAACGCCAAAATTAAAAACTTGGGTCCTGTTCTGGTTTAAATTAGCTGGCTTTTATACAGTGATATTTTACTAAATCGGTACAGCCCACCAGTGTTGGCCCAGCCTTATGGTCTCCAGCATTAAATGGCTATGGCTGCTGTGCATGTGTTGTTCTTGTTGGTTGCTGGCAAAGCTGGCATCTGGATTGTGACTACCGGTGACTGACTGCATGACTGCTTTAATAGCACCTCTCGAAGCAGTTGCACTGTCAGGACTGTAAATATAGGCCAGACATCTGTTTTACAGGACTGTGATTAGGCTGCAAAACTGTCCTTTGCCCTCATGAAATAACTTCCCTCATGTTCCTGGTGCTGCTGTTGATGCTGCCACAAGAAAAAGTGGTGATCTGTTTACCAGAATAGTAATTAGTCAAATAAAAGAAGGTCACACACCTGACTGCTTGTTAGCTTTTCATTTGTCAGACAACAGAAGTTCTGTCAAGTGCAATAAGGAAAAAGCCTGAGTTAAGTAGTAGCATTTTTTTTCTTTCTGTGGAGGACGTAGCCCTTGCCTTTCAAAAGCTTGCAAGCTGTGAGCAATATGGTAGTACTAGCCTAGCCTTGCAAAATTAGTCTAAAGACTCATTCACTCTGACACAAAGTACTGTAGCGTGCCCTACATAAAGGTGAAGAAGAGTTTTAATGGTTCTTGACTCCTTTATTAGCCAAAATTACTTGCCTGGAGGAAAATGCAAGTAAATTTTGCCAGTCTGTGTTTGTATTTTAGCATGTATTTATGTTAATTTGTGGTTGCTGCATGCAGACTTTGATCTTTCTTAAGAACTCATTACTCCCTTTCAACATGTTGATATTACTTTACAAGATCAGTAAATACAGCACCTTGACTTTAATCTGCATCCAAAGTCCCACCCATAAGTATAAACATTTTCCTTACGCTGGAGCGTATGTAAATTCCCAATAGGGAGCATAAGGCACAATATCAGAAATGCACTGGGCCTGACCCAGCTACCACAGAAAAACGTCTGTGGAAGCCACTGGATTGAGCCACTAGCTGGGTAATTTAATTTGTGAGGCAGACATCCTGCAGCTGCTCTTTACAAAAATATTTGCTGACTTACGTGAGAGAATTACTGTTCTTGCTAAAATAAGTTGCAGTGTGTGGAAGAAGGAGGAAGCTGGATGAAAAAGGCAGGTAAAAAGACTGATCTGCTCCCCTCCCCTTTGTCAGCAATGTCAATCTGCTGATAGGACTGTGTTCTGTCCAAAAAGGTGGTGGATAGAAGGGTATATAATGACAATTTATTGGGGTCATTTAGCTTTACCAGGAAGCCCCTCTTCACTGTACTGGGGACAGGAATGTCTTCAGTTTGATTGTTGCAGAAAAATAATGTACAACTGAAAAGATGTTACAAAAAAAAAAGCCCTGCATTACTGTTTCTCTCATCTTCCACAGCTAGGTGCTGACTATAACCTTCTCTCAGTATAGAATGATGCTCACTGGTACAAAATAAGACAACTGGGTAACACACTGCCATGGTGCTGGAACGTGCACACTGACAAAGACTTGTCATGTTAAGTGAGGTGTAGGATAATGCCACTCGCCTGCTGTTCAGCTGGTGCTGCCATCATCCATCACTTCTGACTTTCTTAAGTTTCCTTCCTTTACTACTTCTTAGTATTGTTAGGTTTTAATCTTACATGATCACAAATGGTTGCACTAGAGGAGCCTAATTTTCTATCCTTGTCTTGGTTTTCTAACTCAACTAATTAAATTTAAAAAAAAAAGAAAAAAAGAATGAGTAAAGAATCAGATTAGAAAAGTCAGTCATGGAACTTAGGGGCCTAAAATACTTTTGTTGCTGGAAAATACTAAAGTAATTACAAAGCTGCATTCTAAATACAGAGAAGTGTTTCTGAGACTTTTTAGAGCTATTTCAAGGTGTTGATTTGTCAACTTTTTGGTGTTTGAAGGAAGGTTGGTGTGATGATTTGGGTGTTACCTGCCCTGCCCCCCCCCCCCCTTAAGAAAATCACCCAGATTAGACTCAGCTGCTGGAAATTTGAGTGAAGCTTTATACTTGCAGCTTATCACAATATGCAAGCAGATATTTACAATATATGCAGAAATATACGAGTTGAAAAGTAATACAGAAACACAACAGCCCTCCCAGAAACCAGAGTCCTCAGGAGGGGCTCCCAACCACCCTTCCACCTTCTTTCCACCCTTCTACCATATCCCAGACTTTGTCTTACATTCAAAGGTAAGTTTGAAGGATTGGCTGGGGAGTTAGGAAGCAAAAGGATTAGTCACACAGACAGCAGGTTAGAGAGAGAGAAAAGTGCAGCCCCAAAGACAGCAAACAACTGCGTTATTTATGTTTGTGTTCATGTTCTTACACAGCAAGCCTATGAGTGAAGTAGACATCACCATTGTTTCCTTTTCACAGCCTATAATCTAATTCTTCTCACCAAAATATCCCAGCCAGGCTCAAACTAGCACAGTTGGTGGTGGGAATTGTAACTTTTTTGGATACATTTACGTAGTCATGTTTGCATACATGAAATGTTAAAATCCCTGGAAAGCCCAGAGACCCATACTTGGAATTAAAAGTTAGCATGTGTGCGATGTAGCCATTTGGTCGTGTTGCTCAAACCAGCCTGAAAAATCGTTCCCATATGTTTTTAACAACAGCTAGGGTGCTTGTAAGAAAGAAGCCTCCCTCTGGTAGCTTAGGTCAGACTTCTTTTTTCCAGTGAGAATGCATCCCTGCTAAAAGAGGATATATGCGATGAGGGAAGGAGGAGATTAGCTTCAAAATGAGAAGGAACATAAGGAGATTTTGCACAAAAACATAGGAGAGGGAAGCTCAAACTGCCTTTGCAGTATCTAAAGTTCTCAAGCAGTGCCTGGCTTGAGAAGCACATAGGAAGTGGATGCAGAAATCAAGCCCATCTGCCTCCTGTTACATGGTGACTTTACTGAATACGTATGGTGTGTTCCAACGAACCATGGTTATTGTCCTTGTTATAGAAGAAGTGTGGCAGTTGCTGGGCCAGCTGAGTGGTTGAGATTGGGAGCAACTTTGGGACTTCATACTGTCCAAACTTGTCCTTCTGATGCTCAGCTTCTGAGGGACCTGTTATATAGTGTGTATAGTGCATGATGGTTTAGTGCAAGGGCTAACCTGCCTGCTCCTCAACACAAAAGTGAGGGGAAAAGTAACACACACAACTCAGGGTTGAGATAGGGATGAGTTTAATATAACAAAAGGTATCATAAACACAATATTTAATTGCCTTAGCTAGTAATGTTATTAATCTAATCATACAATACATTATTACCACAGCTCAGCCTAGTTGTGGAAGAAGTACAGTGAAATACAGGGGAAAAAAACAACAGCATAAAACAGAAAGCCAAAACTAGTCTTACTTCACTCCCCCTGTTCCACTGCCATCCCTGCAAAAAAAGCCAGCATGCAAGAAGTTGGAACCCAGAAGCAGCCACCCGAACAGGAAGTCTCCCATGTTGCAGTCTTTACTTCAAGCCCCATAATACTTTGCTCCAGTTAGCACTTCAATTTTTGAAGCTGGCATGAACGCAGTGTGGTGCAAATAACAGCAGCAGGTTCAACTCAATCCTTGATGTTCTGCACTCCTTATTCTATACCATCTGCCTTATGCCCAGCAGCAATCGGTATCAAACAATAGACAACATACATCAGTCACTGTCCGTTCTTACTCAAAGTGAGATCGCTGTGCAGTGCACAGAATGCTCACTGCAGATGCTCTGGAGCTTCACTGTGTTCCAGTACAGTCTGGGTCATGCATGATCAGTCCAAATGGTGGGGCAGTCAAGTCCAGTGACTCTTTCTACCCCTCCAAGTGAAAGAAAATTGTGGCTTCCATTCTGCTGCCTGGTTTCCTGTGTATGCAGGAGTGGAGTTCCTTCTGTTACACCAGAAATATAAATGGGTTCCACCTCTTCAACCTGCCAAGCCATTGGTTCCATATTGTGGTGGGTTAAAATTGCCCCCAAAATAAAATCACCAGACTAGCTCAAAAGGCTTGGAAGTAAGATAAAGCTATGTATTTACAGTGAGCTAAAATCTAAAAGCATGTAGTAAAACACAGATGTACAATTATTTACAATTTAGAAATAACACAGAAATCCCCCCGAGATAAAGTCCAGAAGGGGCCAACCATCACCTTCCCTCCCTAGGAAAGAAAATCAGACCCCAACTGTTATCTGTTTAGCCAAGGCTAGTGCAGCCACGCAAGATCAGCCAGCATAGGGGACAAGAAGAGGAGGAGAAGGCAGGAAGCAGAGAGCAAGTAACAGGATGTGCAACAAGTTATATACTAGTCCAGCAAACAAATGAAATGATACAGCCTTATCTATTGTTGTTCTTCTGTATGCAGTACAATTCTTTATTTAAAAGCATTAACTGTTTAATCCAATAAAGCCAGTTGTCCCACTTCTCCATCTGGTTGGAGGCAGGGCCTCCCTAATTCTGGCACCTGCATCTTGTGAAGATACTTTGGAAGTCCTTTTGGAAGAATCAGAAGCAGTGTCAGCTTATCTCCCTTTCTTGGGTGATTTTCCACTGGAAATTGAGGCAGCATTCTTGGGGAGTGAATTCCCCTGTGATTCACGTACTCGTGAAGCTAGGACTGAAATGGGTTTTCCATACTAGTTTCTCATGTCCTCCCCATGGTCATGCAAGTAAAACTGCAGGATATGCCAGGGTCCATACTTACCAGGTTCTCTTCCTCAGACAGGGGAGCATCCGTTTCTCATAGCTGAAACACAGGCCCGGACAGAGGAGGAGATATTTTCTCCCACTTGCATTGCTGAGGCCTTATGTTTGCTTCATCTACTGTTTGTCCTTGGCCATCTTCCAAATCCAGAGATAAGAACTGAGCAAGCAACCTTGGCTCTTTTTATTGTTCCCGTGGTGGCCCTTGTTTGTCCTTCTCTTTTCCAGGACAAACTGCTTTATGCTTCTTTTTCCTTGCACCACCACAAGCACATACAGGACCCCAGCACATCAGCCCCTGGAAAGGAAATAGTGTTCCACAGAAAAGGGGGAAAAAAAACAAACCAAAGAGCACAAAACTCCAAAAGAGAACATATATAAAACTCTCTTAACAAGCTACAAACCTGAACTGAATCTTCTTCTCCTTTATCTCAACTCTTTTGTCTCCTACCAAACCCAACTTTTTAAATTAAGACAGCTGCTGTCACTGCCCCACGTTGGGCGCCAAAAAGGAATGTAATGGTTTAGCTCAAGGGCTGACCTACCTGCAGAGATCGATTGTCTTCAATGATTTTTTTTGCAGGTGATACTAAGCTTAAAGGAGGCAGAATTAGTTTAGTTGTGGTTTTTTTATTCACCCTTAATTTTCAGAACTGGAGGTGAAGGAGAAACAGCAACTGTCTCCTGCCTCCTGTGTAGCATGCCTGTATAGGTGGTGTTAAAGGAGGGGGTATTATCATTATCACAGAAGTCCTACTGATGTTTCTTTTGTATGGCACAGAAAGTTACTTGAAGCTGTGGGGTAGCCTCCTGTGAGGCACAGCAGATTCTGTGTCCAGCATGATTTATTTGTAACAGTCCTGTTGGTACCTTGACTTTAGAATGGTTTTCTTAGTTTGTGTTTTCTGCAGTTGAGCATACTTCCTTGTGTACTCTTTTTTAAGGCAGATCTCCCAGCATGTGTCCTGATGGAGCAAGGGTTGAGACTTCCTCTGTGAAGAGGATATAGGGCAAAAATTATTTCTGAGGCTTAGCTTCGGGGAGCTGTCAGAGGAGGTATCTACTGAATCTGCAAGCTCTAACTTTGAACGTTGTCACTGCATTGAGATATATATATATATATAGGGTCTTACGCATTTAGGACAACTTGAATGTCTCCTGGTTTGTGTTAAAAGTGTTTTACTGGCAGCACAAGTGTGGGTCTTTAAATTCCAGCTTGTGATACTGCCGTAGCTTACACTAGCAAAGCTGCATGTCAGACTGTTGGGGCAAAACCATTTTCTCAGAAGCCATGGCATTAAGGTTATATTTCAGGAGAACTTACAAGCACCCAAGTCATGCCAAGAAGAAATGGTGCCTCTTTGGCTGTTGACATTGGCAACATTTTCCAAAGTTTCTGAGCTGTGACTACTTCTTGTATTAAGGTTTTTTTAAAAGCTGATGGTTGTTTTGCCAGTAGTTATTTTTAGATTAATTAGAGAGTATTATATTTTGAGTGGAAAATGTTTCAAGGGAGACTTAGGGCTACCTTACTGAGCTGGAAAGAAAAGAAAAAAGAAAAGAAAAAAGAAAGTTTTTGTGGGTTTGTTAAAGTAAGTCAGGAAATTATGTTCAGCTCCTTGGTAGCGTGTCCTCATAACTGCCTACTACATGGACTTGCCCTGTGCCTTTCCTAACTGGAGTTGCTGGGCTGGAGCTTAGCAGCCATGCTGGCACCAGAAATGTTGTAAAATGGCACAAGAATTCTCTTAAAACTGCAAAATGTGTTAACTATTGGAATTAGTAATAGAGGCTCTACATCGTGCAGGGTCTGCTTATGGTTTTCTGGTGCAGTCAGACTGCAGCTACAGAAGAGCTATTACAAAAGTATTGGCTGCTTCTGAGTCTCAGCTTTTGTTTTTACCTCCTGGTGACACCTTGCAGAAATGGTTACTTTTTTGGGGGTCTTTTTGCTAACTATGTTTGTATCAGCGCTCTGTGAGTGAGCTCTTTTGCTCTAACCAGACTTTCTTATTTCTGTGTATTTTCGTTCGTTGAACCCCACATTATGAGTTGCGCATCCTGATGTGTGGTAAAATGGAATTGTGTTTGAAATCATGGCCAGTCTCACCTGCTTTCTGGAGCTGAGGGACATGGGCTTTTATCAGAAATGTGCCACAAATTTTTGCTTTCCATGAGAGAGGGAAGCAGAAAGGAAGGGAAACTTTAAGCTTTCTGTGTTACCTGGAGAGTTCAGTGATCTAGCCCTGTGAGTAACCTGGGAAACCTGCAAACTTTCAGTGCTCCTGTTGCCCAAGCATGCCTCAAAAGGTGGAAGGCAAAGTTTTGGACCCTTTATCAATAATTATGCTATGCTTTTGCTGTGGTGTTTTTAACTGCATCTTGGCTTTTGCTACTGGAATGGGCTGCCCAGGGAGGTGGTGGAGTCGCTGTCCCTGGAGCTGTTCAAGGCAGGATTGGACATGGCACTTGGTGCCATGGTCTAGCCTTGAGCTCTGTGGTAACGGCTTGGACTTGGTGATCTATGAGGTCTCTTCCAACCTTGGTAGTACTGTGATACTGTGATTTCAGCATGGTGAGACCAAGATAGTCTCATGGATCTGCTTTTGGGCTTCGGAAGATAGCCGAAAGAAAATTTGAAGGTCCTTGGCTTTGTGTGTGTGCATGTTTGAGTGTGTACAGTGTCACTGTGCTTGCACAGAACAAATCCAGACCTAACCCCCAGCAAGCAGCATGACTGCTTCTCTCTCTTTTTCTTTCTTTTTGTTTTTTTGGTGTTTGGTTTTTGGGTTTTTTGATTGGTTTGGTTTGTTATTTTTAGTATGTGGAGTAAATATTGATGTAACTTTAAATAATTCTAGTAAGTGAAATGTCTTTTCGTGTCTCTTGGATGGATGCAGCCCCACTGGAAGGTGTTGCATCCTGCAAGGAAGAGGAGGAGCAGCTCTTTCCCTTGCACACCTGGCATGGTGATTGCAGTTCTGGAGGGAGGGAAGTGTGCCCTCTAGGTAGTTTGATCTTACTAGTCTTTTCAGCTGTGGGGCTGGTATTATTCCTGAGTGAGTCACACTCTCCAGATGAGGTCAGAGCCCGGAACTTAGTTTGAAGTGGAGCCTGATAGAAGGGCAGGGTGTAAGAAGTCACTGAATTAGTACTTTGGTGGGAGAGGTGGGGAAGAATTACCAGGCTCAAGTCACTAATGGTGCCTACTTTACAAGTTTGGGTATGTGACCTAAAAAACTTGCTAGATTGATTAGGCTTGTATGAGATGGTCTTGGCTTAGACATTCTCATTGCTCTTGATCTTCCTTTTGTTTATCATTACATGGCATTTTAAACGATTAGCAAGACATGGAGGAGGATAGCTTGGTGTTGGGGCAACAGTTCATATGGCAAGTTACTGATTGTTGGGGTGTTAGCAGTTCAGATTTTGCATAGGCAAGTTACTGATTGTTGGGGTGTTAGCAGTTCAGATTTTGCATAGTAGATTCCCCCCCCCCCCCTTTTTTCCACATATATTTTTGCCCCCTTTTTTCTTTTTTTCGTTGTTTTTCTTTTTCCTAACGTAATTAGGATTTTGTGAGATGTCNTTTTTCCCCCTTTTTTCTTTTTTTCGTTGTTTTTCTTTTTCCTAACGTAATTAGGATTTTGTGAGATGTCCTATATATGACTTAAATTTGAGCATTACTTTTTGGTCATATTTAATGCAACTTTGCTTTGGACAGCCTCCTGATTAATAAAGTTCAAGTGGCTTATCCTTTTGATTAAAATCTGTTAAGTAGCTCCAACACCTAATTGCCCTCTACAGCTACCTAAGAGGAGGTTGTAGTGAGGCTGGAGCTGGTCTCTTCTCCCAAATTACTAATGACAGTACAAGAGGAAATGGCCTCAGGTTGCATCAGGGGAGGTTTAGGTTGGATGTTGGGAGGATGTTCCTTACTGAGTGGGTGGTCAGGCACTGAAACAGGCTGCCCAGGGAGGTGGTGGAGTCGCCATCCCTGGAGGTGTTTTAAAAAAGAGTGGATGTGGTGCTTGAGGCTATGGTCTAGTGATGAAGGATGCTGGGGTGAAGGTTGGACTGGATGATCCTGGTGGTTCTTTCCAACCATAGCAATTCGTAGAGATTAGATGTTGTACTGAGGGCTTTGGTTTAGTCAAGGACTTGTCAGTGTGAAACTGATGATTGGACTCTATGATCTTGAAGGTCTTTTCCAATCTAAGAAATTCTGTGATTCTGTGTTTCTTTTGAAGAGAGGGTTTTACAAAGTTTGTATGCAGATCTGCTTTGTGAAGTAAAAGATACCCATGTCAAAGAAGTAACTACTGATTTGCTGTGTGATAATAGGAGCATTCTATTGAAAAAGTATACTGGAAAAGGTTTGTTAAGACAGAAGGAACCTTGCTAACAGAAATGCAGGATTTCTCTGGAAAGATTCTCATGCCTCCCCTTTGCATTCATCGACATTGGCACTAGTATAGGGGACAAGAGATAAAATAATCTTATTCCTTGTTTTGAAAAAGTGTTAATGTTCATAACATTATCAGAAATGGATTATTTAGTTCTATTTTAGCTGCTGTTGTTTAATGTACCACTGAAGTGTTTCCTCAGATGAAGTTAAATATATTTGTTAAGAGAATGGGATTGTTTTACTTACAGAGTTGTTTACAAAAAGTCAGATGTCTTTGTTTAATGTACCTGTTTAACAGAAGCAGCGGAGATTCTTCCTATTGGACCACTTCAGTGGGGCAAAAAAACAACTCTGCATCTTGGTTAGTGTGTATTTTTATATGCTTCAGAAAGGAGCCAAGTTGGCAAGATGCCGGAGTTCATGTCGGGACAAGTAGATGCTGAATCTGGAGGTCAGACTTCTTGCTTTGTTGGTTGTCTTCTCAGACCTCTTCCCCTTGTTAAATATAGACTGGGGGTTTGTGATTAGGGTTTATCTCCTCATTACAGTGATGGGTATGATGAATAGGTTTGTTTGGTATGTGCAGTTGTATTCCTTAGAAGAAAAATGAGAGCAGCATTTACAGTAGGGCTTTGAAAGGTGGCATTTCCTGCTGCTTTTCAGACTGTTTACTAGGAGAAGTGTCCAATGAAGCAAGCTCTTTGTTGTTGAAACTCCCAGAGTCGGATTCTGTTCTGAGACACTTGATAAGATATTTTCAGGAATAAACAAACACAGCCAATCTGTGCTGAAGAATATAATTTGTGCAGCAGCCCATTCCCCCTCCCAGCCTCTTGCAATTACATTTCTAACATTTTGTGTGCCAAATCCAAGAATTTTTAGCAGATAGTTGACAGGATTTTGACATAAAGTTGTGCAGTGCTTGCAGCAAAAGGGCAGTTCTCTGTTTTGTGTTAGTTTTGAGAGTCTTTACTCCTAATTTCTATTTGTATTGCATAATTTCCACCATCATTTTGCTTTAGTGATTCAGTATCTTAAATAACTACAGCCTAGATGCAGTAGTGAACTCCCTGAGTTTTTTTGTTTGGTTTTTGTGCAGAAGCCCATGAAATAATATAATTGAAGCATAATGAAATACATGTATTAAACACTTACTGTATAGTTACAGCTTTGCCAGTATGATGCCTTTGTACTGTGCATTTAAGATAGAGATGCCATCAGTAGCTGGTGGAGCGCAGAAGGTGGTACCCAAATCTGTGCTGTTTCTTGTGAGGATCCAGTGTTTCTTTTTTGGTAGTTTGTTCTTTAGCAGGCCTTACTGGGATGCTTGTGCTGTTAAAACACTGAGTTGTGAGATTCTTTTTATTTGAGAGGTGATTCAGAATTTTTACTGCATTCTGGGTGCTTCTGGAGTCATGCAAATGCAAGCTGTAACCTTGAATGTCAATTTCTAGAACTTGTGTGCTTCTAGAGAAATAGACCTTTTTATTGCTTGCAGATATTAAGTCTGGATAGTACAGAATCCCATTATGAAGTCAGAGAGGGCACACAAACTTTGCAGCTTCCTTTTCCCCCAGGCACCCAGTGACAGAACAAGGGGACACAGTTTCAGACTGTGCCAGGGCAGGTTTAGGCTGGAGGTTAGGAAGAAGTTCTTCACAGAAGGAGTGATTTACCGTTGGAATGGGCTGCCCATAGAGGTGGTGGAGTCACCATCCCTGGAGGTGTTTAAGAGGAGACTGGATGAGGCACTTAATACCATAGTTTAGTTAATTAGAAGGGTTAGGTGATAGGTTGGGCTTGATGATGTCAAAGGTCTTTTCCAACCTGGTTAATTCTGTGAACAAATTAAGGCTTTGTGGCTTTGAAATTCCTGTTAAAGTCAGAGAAGAGTCTCCTGTAGGCCAGCTGGAGTTTTTATGCTGTAAGTTTTGAGTGTTTGTTTTTTTTTTTTCTCTTCTTCTGTCTCTGCTATTATAAATGTCAACATTTTGGAAGGTCTTGCTTTTCAGGCTTGTCTTTTTAAAGTTTTACTTATTTTTGTTTTTCTTTTTGGTAGTATTGAGCAGTTATGTGCATCTGAATAGTTTCACATGGGCTTATTGGAGAAACAGGCTATTCTTGAGGAAGCTGCAGTAATTTATGTCATAAAAAGTAGGACTTTTGCATTTGTTAGTACTGCTCCTTAGGTGGCAATATTATAATAATAAAAATTGCCATGTTTACTTTCAGCACTGAAAATCCTACATTAATTTTGTGGTTTCATGATCATCTTTATTGCTAATATTGTTCGAGATGATGTACTGAAGTAGCTGGCCCTGTCTTCCCTTTAACCCTGACCCATAACCTTTCAGGCAATTCCTCATCCTTTCCTTTGATGCAGAGGACAGCACCCCTTCCTCTTCTGCCCTGCCTGTCTTTCCTACAGAGTTTGTATTCATCCATCCCCATGCTCCAGTCATAGGATCTTGTGCTAGTTTGAGCCTAGCTAGCATGTTTTGGTGAGAAGAACTAGATGATAGGCTGTAAAATGAAAACAATGGTGAGGTCTACTTCCCTCACAGTCTTGCTGGGATGTGTAAAGAAGAAAGGCAAAACAAAGATTAGNTAGTCTGGGTAATTTCTAAAAGAGTGGGGGGGCGGGGGACACCCAAACCAGCACAGATCTATTTCACCACATCTCAGTGATGCCGATAATGGCATAGTCCTGTAGGTGTGTGCAGGATTAAAAGCAAAAAAAAAAAAGGCAGCTGGTTTGTGTATCTGCTCCCTCTTGCAGACTTTGATAGCTGCAATTAGCTGAAACAGTAGAGGAGGCATAGGCTGGGTGTTAGGAGGAAGTTCTTGCCAGAGAGAGTGATTTGCCATTGGAATGGGCTGCCCAGGGAGGTGGTGGAGTCACCATCCCTGGAGGTGTTCAAGAAAAGACTGCATGAGGCACTTAGTCTAGTTGACTGGCTAGGGCTGGGTGTTAGGTTGGACTGGATGATCTTGGAGGTCTCTTCCAACCTGGTTGATTCTATGAAAAAAAACAAATTGCTGTTTGTTTATTTTTCAGTGACCTGAGAAGTTTGTGGACAGCTCAGAAACTATATTGAGCAAAACCAACAAAAATACCTGACTAGCCAAAAGCTTACATTCCCTGCTGGAAAGTTGTTTTCTTGAAGAGAAAAAAAAATCAATTCAGAAGTGGTAACCATTAAAGACTATAAACAGTTACTCATTGAGATTCTCAGGTGGATGAAAGAGAAAAGTTGTTCCATTTTTTCATCTTTGCCATGTAGTAAAAAGTCAGGAATGTCATCCCCTGCTGTTTTTCAGATGGTTTAAAATAGCTGCACTTTGCTGTTTTCTGCTCAAAGGTTGGTCTTGAAGTATGGCCCCATTCTGGATTAAATACGTAACTAATTTCATTTCTAATAAGTTGTGGTCCTGCAGGGCAGTGTCTCTTTTCTCTCAGTGCATTTATAGTGTTGATAAAATAAGAAATTTTGTTCTAAACTAGTATCTGCACTCATGTGAGCAATATGGAAGTGATGTGGGGAGTACTTAATGTGTGCCTAGCTGGTCAGCAGGTCTTGTCCTTTCGAAAATAAAGTGTGGTGAAGGAGCAGGATGTGGTGAGGATGTCACAGACCAGAGTGAAGTAGCAATGCACTGATTCTCCCAGGGACCCAGGAAGAGTGCTGAAGACCCCAGGGCCTCCATGTGGAGTTTAGAATCAGCTTCATCAGAGAAGCAGGTTTTCCTAGTTTCCAGATGTTGGGATTAACTTTTTCTGGGGGGCCAGACCTTGTGCAGTCTGAATCATTGTTTCTTTACCTGTACTGCATGTAGTGCTGGTTCCACAACTTCCGTTTTTCATTTAAAGCCTTGGTTTAAAGCAGCAGCTGCTTCTTTATGCTTAGTTGTGTTTCAGACTGTATAAGCGAGCAATCTAGGGGCTTGCATGAATAGCTAAACAATAATTAACCTCTCTGGCTTCACTGGTGCAGAACTGGGTTGTTCATCTTCAGTCCTAGGTTCCTGCTGCTTTATCGCTGACTTACACTCGTTTCCCTTTTCCCCTTTAATGATTAGTGTGTCTGTGGACATCTTACACTTCTCTGTCTCCTTTGGAGTTGGGGCTTATCTGGAGTCAGATGTTTGGTATTGGAGGTGCTGGAGCAAGAGCAGAGGATGGCAATGAAAATAGTGAAGTGCCTGGAAAATAAATCTTAGAGGAGTGACTGAAGGAGCTGAGGATGGTTAGTTTGAAGAAGAGGAGACTGTTTGGAGACCTCATTGTTGTCTACAGTTATATGAAGGGACATTGTGGAGAGGCTGCTGCTGGTCTCTTCTCACAAGTAAATAGTGATAGACTGGACATTAGGAAACATTATTTTCAGAGCAAGAGTGGCCAGGCATTGGAATGGGCTGCCCAGGGAGATGGTTGAATCACCACCCCTGGATGTGTTTAAAAGTTGTTTGGACGTGGTACTTGAGGATATGTTTTAAGGGTGAACTTTGTAGAGTAGGGATGTTGGTTGGACTTGATGATCCTGGAGGTCTTTTCCAACTGGAAGGTTTCTGTGATTCTGTGGCTGTTTTACACCTTGTGGGTCCTTGTGTGCGTTGTGGTCAGAAGCTCGGCAGGGGCTGGGAGTGATGTTTCAAAGGTCTCTTCAGAGCAGGTGAGCAGACTGTTCCTCATTTGATCCCTGAGCTTTGCTTCTCTTATCAGCAGACGTTGGCAGTTTCCAAACATGTCAGTGACAGCAGGAGAGGGAAGTAATTTGGGAGGGAAAGGTGTGCAGGTGGGTAGGTTTAAAGGCACAGGAGAGTTTTAGGGGTTCGGTGATCTATGGCTAAGCTATGTGACTATGGTTAAAGAAAATGAGCCCAAAACAAGCAGTGGGGAAAAGTGCTGAAGCTTGACTTTTTAAAATTTGATGCCTTGACTTAGGTTACACTGGTATGAGTATTTATTTCTGTGGAAATTTAGTTCTTTGTGCTGTTAAAATAAGTGAAGATACTTGGATTCAGTCAGGTTGGTAATCCCAGAATTAATATGTGACTCATTCCCACCTGAAATAGAAAGGAGTTGTAAAGCATGTAAAGCTAAGCATGTTCTGAAATACCTTGTGGTTTTGCTTCTAGTTGGGTACAAGTTGCTTGGCTTCTTTACATATCACAGTCCAAGCTTAAATGGGGGAATTAATGGACATCTAGGGGAAGATGTCCCTGACTATGACAGAGGGGACTGAACTAGGTGACAGATGATTTTTAAAGGTCCCTTTCAACCCAGATCATTCTGTGACTCTGTAGACACTATCTCTGTTGGGACTCAGGAAACCCCCAAGCTCTCCTTAACAGTAACCCATCAAAGTAACTGAAATTCAGTAGGTATCTACTGCGTAATCTTGGGGCAAATTACGTGCAAGTAGTGGTGACCATCATTCCAGTGTAGCTTCTGCAGATCCACTCTCACAGTTACTGAAGTGCGCACTGAAGTGTCCTGCATTGCTGCTGTAGCTCCTGACTGAGTGAAACAGTCCCATGTAAGACATGTGGTCATTTTACTGAGGAGTGTTGGTGTAGCCTCTGCAACCATGTCTCTGTTGTCGGGGACAAGGGCAGGAAGTCTCTGCCACAGTTGGGTCTTTGTGCTCCGCACAGAGATGTGACTTTGTTAACAACCGACTTGTTTAACTTGCTGCTATTTTTAAGCCTATCTCAGAATGATTGTTACATTGATTTGTACTTTGCTCTTAGACTTGCTGGTTTTGCAGATATGTACCTGAAAGACTAGAAATGATGATTTTATTTATCTCTATTTATTTGATGAAGCCATCAAGCCATGTCCTTACCAATGCAGTGCATGGCATGTGTTAACATTTACCCTGTTGACTTTCATAGTGGAGATGTGCAGAACTTTGCCATTGGAATGGGCTGCCCAGGGAGGTGGTGGAGTCACTGTCCCTGGAGGTGTTCAAGAAAAGCCTGGATGAGGCACTTAGTGCCATGGTCTAGTTGACTGGCTAGGGCTGGGTGCTAGGTTGGACTGGATGATCTTGGAGGTCTCTTCCAACCTGGTTGATTCTATTCTAACAGACTCTGAAGTTCCATAGACGATTTTTTGGGTATTTTTAAGAAAGCTTACCTCTAGAGGCAGTTGGATTTGAAAGAGAGCAAATGTTGCTACCATATAAGCTCACAGAAGGCTGAGTTTCAGTGAGAATTCCTTTACCAGAAACTAAGCAAAGCAGTGTATAAAGGTGGGAGTTAAAGGAAGAGGGTATCTTGTAGATTGTAACTCCCCTGAAGAAACTGAATTGTATTAGGACTGGTTAGGAGTAACTACATGCTGCCTTATGTCCTTCAAGCACCACATGATCCAGTGAGAGCTGCTGTTAGGAGAAAACAGTCTCTAGTTGGAGGCATTTTGTAGATAATACACTTAGAGAAGGACTGGACATTGTGCTGTCCTAGAAAGGAGCAAGAAAAGCTGTATATGGCATTAAACATTGTTGTGTAAAATAGTAATGAGTTTTACAGGGCAAGTAATGTTCAATGCCTGTGGCACAGTGCTGTTACTTGCAAAGCTGTACGGGAACAATGAGTACAGATGTGTTTGTGCTCAGTGTGATTCATCACCAGCCCATGCCCACTTTGGAATCTTTGAGAATTCACTTGGAGGGAAAACTTCTTCTGGAAGCTTCTTTTTGTGGCAGAAGGGCCACTGAATGTCATCACACCTTTTATTCCTGTAAATGTGTCCATAAAGCATTTTTAGACAAAAAAAAACAGATACTCTTTTAGCTGAGGGTAAAAAAAAAAAAGCCCCAAACAAACTTCTTGCAAGTTGGCTGAAGTTGTGTATTACCTCTGGAAGTTTGATAGTTTTGAGTTGGGTGCTAATGTGATCTGGAGGAATTAAAATGAAGCATGTAACTCTGCATGCATCTAGCTAAGGGCCTTGATTTTGAAATGGTCCTGTGCAGATGAAGTCTTGCTTACGTGAATATGAGGTGGGGATTTAACTGAGAGGAGAAGAAAACATCCTGAAAGCGTTTGTGTATCTGAAAATATACACAGAAGTTCTGACAGTCACATTTGTGTATAAACAAACATGGTCTGAAGATGAAAGGGAACTGAAAACGTGACCCAAACAGTTTTTATAGGTACTCTCTTCAAAATATCTCAGTTCAGTGATAACATGCTGCCAGAGTTAAGCTGTGCTCATGTCTTAGCATCTAGAGTTGTGATGAAATTATAGCAACATCTTAAAGACAAGTTGACACTTGAAACAACAGGGAAATTGTAGTAAGACTGGCTTGTGAGCAGGAGGGGAGGGGATGTCATGTGAACGCTGCCTGTGCTTTGGATGACTTAAATTGTGTCACTGTAGCTGCCAAAGAATTGCAGCTCTCAACAAGTAATTCTGTCTGTCTTTGCCTCGGTTCTCTAGTTGCAAAATGCTTCAGGACTTTCGATTTCCAACATCTTTTTTCCTTTTTCCCAACTAAAGAGTTTGGTGTGTGTGCTAGTTTGAGCCTAGCTAGAATGTTTTGGTGAGAAGAATTAGATTACAGGCTGTGAAAAGGAAACAATGGTGATGTCTGCTTCACTCATAGGCTTGCTGAGATGTATAAGAACAAGAACACAAACATAAATAACAGAGTTGCTCTCTGTCTGGGCTTTGGACTGAACTTCTCTCTCTAACCTAACCTACCATCTGTGTGACTAATCCACCTGCGTCCTAACCCCCCTGGCCAAACCTCCAAGCTACCTTGAGCATAAGGCAAAGTTTTGGGTAAGGTAGTGGGGTGGAAGGAAGGTGGAAGGGTGGTTGAGAGCCCTTCTTGGGGACTCTGGTTTCTGAGAGGGATGTTGTGTTTCTGTATTACCTTTTTAACTTGGATATTTCTGTATCTATTGTAAATCTCTGCTTGTATATTGTGCTAAGCTCTAAATATAAAGCTTCATTCTATTTCCAGAGCTGCTGAATCTAGTCTGGGTGATTTTCTGAAGTGTGGGGGTGAGTAACATCCAAACCATCACAGTGTGTAAGTCCAGATGACTGGATAGGGCTGGGTGCTAGGTTGGACTGGATGATCTTGGAGGTCTCTTCCAACCTGGTTGATTCTATGATTCTCTTGCTGTCTCCAGTCCATGTACTGATACAAATAAAAGCAGAACTACAGCACCTGCCAAGCAGAGAGCCAAGTTCTGGGTGACTTCCTTGGTAAAGAGGCAGGAATATAATCCTTGTGGTTTGCAGTATTTTCCACTGCACACATGAAGGTGACTCAAAATTAGTTTCCTTACAGGTAAGGAAATCTCTGTTCCTCCCTGCAGAATGGTGTATTTTAAATGCTGCATAGGGGGTTACAGGTAGTATGTGCAGTAAGGAGAAACTTAGTGTTCTATTTTGAAATTATTTATGACTCCTTTGAAAAGAAAATTGATTCTGTTTAAGGCCAGCTGAGTTAAAGCTTGGAGGAAGCTAATATGGAGCTGACAGTGGAGAAATGCCTTGTTACTGCTATAGTTACTTGAAGTCAAGTGTAAGTGGCTTTTCGTGATTTCTGCTGTCCTAAATAGCGCTGCAGGGGCATTAGTTTCAACAGAACTGTTACATTAGTTGGGTTTTCCTCTAAGAATGAGCAAGATGCTTCTCAGATGTTCTGCTGCTCTGAGGTTAATGATAACAGGCTGGGCTTTTTGTTTTTTTGAGAAGTAGAAATAACTATTTTGGCTAAAGCAGTCTGAATAATTTCTAACATTCTGGAAAAACATTCACTTTTTTTTTTTTTTTGAGTGACCCTTCCAAGAGTAGTACAGTGTGCTAGTTTGAAGCTAGTTAGGATGTTTTGGTGTGAAGAACTAGATCACAGGCTGTGAAAGAGGAATGGTGGTGATATCTTCTTCACTCACAGGCTTGCTGAGATGTGTAAGAACAAGAATCCAAACTTAGATAGGGGAGTCCCTTTTTTTCTGAGCTTTTTCTGAGCTCTCTGATTAATCCACTTGCTTCCTGACCTTCCTGACCCCCCTGGCTGACCTCCATTCTTCCTTGGGGCACAAGACAACGTCTGGGGTAAGGTAGGGGAGNGGCAGCTGTGGTGTGGGGTGTGGGTCGGGGTGGGGGGGGGGGGGGGGGGGGGGGGCGGGCAGGGAACACCCAAACCACTACATAGAATAGGAATAGGAACACCTTCCCCCTCTGGGAGACCACATTTGAGCATTTGTCCCAATAGAGGCATGGGTTGAAGAAGAGCTTGAGCTTTCTTGTGTGCACATCTCGTTCACAGCAGTTCAAGTCAAGCATATGCTGGTTTTGATGTAGGAGGCTTTCTTGAGACCTCTGCTGTTCTTTCATGATTTGCCAATAATGCTTTTCTTTGCACACTTTCATGCTTTAGCATTTGTGGGAAAATTTCTTTTTTTTCAGCAGTTTTTAGGACATTTTATGCAAGAGTTCCTTAAGCTTCAACAAAAAAAGTTGTTTGTTGTCTTACCATATAGTGATATGAGTGAATTTATTACTAGAAATAAAAGTAATGACACTGGCTATGTTTAGGCAAAGACATTTTTATTTGTTTTAGTGCCATAAAAATCTGCTTATGAGTAAGCAAGATCAAATATGTTTTAATAACACTATGTTAAACAGTCATGGAAAGTTCCCAGTCTGAGCTTGTGCTTTGAATACTTATGAAGTCCATATCCTTTGGGTTTTGCTTCTGTTTTTTAAACTTTCCTATTTTTAGGGTTCTTTGTAGTATTACTTAAGAAAAAAGCACCTCTCTAACACTTCATTTTGAGTGCTACACTTGGATTTTTATATAGTTATCCTGCTAATTTGACTTGAATTTACCGTGCAGTCACCTTGTTTATAAATAATTTAGAACACATCCTTGTGATGGCAAGCCTGAAGAGTCCTCCCAGGTTTCAGACTGGGAAGCTGTACCGTGTTGTGGGAAGTAGATGTTTGTGGAATTGTCTGGGCTGATGTTTACAGAAGAGGTGGTTGACCTAATTCATTGCTAAATAAAATAAATTGCTGTGAAGAAGTTTGTGCTTCTGAGTGAGACATACTTTTAGAGGTAGCTAAAAGAAAAGTTCTGGTTCCCTGGGCTTTAGGGTCACCCAGGGTTGCTCAAGAAAGCTTGCCATTCGATGTATTGACTCAGCTTCCAGTGTACCTTTGGAGTGGCAAGGTGAGGCGAGGAGCTGGGAAATGAGCAGGGATGTGTAAACCAACTGGAGCTGTTTCCTTACAGGAGAAAAGCATGCTTTTGTCAGACTTAAGTTGCTGCATGGTCTACATATGTTGTCCATCTGTTGCCTGGTAGTCTGTGGGTAGCCTGCAGTATTGGATAATATGTTTAGATACATAACTTCTTGAAGACAAGGTGGCTGGAGTGGGAAGAGGTGCCTGCTCCTCAGTATCTCCTGCCTGATGGCACATCCGGAGCTCTCCTTAAGTATAGTTGTTCTTCACAAGCAAATACATTTCATACCTCCTGCATCTCCAGCATAATTTCGTTGTTTTCTCCAGCCATAAGATCTGCTGGGGTTCAGTTTTTAATATCTCTGTCTGCAAGCAGCTGTGTTCTTGCCAGATCTTTCTCTGGTCTCACATTGTTTTTTCTAATCTGGGGAAGCGCAGCTCCTCACAGCTGGTGCTTATGAGAACTCCTGGCTGGGGGAGATGGGACTGCCAGTCACAGGTGGCAGGTCTTTGTGTGGCAGAAACAGGATCTCTTCCCTGGATATTGACAAAAAAAATTAAGTTCAGTGGCTCTGTCTGAGCAGGTCATTTTGGTAGTAGACCGTATGGTTTGTTTTCAGAGCTGATCCTGGGGAGAAGGATCCCCCTGTCTGCTGCAGTGACTCTCCACATCTTCATTGAGCCAATCCCTTTGGCTAATGGGAAGAGCTTGAGTTTATGGGGTTCCCACCTTGTAACGTGAATGGTGCAACTCCAGGAGATTACAATGTAGAGTGAAAATCACTTGGCTGAGCAAGTTCTTTGCCTGCTGAGAGGCATGCAGCTGTTCAACTCCATTTTCATTATGCTTTTGTATACTGGACTTGGGCCATCTAGAGCAGAAACTCAGCCCAGAGTACTCTTCATTTACCTCTGGGATAAAGGCCCATTGAGTCAGATATTAATGCGTGAAATGACTTCTGCTTGATTAAGCTCTTCAAATTGCTTTGTGGTTTAATTTTGGATGAAGTCTTCTGTCAATAGTGTGGTAAAACAGGCATGCATGCAAAAAATAACTGCAGAAACTACTGCTCTGTATTTCTGCTTTTTTTCTGCTCCAGCCACAAGTGCTAGGTTGAGGTAGTAATTTTTCAGGCTAACAATTACCAGCTCATGTAAACATGCACTGATGAAATAAAAAAAGGTGAATAAATCAACACCAGAGTGATGCAGGAAACGTTCACCCCTGTCATGATAATACAGACGCAGAATGGGACCGCGTCAGATCTCTAGGTGTGCCTGCAAGAGAGGAAACGTGCCCCTCCTCTTTGGCAGAAGTAAGCTTCTCTCTAAAGGTGCTACAAGCCAGGAGGAAAAATGTGTTGTTCTATATTCCAGGAACCTGTGAGCTTCTCTGTATGACCTGCCTTGGGGATTTGCTTGTAGATCATAGAATCAGCCAGGTTGGAAGAGACCCCCAAGATCATCCAGTCCAACCTAGCACCCAGCCCTATCCAGTCAACCAGACCATGGCACTAAGTGCCTCATCCAGGCTTTGCTTGAACACCCCCAGGGACAGTGACTCCACCACCTCCCTGGGCAGCCCATTCCAATGCCAGTCACTCTCTCTGGGAAGAACTCCCTCCTAACATCCAGCCTATACTTCCCCCAGCACAACTTGAGACTGTGTCCCCTTGTTCTATTGCTGGTTGTCTGGGAGAAGAGACCAACCCTCACCTGGCTACAGCCTCCCTTCAGGTAGTTGTAGACATCAATGAGGTCTACACTGAGCCTCCTCTTCTCCAGGCTGCACACCCCCAGCTCCCTCAGCCTCTCCTCATAGGGTTTGTGTTCCAGGCCTTTCACCAGCTTTGTTGCCTTTCTTTGGACAAGTTCCAGCACCTCAACATCTCTCTTGAATTGAGGAGCCCAGAACTGGACACAGTACTCAAGGTGTGGCCTGATGTGAGATGGGAAGCAATATGAAATTACAGGTGTGATATTGCAGGGTGTCCAGTATATGGCACGAAAGTGTCTATGACAAGGGAATAGAAGATCTTGCTGATACAAATACTTCCTCAGTTTCTGGACTTTCTGCTACAAGTGTTCCTGTCTGGCAGTACAGTGGTGAATGTACTTAAAGGAATAATTTTTTATTATATCCTGTATACATGGAAAGAATCCCAGTACACGAAAAAAATGCCTTGCTGTGATGGCTCAGGTTACCTAAAGGCAGCCAGAGGCATGATCCACTGGGGAAGACTTTCTCATTTTTCTAGTATAACTGCAGGTTTTCTTGATCTGTTCATTCATCTCAACAAGATGGTTAGCTTCCATACTTTTGACAGTAAGATTTATTTCTAAAGAAGTTACCATTTTGCAGAACTAGATTTGGGAAGAAAAATATATATAGGTGTAAGATGGGACATGATGGGAGTTGTGGTGACCTTTTATCAGATGCTGCTGAAAAGTTAATTGTGATGTGATGGTGCTTGGAATAAGTTGTGGTAATACAAACAGTGCTGACAGCTTGTCTCTACTAAAGTTCATTGTTCTAATAGCAGCAAATGAACCTGACATTGATATCTAGCAACTAGTGCTATCTGTGTGGCTTAGCAACAGGTTGCACAAATGATCAGTAGCTGCTTACTTCTCTCTCTGTAATGGCAGTGTACAAAAATTCTGCTCTCATATTGGCCAGGACCATTTGAAGAATCTTAAGCAAAATCTAGAGAGCAAATTCTGAAGTACCTTTGGGTGCCCAAGGCATAATCTGATAAAGACAAAAAATAATATAGATAACATTTATGGTTATTCAAGTACAGAAAAATCAAAACAGAGATGCTAATAAGAGTAACATTACCAGGAGTAAACATATCTGGTCAGGAAGTGGACTAAGCAAAAGCAGGAGATTGCTTTTCAGAGTGTTCTGACCTTGAGGGTCGAATATAATGAATGCAGTGTTTCAGACCTCATTTTTCACCTTGCAACTGCTGCATACTATTGGTATTCATCAGCAGTGATGGGGCTCTGCAACGGGAAGCCTTGAAATGTATCATCTTGTCTCAGAAAAGTTTAAAGCTGATAAAGTGCAAAACTATTCCAAGTGCATGCAGGAACTGGTGCCATTTCTCTGAACTTCATGACTTTCTAACTTTACCTAAAATATAAGCTTCAGTCTATGGATGTGAGGAGGAAGTTCTTCACCATGAGAGTGGTGAGACCTTGGAATGGGTTGCCCAGGGAGGTGGTTGAGGCCCCATCCCTGGAGGTGTTTAAGGCCAGGCTGAATGAGGCTCTGGCCAGCCTGATTGAGGGTAGGGTGTCCCTGCCCATGGCAGGGGGGTTGGAACTAGATGATCCTTGTGGTCCCTTCCAACCCTGACTGATTCTATGATTCTGTGATTGCTGAATTTGCCTTTGCTATAGATCTCAAACTCTTTTTTCTACTAAGTTGCACCTTATGTAGGTATTACAGTGGTGCAAAACTCCAGCGTTGCAGCCTACTTTGGTGTCACTTAGCCTCTGGGAAAGCAGAGATTAGCCTTGATTGACAGTCTTCTGCCCAGACTAGTCAACAGCTGAGAGAGATACTGGACTTGATTAAATTTCTCTTCCACAAATCACTGTGATGTGCTGGGGCCTGACCCATGCCTGTTGAACCCTTCTCATCACTGTTCAGTATGCTCAGGGGCAAGAGAAGGCCTCTGGACCTGCAGGAAGACTGTTATGCGCTGTGGCTACTCAAACCCCAACAGCAGGCAGGGAACCTGCACCAGAGAACCAGCCTGTGTCAGTATCAGTTGCTCCTGTACAGAAAAAGAAACATACAGGGAAAGCTGTTTGTCTTGCAAAGGATAAAGATGAATCAGGATCATCACAGGAACAAGAAGAAGAGGTCACTTGATCTTTATCCCTGACCTTGGAAGATGGCCAAGGAAAAACAGTGTATAAAATTACTATCCTGTGCCAGCAACACAAGAGAAATCTCTCTTCCTCTGTACGTGCTTGAGTTTCAGCTGTGGAGGAACTGTCCTGGGAGGTTCATCAACTCAAAGAGAGCATGTCCTATTCTCCACTTGCATGGTCTCAGGTTTCAGCTATTAGGAGCAGGTGCTTCCCTATTTAAGAGAGAATGTGGGAGGTACACAATGGTGTACCCTATGGGTTTACTTATGTGACAATAGAGAGGACCTGAGAAAGTAAGAGAGAAAACTCATTTCAGTCCTAGCTGTGCGAGTCTGTGAATTGTGAGGAAATTCATCCCAGAAGAAGGCTGCCCCAGTTTCCAGTGGGAAATATCTCCAAAAGAGCAGAAAAAACTGCGTCTGATCCTCTTGAAAGGACCTCCAAAGCATTCTTACAATATGCAAGTGATTGTGATGAAGAGTAGAGGGGCCTTGCCTACGACCAGGTGGAGGAGAGGGACACTTGGGTCTGTTGGACTGTGTGGATCAGGTGGTCTGGCATGTCAGACCCACAGGAGCATACACTTTAGTAGATGCAGGTGCACAGTATTCTCTGATGCCATCAAACTACAGGAGATGGAATCTGTCTATATTTCTGGTGTGGCAAGGAGATCCTAACAGCTGGATGTGTTGGAATTGCAGGCCACAGTTTGCTTTCACTTGGAGAGGTGGTAGGAGTCACTGGAGCTGATTGCCCCAGGGGTGAAAACACATTCCTACTGTTTGCTCTGGACTGATCTAGACTGTACTGGAACAGGATGGAGCTTCAGAGCATTTGCAGTAAGAAGTCTGTTGTGTACCTCAAGGTGACCTCATTTGGGGTGAGATTAGACAGGTAATGATGTATGTTGTATGTTGTATGATGTTAACTGCTGCTGGGCATGACATAGGTCGTGTAGAACAAGAGGTGGATTATGTTGTGGGTTCAGCAAGTTGAACTAGCTGACAGTTTCCAATACCATGCTGACATCATGCCAGCTTTAAAATTAAAGTGCTGGCTGCATAAAGCATCATGGGGCTTGAAGTGTAGATTGTAACACAAGAAGCTTCCTGTTTCTGGAGGCTGCTTCTGGTTTTGGGGTGTTGGTCTCTTCTGCTTGGCTGGCTGTGGGCTTTGGGAAGCTTGGGAGGTGGTTTCATGGCTGGCTTGCTTCTGCTGCTGCTATGCTGCTTCTGTGGCTTCTGCTTCTATGCCGTGTACATTATTGGTATGTTGTATTACTTTCATTAAAGTCTCCTTATCTCAACACACAGGGCTTTTTGTGTGTTTCACTTGCTTTTGATCATGGGAGTGAGGCTTGTTAGAGCAGCCTGTCTTAAACCAGGACACTGCCAAAGTCTCAGTGAGTGATTCCTACTAGGCACCTGGAAGTTGTAGTGGTTTAAGGCTTACTGGAATATTCTGCTAAGAGACATTATATCATTGGTTGTAAAAAGAAAATTATGATAAAGTCTGTGTCATTCACTGGTTTGCTAAAAGGTGTAAAAAGACAAAGTATAAACAATTCTTTCTTCTTGGCCCTTGGGCACTGGATCTCTTCACATTTCTCTCTAATGTCTTCCACTAACCTTGGCTGACCTGGTAACACCTGGTTGTCTGCTGCTTGATTTCTGTCTGGGAGAGAGAGTGTGGTATTGGTCCCTTCTGGACTTTCTTCTTCCAGGGGGAGCAGGAGTTTGGAGTTCTGTATTATTTCTAAATTGCATATAATTGCAAATACATATAAATATGTGGTGTATATATGCTTGTAAATTTGACTTTGCTGTGAATATAGCTTTATCTTACCAGTCCATGTGAGCTGGCCTGGTGCAGTCCCCCTTTCAGGGCTTAAGTCTTTTAAAAGTCTGAAACAGTTCATAATAGCAACTTGCCATGCTTCTTAAAGAGCTCTTTTCGTAAGTAATACATCTCTTTCAGCAGAGGAAGCTTAATTCCTCATAATTCTCCACTTTAAGTTCTCCTCCAGCTCACCTTCAGTTCCGGGCCCGATCCTGATTCCTTTCAGCAGCTCATGTTCCGGAGGGGCCCCGTGGCCGGTCACCTACCCGGTGCTCACTTTCCCCTCACTTTGGGGTACACCATTTGCCACGGGCTTCAGTGCCACAGGCATCAGAAGAGACGGAGCAATGCTTAACGTAAGCAAGTTCCAGTTTATTGTACCCCAAGCATGTGTTTATATACTTTCCATCAGAAGGCTACAAATTGTATTCAGCTGCGATTGGTTCCATGTCCTTGCGTTAGAAATTACACACTAATTAGTGTAGACATTCATCATATTCTCTCATCAATACATCTGTTGTGTCTAAGCAATTTAAGTCAGCAGAGATAGGCGAAAACCACAGGCTCCAGCCTTACATTTGTTTATATTTGTTACACCATTCTCTGAGGTCATTCCAACCTTCTTTTTTATCTCTACTCAGCACTTCTGAGCTCCTACACTCTCACTTGTCTATGGCTTATGCTCCAGTGTTTCAAATTCCAATACCTGCACCACTCCAACAGCCTGGAGGCAGAAGTCCCTAGCCCACCACAGAGTATTGATAGCATCAGATAGGACAACTGAGAAGAGTATTTAGGAGAACAGAAGAAAGAATACCACTTTAGGGTTGTAGGCAGGTACAGTAATTTCACTAGGACCTGTTAGTATCATTTATTCAATGAAAGCAGATTATTTCTGAAATAAATGGGAAGTGGAATAAATGCCTTTTTTTTCCCCCCTGTCTGTGTAGACTTGTGGGCCTCTTTACAAATCTGCTAGGAAGCTAGGGGAGTCTACTTGACGTTTGCCTCTTTTCTCACCCCCCAGCTTTCTGAAAATGGAAAATACCTGTTTAAACAGTGTATATGCAGACTGTTCTGTTCTTCTTCAGTTGCTTACTTTTGTCCTGTTGGTTGAAGTTCCCATAACTCCAGAAAATGTGCTTGCCCCTTTTTGTGTAGTACTGTAATACCTGTTACTTGGTGGCTTGTGAATGATTTATTATGCTGCTGTGATCTATTGAAAATGTTGTTGCCTGCTTGCTTTCTTGTTGCTGTGTGCAAGGCAGTGAGCTGCAGGGAGTTGGAAGACACAAGGCATTGGGTGTCATACACCATAAAAAGTACAAATGTCCTGAGTAACAAAATCCTCTCCTCCTTTGGGCATATTGTCTGGACCTGCTCTGGGCACTGCAGGGATGCCCACAGTGAGGCTGCCTGTGCATATAGTGTGCAGGGAGCTCATCTGAGCTCAGCCAATGCTCACTGAACACAGCCATGTACCTCTGCATGCCCTGTTCTCCCTTGAGCAGTGCCTGCCAGCATTTCTGTTGCAGCTGCACGACAATAAGGCAGTGCTATGTCTTTTAACGATAGAGCATGCATTACATTTTGCTTAATTGATTGTGTTTTCATTGGGTGATCTCCAGACAGGCAGTTTGGAATTCCTTGGTGATTATTGTGTTCTGCAGCACGCAAATCAATGTGGGAAGTTGCTAATGCTAGCATTGCCGTTTAGGACTTCAGTGGCAGGATCAGCTTTTTCTGTGCTCATGTGAAACATGAAAGGTAAGGAGAGAGAGCACAGACGGGTGCCGTGCTGCCTGCTATTCCTTGTGACATCCACTTGGTGCTCTGGAAAAGGATCATCTCATCTTTCAAACCTCCTTATAAAGGCCAGGCACCGGAGGTGGATTTTAGACGTCAAGGAGTGCACTTCCCCAAGGCAGGTTGCTTACATCCTGGATTTTTAGGATTGTTTTTTATTGAATTAACCTTGTAAGGATGGTTAGGTTGTGGGTATGTAGTACTAGTTCCCCACCACCTCAAGTTGATTGATAATCCATGTTGCACTCATTCTGTGTGATGCTGCAACTATGATGCGTGCCTGAGCTTCCCAAATCATCATCATCAGTGCTGCTACGCAGTTGCTGCAGTTACTTGTTACAGGCCAGGAAACCACATTTTCCTGGCTAGGAGCAGACATGGCATGTCTTTATTCTTCATCAGGCTTCTATGGGCTCCTGCATTCTGCCTTTGATCTGTGGCGTTCTAAACTGCACCTGCCCCGAGTGTGTGTATAGGGGCCAGCTGCTGGGCTTGGGAGTTGTCTCAGCTGTTGGAGCTTATGTGGTGAAGGGAATGGTTCTGTTTCAGGATGTTGCCCCTGATTTTTAGCAGGGCATATGAACAGGGTCAAGTGGGTACTATTGGTGAAAGCTGCTGAGCGAGTTGCTGTGGCCTGTTGGGAATGGAGGACCTAAGTTCCATCTGCTAAGCCTGGCACAGCCCAAACCTGTTGATTGCTTGTGGTTACAGTGTAACTGGGATTTATTCTTCCTGAGTGTGGAGTCAGACTGGCCTGGTGGGCCTTCAGAAAGGCAAGGCTGAAAATTGTTGTTGGAAGTGCTGCTTAATGAATCCAGCAGCATATCCTAACTTACCTACTCTAGCGTTACCTGTTTCTCCTTGTTTCTGTATTCCAATAGGTGTTAAGCATAATAAGTCCTAGATCAGGCTCTGGCCAGCCTAATCTAGGGGAGGGTATCCCTGCCCATGGCAGGGGGGTTGTAACTAGATGATTCTTGGGGTCCCTTCCAACCCAGCCTGATTCTATGATTCTGTGATCTTAGTGCCAGATTTGCTTTTGAGGATATGATCAAGCTATTGTTTCCTAGTGATGTGGAAACCTCAGGAGCTGGCAACCACCTTTTCTCCATCAGAGAAGAGCAATTGCTTTTGGGCTTTTGAGCAAGATGTTAGCCATGTGTGTCTGCACTCAGCAGTTGAAGGTGGGGAGGAGCATGCTGTCCCACCTGCACATACAGAGGGTGATTTCTGTGTGCTGTGCTGTGCATTAAAGTGAATTTTGAACAGCGTTTAATTCAAAACTCCACATTATATGAAGTGGCAGTCTTTTAAAAGGTATTAATGCTTTCAAAGGGCTGAGGAAAGGACAAATTTATTCTGATTATCTCTCAAGTCATTTATGGTAATAATACATCTCTTAGTCCAGTTTGTTGTTTTTGAAGTAGCGTAGCCCATCGGCACTGCACTATTTCCAGTTGCTGAAATGAGGAAAAGGCTTTCCAAGGTTAATCAGCAGCTGTTGCACAGGAGTGGGAGTGCTTTGATCTGGTGCGGGGGATGAACAGGCAACAGAAACCTCTCATTTTCAAGGATATTTTTTTTCTGCAGGAAGCTAACCCCTCTCAGACTGACCTTATATCCCATGCAGACATCTTTCTGGCTTTGTTCTGATTTAAAACAGTGAGGTGGTATTTTTCAAGAGGCAAAGATAAATTTGTTGAGAGAAGGGTGTTAGTAGTTTACTCTTGTATGCTCTGAGGAAATTGTGCTAAGTGCTCCAAGTGTTTTGGAAGCAAATTTTACCAGTTCATTTAGATTAAGTATGTCCTTGCATTTAAGTGTGTAGTCAACTTACTTTTTAAGGTATCTTCCAAAGCTGTGCTTTCTCTCACTGTCTATGCAAACTTAAGGTTCATCTAGTCCTGTATTCATCCCTCCCCACTCCTCCATCCCTGGATGAAAACTGTCTATTTCTCACTGTTGGCAGAGGGAAGGAAGGCTGGCAGAGGGAAACAGAGCCTATTAGTGGCACTGTCTTGGAGTGTTTTTTGGAATACTCACTTATTTCCCTTTTGTATGTTGTGTGGCAGTAGCATACACGGAGTTTTGTAGGAGCTTTAAGTCACCACTGACAGCCAGCTGTTGTGGAAGCCTTTTGTTTATGAATGCAGAAAAGGTGCACTGGGGAAGACAGGGACTGCAAAGGAGGGGATATAGATCAGTGCTCTGACTTAGAGTAATATATCAGACAAATGACCATCGCTGCTTGTTTGCTTTCCTGGACTTAGGTATGGAAGACTAGATCTGGTCTTCTGCTTGAGAGGCTGGACACTTCATTTTTGAGTTGAAATTGGTGAGGGATATCCAGCTTCCAGTGAACTTTGTGAGCTTGCCACTAAGTCATCTTGGCAGGTTATGTTTTTTAGGTATGTAAACTGAAGTATTTTCACTGATTTTTATAATCTCCAAGAACAAAATACAGAGGAAGATTTGATTCTTCAGCAGCAAAATCTGTGAAACAGAAGGACTAGGAACCTTCCTAGGTGGTCTTACAGCTGCAAGATTTGCAGACCTCTTTGTCTTTTGCAGCTGAGAGAACTTTATTTGCAGTGGAAGTGATGGCACATGGCTCTTCTTCTGCAAATGCTGTTCTAAGTACTTTGACAAAAACCTTTGGGTTTTATTAAGTGCTTCATGGCTTTGTTTGCTCCTTTTCAGGGGGATGGCACATCAGGGAGTTCTGGAGTAACCCAAATTGCTATGCTTAGCTCCTCCAAATCAGGTTCAAATCAATGTAAGGTTCTGCCATGTGCTTTGAGTGAAGTCCTTCCTCAGGCAGGTCGTGTACAGCAAGTCTTGCCCATAAATTAACTTCTGGTGAAGGTTTTGTTCTCAGAACTGTAGCTTGCACATAGCTGATGCATTGCAGAGGGACCACAGCCCAGTTACAGAGGTAGCTGGATGCAGGAGGTGGTTGTAGCTTGCATAGCTCATGAGTATCTTTTGCCTTTTGCCAAGACTTATTTTTTTCCCCTCCCCTAGAAGGAAAGGCCTTGAGGTGCACCCAACCCGTAGACAGAAACGGTATTGTTTAGCTACCTTGCCGAGGAACACGTTTTATTTGCATTTCAGATGCCTCGGGCTTTGAGAACTGTATTGTTCCAGCCTCCCCTGAATAGCAGCTATGGACCCCTAACTGTGTACATTTGTTTACATCAAAAGCTTTTGTCTTTTAAAAAGCTTATTTTAGTACTAGCCCAACCAAGTGAAGGCTTTTTTTTCCCCCACTCCATAGCCAGGAAAAAAAAAATTGCAAATTTAATTATTTCTCCTTGTGAGAGGCTATTTTGAATGCTGAGGTTTTGCCAGCTTTTGTTGCAGCTTAATGTTCATAAGCTTTTCATTGTCCTTGAAAACCTAAACTTCATGGTATTCCAGCTTGGAGATTTAGGCAAATAATAAACCAGTGGAACAACAGAGACTTGGTTGTGCTGAAGCACTTGGAGAACTTTACTTCATTTTGACAAATACCTTGGGATTTTTTTTCTGGGTTTTGCATGGTTTTCTTCTGTGTGTGCATTTAGATGTCATGGGGTAGTGTTGTTGGATGTTTTCATGCCAGCTGAAGCCTTCCGTTATGCTGGGTATCCTTAAGGGGATGGGTTTTGCTACAACCAGGGGAAGTATAGGCTGGATGTTAGGAAGAAGTTCTTCCCAGAGAGAGAGAGAGTGGCATTGGAATGGGCTGCCCAGAGAGGTGGTGGAGACGCTGTCCCTGGAGGTGCTGAAGAAAAGCCTGGATGAGGCACTTAGTGCTATGGTCTAGATGACTGGCTAGGGCTGGGTGCTAGGTTGGACTGGATGATCTTGGAGGTCTCTTCCAACCTGGTTGATTCTATTCTATTCTAACTAAAGCATCAGCTGTGGTTCCTCCTCCTGCATCCTTTCCTTGTGGTCAGTGCTCAATATTGCAGCTTTCTTGATGTTGGATCATAGAATCAAACAGGTTGGAAGAGACCTCCAAGATCATCCAGTCCAACCTTGCACCCAGCCTTATCCAGTCAACCAGACCATGGCACTAAGTGCCCCATCCAGGCTTTTCTTCAACACCTTCAGGGACGGTGACTCCACCACCTCCCTGGACAGCCCATTCCAATGCCAATCACTCTCTCTGCCAACAACTTCTTCCTAACATCCAGCCTATACTTCCCTTGGCACAACTTGAGACTGTGTCCCCTTGTTCTGTTGCTGGTTGTCTGGGAGAAGAGACCAACCCCCACCTGGCTACAACCTCCCTTCAAGTAGTTGTAGACAGCAGTGAGGTCTGCCCTGAGCCTCCTCTTCTCCAGGCTAAAGAACCCTACCTCTCTCAGCCTCTCCTCATAGGGTTTGTGTTTTCCAAGCCCCTCACCAGCTTTGTCTCCCGTCTCTGGACAAGAAATCTACCAGCCAGGTAAAAATTATGGTTTATGCCTCCTTGTCTTACTAGACTGACTTAAGTGTCTCACTGATAGTGTTGCCTCCTCATCTCTAATAGGCAAATATCTTTCCTTTGTAACCTTACTTCATAACAATTTTGTTTATTTTGTTTGTTTTTTAAGTCCTCTGTGGTGTTGTGCAGCCAAGAGAGGAGGGTAGTATGAAGGGTAAAGTGATTTGGAAAAGAGATGAGAGTTGATGGGCAGGGAAGTGCAGGGAAGTGCCGTGATTGCCTAACAGAGGTTGAAAATAAACAGGTAGGGAGCCAGCTTTGAGGAGGATCTTTTAAACCATATAAATTCAAGCATCACTTTGTAATTCTGTGTCTTGACATGAGGCGTGTGACTCAGCTGTCTCAAGCTGCTCTTGCCAGCATTTAGGAACTTCTAGTAAAGAAAAATAAAGCATTTTGATGTAGTCCTCCTGTGTTTAGCGTTCCAGCAGAAACCAACAAATGAGAGATTTTCTTTCACTTGCTTACTTCGATTTTGCTTTAGCTTTCTCACCTTTTTATTTGATAAATATTTCCAAGAAAAATACTGAGGGATTATTTTGTTTGTTTCATTTATGCCTTCTGTAACTCTGTTTTGTTTATTGTAGGGGTCTCGTGTCTGGCTGCGAGAGAATAATCAGCATTATCCCAGTACAGTTCACTCCTGTGCAGAAGGAGTCATCGTATTTCGGACAGACTATGGCCAGGTATGGACATTGCTTCTTTGTTTTCTTCTTTTTACCATTCTGTGGAAAAGAAGCTGTTCTCCTAAAGGGGAAGGAGCAGGGAAAACTAAAGCTCTGGGCTCTGTGAATAAAATACTGATTTTGTATGACCTGAATGCCATTAGATAGCGGCAAACCTGACTACCAACATAGGCTGGAGGATGAAGGGATTGAGAGTAGCCCTGCAGAGGAGGACTTGAAAAGCTGGATGTGAATTGGCAAAGTGCACTTGAAGCTCAGAAGGCCAGCCATATTCTAAGCTGCATCAAAAGAAGTGTGGGCAGCAGACTGAGAGAAGTGATTCTGTTGTTCTAATCTGCTGTGGTGAGACCCCACCTGGAGTACTGTGTGCAGCTCTGGAGTCCTCAGCACAGGAAAGACATGAACTTGTTGGAGTGGGAGGCAGGCCACAAAAATGGTCTGAGGGCTGAAACACAGACTGAGAGAGTTGGGATTGTTCAGCCTGGAGAAGGCTCCAGGAAGACTTTATTTTGATTTTTTAATATTTAGAAGGGGCTTATAATGAAGATGAGGACATACTTTGTACCAGGACCTGTTGTGGTAGGGTGAGCAGTAATGATAACAAAAGAGGGTAGATTTAGAGTAGATATAAGGAGGATGTCTTTGTTCAGTGGTGTGGTGAAACACTGGAACTAGTTGCCCAGAGAAGTGACGAATGCCTTATGCCTGGAAACATTCCTAGTCAGGTTGAATGGGTCTTTGAGCAACTGAATCTAGTTAAAGATGTTCCTGCCTATAACAGGGGAGTGGCCCTAGATGACCTTTAAAGTTGCCTTTGAAGCAAAACCATTCTGTGAGCCTATGATCCTTCGCACCTGGGCTGAGTTACCAGATATATTGGATTGGTGACCCAGATACACATGGTATGAGGGAAGGCATCCACAAAGCGTAACTACTACTAGGAACAAACTCCTCACAGTGAAACAAGAAGGCCTCTTAGGTGCTCATGTGTTTTCTGTGGGTTTCATGTTAAATTGTGCATTTCATATTGTTCAGATTTGAGAGGTTGTATATTTTGACCTGCCCTACTGAAACTTGAAGTGGGGAATCTGAGACTTGTTTCCTCTGCGTGTTCTTTGAAGCTGAGGAAAAGAAGGATCCATCACATGAGAGCATGACTGTAATATTTGAGTTGCAGAGTAGGAAGGCTGTTGTGTGTGTTAGCTCACTAACATGAGAACTCATGTTCACATCTAATGACAAACTGATGAAAATGTTGTCACCTCGTTAAAGCACAGCATTGTTACTCATCTTCATTCACTAGCTTCTACTAGACTTTGTACTTCTTGCCTGTCCACTGAGCAGTTTGTGTGACTTGTCCAGATGTGACTGATGGGGTGGTGGAACTAGGAAGGTGTTTGTTGTTCTCAGGTTTTCTTTCAGTAGCTCAGATTTCAAATCTTTGCTACTGTCAGCTTGCAGAATAATGGAAGCACCTTAGCACAGTACATTACTGAACTTCATCTTTCTGTTTTGTTCTTAGTGGTGGAAATAAATGTGTCACGAAAACCTATGTTGGCATATGGTTGTATGCTGACAGTGTGTTCATTGTAGGTAATCCTACCTATTGCCCATACCCTTGGGAGAATACACCATGACCTTTCAGTATTGTAACAAACCTTGTGCTGGAACGTGTCCAGAGAAGGGCAGCAAAGCTGGTAAAGGGCCTGGAACACAAACCCTACGAGGAGAGGCTGAGGGAGCTGGGGTTGTTTAGCCTGGAGAAGAGGAGGCTCAGAGGTGATCTCATTGCTGCCTACAACTACCTGAAGGGAGGCTGTAGCCAGGTGAGGGTTGGTCTCTTCTCCCAGACAACCAGCAACAGAACAAGGGGACACAACCTCAAGTTGTGCCAAGGGAAGTATAGGCTGGATGTTAGGAGGAAGTTGTTGGCAGAGAGAGTGATTGGCATTGGAAAGGGCTGCCAAGGGAGGTGATGGAGTCACCGTCCCTGGAGGTGTTCAGGAAAAGCCTGGATGAGGCACTTAGTGCCATGGTCTGGTTGACTGGCTAGGGCTGGGTGCTAGGTTGGACTGGATGATCTTGGAGGTCTCTTCCAACCTGTTTGATTCTGTGATTCTATGATCACATAGTTATATTTGCTCCTTGAGTATCCTGATGTTGGGTGGATATTTCAGTTAAGCACTTTGTTAATTATCATCATCAGGTAATCATCTGGCTTTACTAGCTGATTTGACAGGCTGCTTGGAATGTTTGATACAGTTGACAGGTTATGGTATACTAAAAAAGAGTTTCAGGTTGTAGGTTTTGTTTTTTCCTGAGCAAATAGCTATGAAGCAACCTTAGCTCTTTATGAAAACAAAGCGTGGCACTGTACAGAGCCACACTTAAAGCCTCATTAAGTACAGGAAGGGGAAGAATACATCAGGGACATTTCATCACCCCAGCCCCTGATAAAAGAGCGGGAGAGGAAAGATGTAACTTTCCTCTCAGCACACATTCATGGGGCTGGGCTGCAGCTGGTTCTGGAGTGCCTCTCGTAAGTTTTCTGCAGGCAGCCTCCAAAACAAAAGGTCTGCAATAACTCTAGAAGCTATTATGAGCAGACAATGAACACTGTAAATATTTTCCTCTTTATAAGCACCTCTTTTTTTAGAAGAGAGGATGCTGTACTCATTTGTTGGTTGTCAGTGGATTGACTGTTTTGGTTTTTGTTCTGTTAGCATTTACATTGCTGGTGAAGGAGCCTGGGCTGCTTGTTTTGGAAACATCCTGTCTGTGAGTGTACAGACAAAGTATGTCAGTGAAGTCTACAAATCCTCACACTTGAAGTTGTAGTTCTTCCTTGCATCTGTAGACACACATATATGTAGATAAGATGACATTGTTGTTACTGCATTTTTTTTTCTTGTTTGAGGTTATTTTTGCTGCCTCTATTTTTAGTTACAATGATTTCTTCCTTAAGGGTTTTATTTACAGTAAATCAGACATTTCCTCATAGTCATATTCTGTAATTCTTTCATGAAGTTGTGTGAGCTCATAAACTACTCAAGTGAATGCTTAAACAAAATGCTAAAAGCCTTGTGTGCATTGTTCATAATTACTTGTGTCTGGTAATCAGCAGTTCTTTTATTTCAGATTAAAATCTAGTTTTTCCTTGTACATGCAAGAGGTCTTCATTGTGGTCTTGACTTTCACAGATACGTTTCAAACTGTCCTTTGTGAAGCATAGATAGCAAATAGGAACAGCTTACTGGAGTGAAATCTTTCAGAAGAGCTGCCTTAGAATCATATCATAGAATCACAGGATCAACCAGGTTGGAAGAGACCTTCAAGATCATCCAGCCCAACCTATCACCCAGCCCTATCCAGTCAACCAGACCATGGCACTAAGTGCCTCATCCAGGCTTTTCTTAAACACCTCCAGGGACAGTGACTCCACCACCTCCCTGGGCAGCACATTGCAATGCCAGCCACTCTCTCTGTGATAACTTCCTCCTAACATCCAGCCTATACTTCCCTTGGCACAACTTGAGGTTGTGTCCCCTTGTTCTGTTGCTGGTTGTCTGGGAGAAGAGACTAACCCTCACCTGGCTACAGCCTCCTCCTTAAGTTGCATGGCATTAATTTCAATAATATCCCTTTCCTAATGAGGACACTCTGCTTTTTGTTCCATTTGTACATCCAAATACTACATAAAAATAATGCCAGTAGGTGTATAGCCAGCATGTGTGTCTCCTCATTTTTGTTTTTTTTCAGCATAATCATTGAGGTTTCTCTAAGTAGCACTGTCTTTAAGCCTTTGAGCTCTGAGGACTTGGAGAACAGCACCTAAGAGCACACATTTTTAATAATGCTCTTCCCCTTCCAAGGAATAATGTCTTTAAATGTAAGACATAATGTATGTGTCTGTGTAGGAGCAATCAGCTCTGAAGACACTCGTCCAGAGAGCAATAGAAGTTGAAGCAATTGCTGCAAACTGTCCTGAGTCTGAAGTTTCAGGACACTTAATTGTTTAGCTGCTTAGTTCACTGAGAGAAGCTTTTAAATCAAACACGTTATAAATAAAAGTAGTTGAGTGATAATAGCCCAAAAGTGTAAGTTTTTTTTTTAAACATATGTGATATTTCAGGAGTAAAATCTTTGTCAGTTAAACCAGCTTTCTTGAACTTCCTTTACAAAGAAGTCCTTCACAGCATGGTGTTATGTCAGCAAATAGTGCTGCTCACTATCACAGAATGCTTTGAGTTGGAAGGAACCTTTAAAGGTCATCCGGTCCAACCACCCTGCAGTCAGCAAGAACATCATCAACTAGATCAGGTTGCTTAGAGCCTGTCCAAAGTCATCTGGAATGATTCCAGGCCTGGGGCATCTGCTGTCTCCCTGGTAACCTGTGCCAGTGTCTCACCACCCTCTGTGTAAAAGATTTGGTCTCCTAAGCCTCAAATCAGAGGCGCCTGTTGACACCTAGTCAGCAAAAAAAAGTAGCTTTTTCTGTGTGTTTACCTTAATGTGGCTCTTCTGGGCCATTTCTTTATCTGAAGAATTGGAAGGACAGAAATGTGCTTTGCTACACACCACTCAAGTATGTTTTCCATGAAGGTTTTCACCTTGTCTTGTGCCACTCCCCCTTCCCCTGGTTTGAAAGTGTGATGGTTTGGGTGTTACCTGCCCCCCCACACACTTAAGAAGATCACCCAGACTAAACTCAGCTGATCTGGAAACTGGAGAATGAAGCTATATTTACAGTTTAGCACAATATACAACCAGATGTTTACAATATATAAGGCTATATACAAGGTAAAAGGTAATACAGAAACACAACAGCCCTCCCAGAAACCTGAGTCCCGAGGAGGGGCTCTCAACCACCCTTCCACCTTCTTCTCCCACCCCTCTACCTTATCCCAGACTTTGCCTTACGTTCAAGGTGAGTTTGGAGGGTTGATCGGGGGGGGTAAGGAAGGAGAAGGATTAGTAACACAGACAGCAGGTTATAGAGAGAAGTTCATGCAGCCTCAGAGCTCAGAGAGCAGCTGTGTTATCTGTGTCTGGATTCTTGTTCTTACACACCTCAGCAAGCCTATGAGTGAAGCAGACATCACCATTGTTTCCTTTTCATAGCCTGTAATCTAATTCTTTTTGCCAAAACATTCTAGCTAGCTTCAAACTAGCACAGAAGGCTGAGACACTTTCTCATTATGACTTTAGACTTCATCCAGAATAGTTTGACCTGGGCTTTATTTGTTTTTTCTTCTTTGCTTGGTCTGGGGGGGGTTCCTTTTGAGTTAGCAGTGGGAATATGTTATGTGGTGGTAGCAGAAGAGTTCATCTTTTCTGCATTTTTTTTTTTTATTTAAAAGGAAAAAAAAATCCCAGACCTTCAGGCAGTGGTTAAGCACTTTTCATAAGGACTCTTTTCTTTGCCTTGTGTCCTTTCTCACCCTTGCTTGGGGCTCTCGTGCTAGTCGTCGCTACTGTGAGGAGTCGCTTTAAACAAGAGTCTTCCGTTCATATTCACAGGGCATGAATAACGCCACTGAAGTTACTTGGCTTAAGTTGCTGAAGTCAGTAGGTCTGTTTATCAGTAAATGCTGTGTTTGACTGCATTGGTTCAAAGGCATTGGAGAAGTGAATCCTTCTGGACAAGGATTTTCTTAGTTATAATTGAAAATCATCATACTTGCTTGGTGCTTTTCCGTGTGAAGACTCAACAAGAATTCCAAACAGTAGGGTTTTTTTAACTTGCATTCAGTACCTGTGAAATACACCCTTGCAAGGGGACATTTTAAAGAAGTCCTTTGTGTGCTCCTTTGTATATACAGCCTCTTAAGAAAGCCCACAAGTATATGGAGTGCACTTTGATCTTGGCTGCTCTTAGTGTTAAGTTAATCTCTTTCTGCAAACTTTACATTTGAAGGCTTTCAGCCTTTTTTAATTTAACAGTGCTCAGGAAGAACTGTGACTACTGACTGCAGCTGTTGGTTATCTTATGCTTGTTTCAGGCAGCAGATCTCCCACCTTTGGGGCACAGTGTCAATGCCAAATTCAGCAGTTTTACTCCAGGAAATCAAATTCCCTTTGTCTAAAGACTATAAAGCTAACTTTATTCTGCAGTTAGTTATATTTGGCTTGCTTGTTATAAATCTTCTGATTACTTGCAGTATGCTTTCAAAAGCTTGGTGCTATTTACATTTTGACATCTCAAAGGTGTTTTTGTGTTTTGGGTCTTCTTTTACTGCTGTTGTTTTTAAGGGATGCATGTGGGATTTTTGGGTTTGGGGAATGAGGTGTGTTTAGGGAGGGCTGGAAGCCATCTTCTGCAAGGAAGTGTTTACATCTTTATTTAAAATGTCAAAGTTCAGCAATTCTTGCTGCAAGCCTGTAAGCAGAGCTCGTGACAGATGTGAGCTGACTGCCAGGAGCATCCACCAGGATCATCCACAGAGAGACTATTCCTCCCCACCTCACATGGCCCACACTTGTGCTGTCCCAAGCACTATCTGGCTGGAGGAGGTGGTATTTGGGACCCCAGCCTGTGGGGCATTGCCTCAAAGGAAGAAACTGAAAGAATAGAATCAACTAGGTTGGAAGAAACCTCCACGATCATCCAGTCCAACCTAGCACCCAGCCCTAGCCAGTCAACTAGACCATAGCACTAAGTGCCTCATCCAGGCTTCTCTTGAACACCTCCAGGGACGGTGACTCCACCACCTCCCTGGGCAGCCCATTCCAATGCCAATCACTCTCTCTGTCAAGAACTTCCTCCTAACATCCAGCCTAGACCTCCCCCGGCACAACTTGAGACTGTGTTCCCTTGTTCTGTTGCTGCTTGCCTGGGAGAAGAGACCAACCCCCACCTGGCTACAGCCTCCCTTCAGGTAGTTGTAGACAGCAATGAGGTCTCCCCTGAGCCTCCTCTTCTCCAGGCTAAACAACCCCAGCTACCTCAGCCTCTCCTCATAGGGTTTGTGTTCCAGACAGAAGGGAAGGCCATGCCCTGATCACCCTATCCTTTCTTCATCCTGTGCTCTTCAGAAAGAGATTTTCCATAAACCAAGCAAGGCTGCAAAGAGCATCCATGTCTGCAGAGAACATACGTGTCCTGCAAGTCTGCACATGTCCTGCCATCCCCCTGAGCTGCCTTGTTCTGTCCCTCCTGGGAAGCATTTAGTGGTGTGTAACTGCAATGCACAGAAGCCTCCCCGTGCCTGACACATATTTAATACAACCACAAAGCCTTTTAGCATTTTCCTTAGTGGAAATACTGCTTCAAAACTCCAGACGTTGCTCTTAGGCATGCTGTTTGATCACTGGTTCACCTGGAAGTATTCATAAGTTGAACAAGATGGAGTTTTATTTTTTTCCCCCTGAATTTTTGGTCCTGATTTAGGAGCTAACTCAGCTTGTCTTTTAATCTGCTTTATATTAAGAATGATATTTTTTATGACTACTATTCTGTGAGTATTTGTTAAAGGATAATAGATAAAAGCCTCTTTTCTTGTGTTTCACTGAACTACTCTGTATTCATTCCATTAAAAAATACAGTGCAAATTATGAAGTACTTCTTAGATACACTGCACATGGGCTGTGCCTCACTTTTTTCCTGTGTATGCCTTTCTGCCAAAGCCATGATCAGTTTAATTTATTCCAGGAAGAAAGAAATTTTAATTCTAAAGTGAGATATAGAAAAGAAAGGTGAAATTGTAGAATTAAAAAGCACCCCTGTGCTAGTTTGAGCCTAGCTAGAATATTTTGGTGAGAAGAATTAGATTATAGGCTGTGAAAAAGAAGCAGTGATGATGTCTACTTCACTCATAGGCTTGCCGAGAACACAAACATAGGAAAAAAAGCTGGTGTGGTTTTGACAGTCTGCTTCAAAGCTTGGATGATACAAACTTATGTCCTGATTCACATCTGGTCAGAAATCAACAGGATTAGTAACTCAATGTTATTCTTTCCAGAATTCTGTAAAATTCACCAGTCTTACTGTGATGAGGACATACACAGAGCTGTGTCAAGGTCCATGTCCTCAACAGCCATGCTACTCACAGCGCTTGCCAGATCTGCTTTAGGACACAATGTCAAGCCCTGGACACTGAGACTGAGATCTACACTCAAATGAGAAAGAAAGACAAATAGCGACAATTAATTAATTGCCCCACAACATTAGCCTTGTGTGCTAGTCTGAGCCTAACTGGGATATTCTGGCAAGAAGAATTAGATTATAGGCTGTGAAAAGGAAACAGTGGTGATGTCCACTGCACTCATAGGCTTGCTGAGATGGATAAGAACAAAAACATAAACACAGATAACAGAGTTGCTCTTGGGCTCTGGCTGCATGCACTTCTCTCCCTCTAACCTGCCATCTGCCTGACTAATCCTTCTGCTTCCCAACCCCCGTGGTCAACCCTCTGAACTCACCTTGAACGTAAGGCAAAGTCTGGGGTAAGGTAGAGGGGTGGGAAGAAGGTGGAAGGGTGGTTGAGAGCCCCTCCTGGGGACTCAGGTTTCTGGGAGGGCTGTTGTGTTTCTGTATTACCTTTTTAGCTTGTATATTTCTGTCTGTATCTGTAGAGATTGTAAATCTCTGCTTGTCTATTATGCTAAGCTGTAAATAGAAAGCTTCATTCAATTTCCAGCTCCACTGAGTCTAGTCTGAGTGATTTCCAAAGTGGGGGAGTGGAGTGGGTAACACCCAAACCATCACAACCTCCCACCCCAACCTGAAAAAAACACCAATCCACCAACCAAAAAAAACCCACAGACAACAAACCAGCAATAAACACCTCCCCACACCCCCACTGCACCCTTGCCTACCAAACCAAGTCAGCTGTGCTAGTCATGAAAAATGAACTTTCTGGCTGCTGGTACACAGCCACTTTTTGTCAGTGAGCAGATGGGAATTTTCTAATTCACAAATGATGGGAATGGGAGGGCTAAACAATGGTCATAAATAACTCCTTTAATGTTGGCTTTTCAAGGGTTTTGTTCTGTGTTGCCTAACATAATGGTGCTGTTTGCTTTAGCTTGACTGAAATTAATTTGTTTGACATTAGTGTGGTTGTTGTTAAGTGTTTTCCTAACAGTATAAATGAAATCTGTATGAATAAAAGCATGTATCTGTGAGCAGAGGGTTGCTTTATGCTTTTTGTAAGGCCTGGCTGAAAGCAGCTCATATCTGAGATGCTGACAAAGAGGTACTTACTGTGCTCCACCATGGTTTGCTGTGGCCATGTAATGGATTGTGGCTGTGTAAACAGTTGAGATATCTGTCTTCTCTCTTGCTTTCTGCAAAGACAATCCAAACCATCTGTGCTGTTTTGGTCCTTTTCATGCCTGTACTAAAGATAGCAAAACTGCTTTTGTTTTAAGATTAAAGCAGATGTACACAGGCAGCCATATTAATTTATTTTGTGAGGAAGCACAGTTCGGCTACTCACAAAGCATAGGAAGGAACTGTGACTGCATCATGCCATTAAACAGGACTGATGTTGACAAGTCTTGTAGTATTGCAATGAGCAGGCTTGTCATTTCAGTTGTTCTCACGTTCCTAATTTCCCTTATAGATGCAGGACTGGTCTAATTGTTCAGTATTATTGGTGTATCTAGAAACATGTGGTTTAGGTTTAGCATAATTAGATGCTAGGATCCTTAGCTCTGCAATAGGGACCTGCAGTTTTGGTCTGTTTTGGTCTTTGTTCATCCACCAGATAAATGCTGGATGAACACTGAGATTTTTGCTTGTGGAAGACTTCCATCAACTTGTGCATAAATTTATCCCCATTAAGAGCTGAGCAAAACCCAAATAGTACAGAGTGCCCTAATTTCTTCATTATTGTAGGTTATTTTACTCTTCCTTGTGGATTTTTTAAGGTTAAAAGCCAAAGAAATGACTGGGTGATTGAGGATGTGATTTTTACACAATGAGGGCTTATGAGAAAATGGCAGTGTGTGTTGGGAGCAACCATTAAAAAGAGGTTACCCTCTTTCACTGACAGCTACCTGCCTGGGAGCTGCTGTTTGGCAGAGCCACATCTCATCCTGCTGCTCCATCAAGGACAGAGGGCAGGGCTCAGGGGCATGAGCTATCACAAATCCTCTTACATTGCTATTTCAGGTCAAGTGAGTAGTTAAAATATGCAGCCATCTGACCAGTGTGTAGGTGCTGGTCATTCTGGCCCATGCTGGTTAGCAGGTATTGCAAGGTGGGGTATAGGAAGGCATTGCAGGGAAGCATACAGTGTCCATTGGTAGGTCCTCTGGGGAAGGCTGTGGTGCCTTTGTGCAGTGCTAGTTCTGTAGATGAAAAGTGCACTTGATCTTTCTTCTGTGGTCACTCTAGTTCTTGAGGTGCAGGTTCATAAGAAATACAGAAATGAAGAGTGATCCTCTGCTTCTACAGGTACCTTTCTCTGTGCAAATTAAGCTAAATCTCTGCAGTCAGATTGGAGCTTCAATACCAGGTTCCTTTCAAGGCTTGATGTGCAAAATACTCTCCATTTGAAAGATGCAGTACTTCTTGCAGAACATCTGAGTTCTTTCAGGAGGGAACACAAGAGCTTCCCGATGGGATAAAATCATAGAATCATAGAATGGTTTAGGTTGGAAGGGACCTCAAGGATCATCCAGCTCCAACCCCCTGCCACAGGCAGGGACACCTCCCACTAGAGCAGCTCGCCCAAGGCCTCATCCAGCCTGACCTTAAACACCTCCAGGGAGGAAGCATCCACNTTTGGACCCGCTCCAGCAGTTCCATGTCCTTCTTGTATTGGGGTGTCATTGCACCTTTACAAGCTGCTGTAACATTTGTGGTCTTGAACATTTTCAAGGAACTTGTTGTTTGACAGCATCAAACTTTCTCATGAGAACTCTATCAGAGCAAGATTTCCCCTAAAGCATTTCTGCAACGTGGTGATAAACACTGTCAATATTAGTTGCAATAGGAATAGGAATAGTGCTTTTTCATAGTGGGGCTTTTATCTTTGCTAAATGAGGGGAAGAAAATGTTACCATAGGTCATATGCCTCTTCCTCATCCAGCACACTTTGTTTTGTAGAACAAGCCGTGTCCTGTTTAGCATACACATGATAGAGCTGGAAGATGTCTTAAGGAGATTTATCTATCCAAGATAATTTAACTAAGGAGAATCATAAAATGGATGTTGAAAAAACCCACTTGTGTTACAAAGTTAAACCCTGCAGTGTTAGGCAATGCTGCAGGGTCTCTTTTTTTCACTGTAGGAAAAGAGGTGTATTGCTCTTTGGCAGTTGGGAGAGGAGAAGAACAGGTACCAGGGGAAACAGCATTAGTCTGCTCTGAGCAACTTCTGAATTTTATAGGGTTGCAGGGATGAGTGTATGTGAAGGTGGAAGTAGAAGGTGTTTGTACAAAATACTCTTAATAGTCCTTTCTGTGTTTTGTTGTTCTTCCTTCTTTTTGATGCCTCTTTCCTGCCCTTTGTCCTCTCCTCCATGTATAAGCTTCTGCACATTTGCTGATCTTGTTTGGTGTCTCTAGCTCACTTTCCATAGTGTCATTGCTCATTCAGACTTTTGATCTGGCTTCCATTTTGATCTGCTTTTCTCTCTGAATTAAAAGCACACATTCACATATGCTGATGCACCCCCTGGAGCTGGGAGCGCTGGGGCTTGCTGGGTGGGTGATGACAGGGCCTGGAAGCCAGGGCCTTTGCACTCCTCAGTCAGGAGCAGGGCAGCTGGAGGGCAGCAGGCCAGCCTGAACCCCAGCACTGGGCACATCACTGCTCTATTTGCTCTGGCTGAGATGGAATTACAGCATCTTTCATAGTGCTGCATTTTGTAGCGGTAGCTGGAAGGATGTTGATTACACATCAGTACCTGAACTGACCAAAAGGGTATATACCATATGATGTCAGCTCAGGTACAAAAGCTAAGGGAAAGAAGAAAATGCAAGGACATTTGGTGTTGGAGTCTGTTCCTCAGGAGAAACTGCTACGTGTGTTGAAGCACTGCTTCCTAGGAAGTTGCCGGACGTTGCCTGTTAATAGGAAGTAGAGAATATTTTTGTTTGCTCTTGCTTGTGTGTGCAGCCTTTGTGTTCACTTTTGCTTTATGGAACTGTTTCTGTCTTGACTCATGGGCCTCTGTTATGCTTTCCTTTGCCCCTGTCTATCTAAGAAAGGGAGTGACAGAGCAGCTTTAGTGGGCATCTGTCCTCCAGCCAAAGCCAAACCACAACTGCAAATGCAGCAGAAATAGGAAGAGCTTAAAAGTTCATCAGCTCATGAGTAGCACAAGAGTCAAATGGTCTTCTTGTCCTCCTTTTGTGTGCTTTGGTCTGGGTTAGCAAAGGTAGCATCATCTTGGAGATGGGGGAAGCCCAGGGAGATCTCGCTCATCAGCAGCTAGAACATGCTGAGGGAAGACAGGCTTTCCCAACGTGTTTAGCTGCTCAATGTCTGAGGCTTTGCTGAACACTCACTGGTTTGTGAGCTTTTCAGTGGTTTGTACCTTTCTTAATCAGGTGACTTGTACAGGAAAGATAAAATCTTGCTCCTTGGAAACAATTTGTTCCCTTACTGAATTAAACTTACCTTCTCCAAAGAATGGTCTTGGTAAAATGTTCACATATCAATTCATCAGAATTTATTACAGGCCTGAACTAGACAAACACCCTGTTTTGCCTTCAGTGGTAAAATATGCTAATCTGATGATATATGTGTTCACATGTACCTGACATTGAATGCTTCAGCTGTAACTTTCCAAGGGTGGCAGAATTGTAAGCTAATGAAAACAGATTAGGGGAGCAATATTAACAGCTAGAAGTGCCACAAGCCTATAATGAAAATAATGATACCTTTTTTTTTGCTGATGATTGCTTCTCTTTTGAAAGTGCATTGTTTTCACTGGCATCAGCAAGGATTTCTAATTAGAAGTAAATATCTATTCCATTATTAATGCTGCTTTCAGGCAGGCATTTAATATACATCTGAAATCTAGTGACCAGAGTTCACTGGTGTTATCTGTGCATCGTTATTGCCTTAAATGCAATTACACAGAGTTTCTGCCACCACAGGATTTGCCCAGGGAATGTAAAGTTCTGACAAGGATACTTGAAGGTCTGCTAGGCATTTAAGATATGTTAATGTTTTTCACATGTCCTCTGTCGGGGGTGGAGAAGAGGGAACAGTATTTCTGCATGATCAGGAAAGCAGCAGAAGTGTGACAAAGGCTTGGGAGGTCCCCCATACGAGCATGTACTTCTAAGGAGAATGTGCCTGCTGCACTGGGTTTGTACATGAACAAAACCCTTGTTGTGAGCATGGACTGCATCCAGCAAATCCTGTGCAGTAGGCAGAGGGGAGGCCAAGAAGCAGAATGCTGTTAGGCATCCACATTTTCTTAAGCATCACTTTCAGTTTTCTTCTGGGTTATTTCTCAGGGCATTTTTTAAATGCTTGCCTTGTATTCCAGTTTTATGATGTTGTTAATGGATCAGATTAGACAGTGCTGTGCACATTCATTTGGTCCAAATTGATTGCTGGTACCTGTTAAACTCAAACGTGCCCACAGTGTACATACCAAATGCTATTGCAATGCAGTGCAGCAACTTAATGCTGCTAATAGGTTGATGCAGTACTCCAGAAAGTATTAAGTCATGTGTACATATACTGTGCAGATGGTGAAGTGGGGAAATGTGTGTGTAGATGCTCACATATGTACTGCTTCCCAAAACCACTGAACTTCAAATATATTGACTTTGCATTGCAGGCATATTCATTTCTGTAGAAGAAACACTGAACAGCAGTGGCCTACAAACATTTTCTAACTGAAGTCTTGATTTATGTCATGCTGGTGCTAAACTAAAACAAAACTCCAGGCCTCAGCTAAAGAAAACACAGTAGCTAGATCAGTATTCACCTTGTTGTATTGATAAGCTCTGCAGTTACACTTTAAAAAGTCCTTGAACATTGCTGCTTAAGTCAGTGCTGTTTAAATATGAAATCCTTCAATGTGACTCTACACAAGCTGAACGAAATGTTTACTGTAGCAGATGTCAGTAGATTAGGCAGCTTAAAGTAGACAAAGATTCAGACTTGCTGAAACTGCTCTCCAGTCATGCATTTTTTGCATGACTTTTAACCTGTGTGCAACATGATGTACTTCATTTTTTATTGTACCAGTTTCAGTGTGGATGCTTTGTAAATACTAAGCAGCTATCAGATGTAGTTTGGGGTTACACTTACAAGCAATGCTTCCCCTATGTATGAAAATGTAAAGAACTGACCGATTAGAAACAAGCAATTGATTATCAAACTAGGGGTAAACATGACCACACTGATGCTTGTAAACCCTTTGGAACCCAGTTCCAAACTTTAATTGCTTTCATGTTGCAGTCTGGAGCAATTTGTACCAATGAGTCAGTGGAACCAGACTTTGCCATGTGAAAGGGAATCCAGTCAACCTCATTCCCTTACAGAGCACAGATTTTACACCCATTTGTAATTTGCACTTGGACTTGTATGAGGAGAGGCTGAGGGAGCTGGGGTTGTTTAGCCTGGAGAAGAGGAAGCTCAGGGAGGACCTCATTGCTGTCTACAACTACCTGAAGGGAGGCTGTAGCCGGGTAGGGGTTGGTCTCTTCTCCCAGACAATCAGCAACAGAACAAGGGGACACAGTCTCAAGTTGTGCCAGGGCAGGTCTAGGCTGGATGTTAGGAGGAAGTTGTTGTCAGAGAGAGTGATTGGCATTGGAATGGGCTGCCCAGGGAGGTGGTGGAGTCACTGTCCCTGGGGGTGTTGAAGAAAAGCCTGGATGAGGCACTCAGTGCTGTGGTCTGGTTGACTGGCTAGGGCTGGGTGCTAGGTTGGACTGGATGATCTTGGAGGTCTCTTCCAACCTGGTTGATTCTATTCTATTTATTTAAGAGAAAGCCAAACCAGACAGCATGCATTTTGCAAATAAGTCCTTCATTCAGCCAGTTTCTTAGCTGGGCCAGCAGATCTATGATGAGGTGATGGACTTCTTCAAGGTCAGGCAGTGAATTGGTGGGTTTTTTAAACTTCAGGTCTGGCTGACTCAAGTGCTTTATTTAATAGTTTGAGCATAGGGCTTTGCTTTTGCTATTTAGCACACCAGATAAACCAAACTTATCCCCAGCCCCACAGCTCATTTCAATAAACAAATGTTGTGGGGACTGTTTGGCTTATTTAAAATGAGATTGATTGCTCCTGACAAGCTCACACTTGTCCTTTCAGTAGGCAGGAATTTAGAACATTACTGTGGTTATCCTTTTTTCCCCATCTTTGGAGAGTGCTTAGAATGCAACTAAGTGTGTGCATTAGCTACTGCTGCTTTATGTTTACTTCAGAGCAGCAACCTGCAAACGCTCTCCATTTGTTACATCAGTCTACCAAGTAGCACATAACAGCAAATAGCAGAAGTGAGGAACCTATAGTGCCAGCTTATTTGATAAACTCATAGCAGGTTTGGGCCAGCATCTTCCTGTGTGGCAGTTGTGTAGAGCAAGTTGTATCAGCTCAGACAGGAGCTCCTGCAGCTGGCTCTGACATCATCTGTGCTTATAATGAACAAGTTCCTCCTTGGCATTTGCCTTTAAGGGAACTTACTGTACACTGTATGTCATACATATTGTCAGGGAAGCTGAGTCTTGCTTCTGTGGATGTGTGGGAGAAGGATTCTTTAGCTTTAGAAGAGAGTACCAGGCCTTTTGTGCTTGAGATTTTAACGTTTTGCAGCATTTAAGTGGATGGCAGCTTCTGACTGTTGCCTTCAGCCGAGGGCACTGCACGGCATGTGGTGACTGAGACATAAGTGTGTGAATGCTGTCCTCTGATTTCCAGTTGTGAAATTTAAGGAGTAATCCTCATTTTTCTTAGAGAAAAATCCCTGTAGTCTACCAAGGAAAATCGTTTACTGTCTGTATTAGCACAGGTTTGCCAAGAGCAAAGCATCTGGTAATGTTATTCTGACATGTCTGCTGAGTTTGGAGTCAGCACTTGGAGTGCTGTGACATCCATGATCTGTCAGTGCTGCTTCCAGCTTCCTTTCATGTTGTCTTTTATGGTGCTGTATCTAAATTCACACCTGGCTTACCCCTGCCTGAACATGGAAGATCTTGGGAGTAGAATCTTGAAAGCTTAACAAAATTTGATTTTTGTTAATGGTTATTTATTTGTTTGTTTACTTTTAAATTTATTTTCCTCAGCAAGACATATTTAAAACATTTGAGTCCTGTAATTTAAATTTCCAGTCAAAATGTTCTATTAATAACTTCAGGTATGAAAAGTTTAGTTTGTTATGCAACAAGTATAGTATTCCTGGGGCACTGTGATGGTTTGGGTGTTACCCACCCCCTACACACTTTGGAAAATCATCCAGACTAGACTCAGTGAACTCTGGAAATTAAGTGAAGCTTTATATTTACAGCTTAGCACAATAGACAATTAGAGATTTACAGTATATACAGTTAAAGACAGAAATATACAGGGTAAAAGTATAGACTGGATGTTAGGAGGAAGTTCTTGCCAGAGAGAGTGATTGGCATTGGAATGGGCTGCCCAGGGAGGTGGTGGAGTCACTGTCCCTGGGGGTGTTCAGGAAAAGCCTGGATGAGGCACTTAGTGCCATGGTCTGGTTGATTGGATAGGGCTGGGTGCTAGGTTGGACTGGATGATCTTGGAGGTCTCTTCCAACCTGGTTGATTCTATGATATAGAAACACAACAGCCCTCCCAGAAACCTGAGTCCTGAGGAGGGGCTCCCAAACACCCTTCCACCTTCCTCCCACCTCTCTACCTTACCCAAGACTTTGCCTTACGCTCAAAGTAGCTTGGAGAGTCGGCCAGGAGGGTTAGGAAGCAGAAGGATTAGTCACACAGATGGCAGGTTAGGTTAGAGAGAGGCATTCAGCCCCAAAGCCTAGACAGAGAGTGACTCTGTGTTTATATTCCTCTTCTTATACATCTTGGCAAGCCTATGAGTGAAGTAGACATCACCATTGTTTCCTTTTCACAGCCTGTAATCTAATTCTTCTCACCAAAACATTCTAGCTTGTTTCAAACTAGCACAGGCACTTCTTTCTGATTGTTTTATTTTTGTTTCTCTTCATGTGCATGCAAATGGATATGTTAATTTCACTTCTTTTATGATTACTGAATTCTAGCCTTCGTTGAATTCATCTTATCAGTTTCCTCTGCATGCAGAAGTTGCAGCATGTCAGTTAAGAAAGGTGTACTTGCACTATCTCTTAGATGCAGGGCAAAGAAAGTTCTCTAGCTTTATGCATTTAATAGTGAATTAATAGAGATCTTATCCATTGTTAGAGGTGTTTATTGCTAAGCTCAGCTGAAAACTTGATGTGTGGTAAGAAATCAAGCTAATACTTGTTCTGTCCATTAAAAGGAGCAAGCACTGTAAGAAGTCTGGATAGTGAGATAAAAGGAGCAGTGAATTTCATTATTAGATGCAGTTTTGAAAGCTCATTACTGAACATATTTATGAAGAGGCTTGGAAAAAAAAAGCTTTGAATCTGTTACATGTCCTTTGAATTACATAGTGGTGGTAAGTGTCTGAGTTTTTGTCTCTGAGCTCATGGAAAACTTAGTTTCTGAGCTTGGAAATTTAGTATTAAAAGGCTTGTCATCCACTTCTTGCTTCGTGTTTGAAAATTGGGGTTTGGATAAAAGAAGTAACAACAAAAAAAACCCCCAAACCAAACAATCTCTAGAGTCTGCTCTTAGCTTTTACATTCTGCTTGAGAAGTAGTGCAACTTTTCTTAACTGCAAATAGTCAGATACAGGATGATAACCATGGAAGTGTAAGCGTTTTTCCTCACAGAAAATGCTAACAAATACATCCCATTACACACTAAGGAAATTTTCAGCTGCTGGTAAGTTTAGCAGCCGCACATATGCCCCGTGTTTCCACCTGTATGTGTTGGATTTAGCCAGAGACCCCTGCTGCCTTCCCAGTGCATTGGATTTAGATTGAGATTGGTGAGGTGGATCATCCAGATGGAGTGAAAGTTGTGTACTTGATGTTAACACAGCTTGTTGAGTGTGGCTGGTGATGTGGCTAGGATTTGCACTACTGAAAGCCTCTTCCCTCTGGAAATAAAGACTTGCAGTGGCTGATTGGAACATGCTTCTTTGCCCAGTGATCCTGCAGCAGTTATGGGGAGCGCTTGTTTGAACTCCTCTGAGCAATGTTATCTTTGTGATGTAGAACCAGAGATGGCAGTGGCTTGTTGATTCTTAAAACTCCCTTGTGTTTTGGAAGCCTGTCCTATGCCTTTCCTCTATGGCAGGTCCTTCTGTATGCCTCAGTAGCTTGAACTGTGATCTCTTTATTCTCTGTGGTTGATACCATGTTTGATGCATCTGTTTTAGTTATGGTGACACAAATTCTGACATTAGCTTTCAGTCTTAACACTTCCTTCTCCCCATACCTTTTCTTCCCAGCACTTAATATCATTCTGGGAAGTGAAGAAGTAAAGAATGACCAACCAACCAACCAGAAAAAACCCCAAAACAAAACAAAAACCCAAACCCACAGAAAACCAAACTTCTCTGGACAGTTATTGCACTGTAATTTCAGCTGATGTAGCATAGTGGTCTAACTGCAGTGGTGTGGCTGTGTCAGTAGAAGGACATGTGTGCAGTTAAACACTGCATTTTGTGAAGGCAAAGTCATACTTGTTTCCTTTGCAACTGGGTAGAATGCCATGAGGTCCAAGGACCCCAGCTTCCCAGTACAGTTTGAGTCTGAGATGCATATGAAACAATTTTGAATGATGTCAGTAATAGCTGAAACAACTTTGTTGGGAAGGTTTTTACTAAGTCTTACGCAGAATGGCTGAGGAAGATGGAGTTGTTTATCATGAAGAAAAGGAGGCTGAGGGGAGGCTTTCTTGCTGTCTTAAAAGTACCTGAAAGGAGGCTGTAGAGAGGTGGGTGCTGGTCTATGCTCACAACTCATAGGCCAAGAAGAAAGGGGAGATTAAATTAGACATTAGGAAAAAAATCAGTACCAAAAGATTTATCAAAGACTGGAACAGGCTGCCCAGGGAAGTGGTTGAACTGGCATCTCTGGATGTATTCAAAAGTTGTCTAGATGCTCAGTGATATGGTGTATTAGTGGCCTTGGTAGAGTTAGATAATGGTTGGGTTTCGTGCTCTTAAAGGTCTTTTCTAGACTTCTGTGATTCAGTTGCTGGTGCTGTAGTAAAGTGATCTGCTGGAGCCCACAGCACGAAAGGAACAGGGTTTGATTTGCTACTTTTGTGCGTGCTTTAATTTGATTGAACTGTGCCACAGGGGGGCTGGAAGAAGATTTTGACAGATGTGCTTGTGCTTCCTGTCTAAGAGGACATCCTGCTAACCCTGAAACAAGTAATCCCAGTAACCCTGTAAGCAAAATAAAATTTACCACCAGAAAAGTGCTATTAGTGTAATTGTGCTGAAGTCAATCATCTGCTGATTTGTGTTTGGATGGAGTCAGGAAGGCCAAGGTACAGCTGAAGCTGGCCAGGGCTGCAAAGAGTTACAAGAAGGGCTCCTACATTTATGTCAGACAGAAAAGGCAGGTGAAAACCTTGAAGGTGCAAATCTGACCTTTAATCCTGAACACTCAAAGTTTGAGAAGAGATGATGGTTTTTTTAGAGTTCACCTGTGCTGTGTGTGGGGATGTGGTGAGAGCCAGCCGTGCACTGCGGCGTCCACAAATGCGCTTTGCTCATTTACAGCTCTTTCAGTCATCTTTCTTTGCTGGTGAGTATGGGTTTCTGTCATGGCCTTGGATACTAAGTTGAGCTGTAGTTATGTGGCCACACTTGAATGTGGATATTAGGTGGTACCTCTGTACCACCTGTTGTATGTGACTGTCCCCCAGTTATGCTGATCCTGTATTCTTTGCTTTTTGAGCCACCAGTAAGAGCTTTCCCTGCCTGCTGTACGCTGTGGTGCTTTATCAGTGTTGTAAGCACAGGTTAGCAGTGGAAAATTTAATTGCACAAGCCACCATCTTAATGGGTTAAATTGACTCTTTTGTTTCTTGCAAGGCAGGGAGATTCATAGTTCCAAAGCAAAGGAGACAGTTTATATGCTCATTTTATGGGAGTAGCTTACATAATAGTCTTACAAATTCTGGCAGCCCAGTGCAATTTCTTTTTGTTATTGGTATATAATGCATGTTCTTACACATATCAACATAACAGCCATGCCATACTGTAAGACTTCTGGCACAGCTTTGAAAGGTATTGCGTCTCTTGCCCACTCCATCCGCCCATACCAGTCAATTCATGCCCCGCAGTGACTGATGAGTGCTCCAGTCTCCCAGGCAGTTTCAGCAGCGCCATTTACTTATCCTTTAAGAAAAAGAAGTCTACTACAGGAGCCCTGCAGAGGGACATTGACAAACTGGATGGATGGGCAAAGGCCAATGAGATGAGATTGAACAAGGCCAAGTGCAGGGTTCTACACTTTTTTTTTTTTGTACTCCAGACAAATACATAAAAATCTTAAATTTCTGTGACTTTGCACATTTCAAGCCTACCTTACCTCTTATTTTTACACCTTTTTGTCTTCTGTCTTCCAACCTAAGTCACTCTATGATTCCATGATTTCTTACTCCACTATTTGCCTTTTTAGAATAGAATAGAATAGAATAGAATNCCACCTGGCTACAGCCTCCCTTCAGGTAGTTGTAGACAGCAATGAGGTCCCCCCTGAGCCTCCTCTTCTCCAGGCTAAACACCCCCAGCTCCCTCAGCCTCTCCTCACAGGGATGATTACATGACGATTGAAGCATTGTGGCTTATTCAGCTGGTTTCACTGATCTTACATCAGAAGCAGTTCTTGGTCAGAGGAAGTTGGAGAACTTCAGTTGTGTAATGTCTATCCCCAAAAAGCAAACAGGCAGATTGAAAATAACAAAAGGTAGCTGCAACAGGAAAATCTGAAGTACCACAAATGATCAGTGGCACTTTGGCTCCTCTAACTTGGCACAAGCTGGCACGATGCTTCTGGAACCCTCCAACTTCAGCTGTGTGAATGAGGGATCTCAGCTGACAGGAGCCAGCTGGACTCAGGGTGTGAATCTGGGTTTCACAGCGGAGATGAAAAACTCTTCATCTGCTCGGCTGCTATCTTAGGATAGGTGCAGCCCTGTTTCACGCTTGTCCAAACTGGTTTCATTTTTAATTGCAGCAAGCTCTTCTACTGCTGCTCAAAGTGCAGGAGGGTGGTGGTGGTAGAGAGACAGTCCCAATTATGCTGATTTCATAAGTTTCAGATTTCCTTGCTGATAATAATTGTGGCAGTTTAATGTCATAAAACGTTGGTGGGCGTGTTATGGCAAGAACAAATGTGAGAGCCCTAAGTGTCCTGAAGCTTTAACATTTGCTTTGTGCCACATGTAGCAAGGTCCCTTGGTGTCTTTTTTGGTTGAAAGGAGTGAAACAAGACTCTGCTGCCACAGGCTAATACATGCAGCATCACTAACTGACCAGGAGCTGCTGCAGTTGTCTAACCACATGAGTCCTGAAGAGAAGCAACAATCTAAGGGCAATATATGCTCTGTAATACCTCACAATAAGGTGATTTTGTGCTTTCTGAATGTAATGAGGTTTATTCTGACCTTTTATGATGAAGCCTCCTCAGAATGTATTATTATAAAACCCACCACTTTTTGCTTACTGTTCAAAACTCGGAATCATTCCAACTTCTCATTCCCATCCACCACTTTTCATCTGTCATCTACTGTTTCTGCCACCTGAGAAATGGTAACAGCAGAAGTAACACCATCCGTCCTGGGGCTAGTAGAGGGTGAGCTGTGGTTGGCTGCTGTCAGGGATGCAGTCTCCCTTGTTCCTTATGTCTGGAGATACAGAGTCCTCTGTCATGGTCCTGCTACCAGGGCATGCAAGAGCAGTGTCCCTTGGGAGGGATTATTGCAGAAGTATTTCAGAGGATTTGCAGACTTGGGTGGCCATCCCATTAGGAAGTCATACACTGGCAGCCTCCTCTGCAGCATGTATGGAAGCTTGGATGTCTTAGTTTTTTGTTTCTGGACTGAAGCTAAAAATCTGGTCTGCAGCCAACTCCTTACCTTCTGGGAGAAACAGGAGTGTGAGACACCTCAGGATTGTTCAGGACACGTTGGGAAGAGCAGCATTGCCCTGTCTAACTACAAAGCTAGCACTGAGCACCAAGGTGCTGCAATTTACAGTCTCCTGTGCTCCAGGAAGTCTGGCTCATTGCAGTGCAGAGTTGAAGCTCTCTGCTGCTTCTCTTCATCGCAGCTGCACTGTGGCAAAGCCGGTAAATCTTTCCAGGGTGCTGTGTGATGCCATGGTCTCCTTGTCTGCTTCTGATGCTGCCACGGGCTGCAGTGAACTTTACTGCTGGAGATGGGGAAGTTTATAGCAAAGCAGGGTGAGAGATTGGTTCCCTTCCGATCTAGGTTAGTTCTACGCACAGACTCTCCTGTGTTTCTGGACCGTACATACTGTGGTCATGGTCCACAGACTTTATTTAGAGAAAACTACTTGTGCTGTATAGAGCCAGCTGAGAATTTGGCTCCAGCCTAGAGTATGGAAATATGACCAAAGAGTCTTCACGCCAATGCTTATACAGGTTTCACGTGCCATATGAATGGCACTGGCTGGTTTGTAGCGTAAGTAATCTACCTGTATCTGTGTTTTGATTCATCAGTATTTCCATGTTAGCAAAAAATAAAATGCTTGCTGGTATTTGAGATACGTTTTTGGGCAGAGGAAACTATGCTATTGTGAGACCCAGCTCTAACTTGGATAGGTTAAAAGGAAGCTTTGGAGACCTGCTGAGGGCTGGTTTGTCACTGTCTGCACTATAATTACCTCTGCATGTCAGAACCAGTAGGCAAGGAGTGGTCACCTTTTCCTATTGTTGTCTAAGGTCATCTTCCAGTTATCTTCACTCAGAGCTGGAAAAACCTTGATTACTGTTTAACTGAATTAATGGCTGTAGTGGTGGAGGGAGTGGCCTTGTAGTGTTCTCCTCAGCTACCCTTTTCCTGGAAGGCTGATGAATTATTTCAAGATCATCATGCACGGTAAAAGTTCACTTTGAAACAGTGAAAATAAGGCTACCACAGAAACTGCATTGTATGCTTACATCTGGGGAAAATAACATGTTTTAAGTTCACCTACCTGTAGTTGTGCTTCGATCGTTCTCCGTCGTGTGTTGTGTGTCATCATGTACATATTTCTCCATGATGACACTTAGTGCACAATGGAAGCTTTGAGCTGTGAACAGACTAAAACATGCCCTTGGCTGTCTTGATATCAGTGTGGCTGTGTAGAAACATTCTGAAGACAACCTGCAAGAAAAAAAACAACAGTGCACTGATAATAAACACTGGCTTAATGAGAAGCCCCTCTGAAGAGCTTGAGTGAAGGAATGCTGTCCAAGGCAGGGTGTTTGTCACTATTAGAAACACTTGTTACCCATTCCCATCTTCTGGATTAAAGCAACTGTAGCTAGTGGTAAGGGTATAGGTAGGAGCATGGAGTGCAGGTTGCCAGTCAGGTAATATTTTGGCTTGTCTTGACAAGGCAGTTAGTGATAGAAATGTTATTTCATGATACAGGAAAAAAAAAACATCAGAAATTGCTCTTTTGATAAAAAAAGGGACTTTGACTTGCATCATCCCTTAAAATGAGTACCTTAGGCTTCAATTCAGATTGACACTTTGTAATATGAAAGCAAAAGAAACTGATTTTTTTTTTCTAACCAAGCAAAGAGGATACTATTGCCTATCTAAATTTCACCAAACTTGCATCAAATGATCCTGGATATTAGTCCCTCAAAGGTCATTTCAGAGCTCTGACAATTCACTGTTGTATTAATCTTGCACTTTTTCTGCTTCTCCAGAAACTTGTCAATATGGAAAGGTCTAAAAGGCAATTTTTAAACTAAGGCTGGAAAATTCTGCTGAAACAGATCATTGCCATTGAGTAAAATCTGATTTGAGTACAATCAAATATTGTTGCTGTGAGGTGTGCAGTGCATACAATAAGAGAAAACATGCCAAGGCTTGAAGATATGAAAATGAAATAGAAGCATTATTTATAAGAGCTTTATTGTTAAATGTCAGGAGATCTGAAAGCTGAGATTGCATGTATTTGAGGTCTCTAACTGCAAGTTGTCCTGTCTGTAATTCACAGATGGCTTTAGAAATATTCAGGACAGTGGGGGGTTTTGCCTTCAGTACTGGAGTATCCTTTTCTTGCTTTGTTTTATTGGCTTGATGTTTTAGGGCACCTCATAATGTTTGCTTCCCTGCTTTCAGTAAGAGCTCTATCTCACAAGCCACATCTTGAGTACTGTGTCCAGTTCTGGACCACTCAATTCAAGAGAGATGTGGAGATGCTGAAAGGTGTCCAGAGAAGGGCAACAAAGCTGGTGAGGGGCCTGGAACACAAACCCTATGAGGAGAGGCTGAGGGAGCTGGGGGTGTGCAGCCTGCAGAAGAGGAGGCTCAGGGCAGACCTCATTGCTGTCTACAATTACCTGAAGGGAGACTGTAGCCAGGTGGGGGTTGGTCTCTTCTCCCAGGCAACCAGCAACAGAAGAAGGGGACACAGTCTCAAGTTGTGCTGGGGGAGGTCTAGGATGTTAGGAGGAAGTTCTTTCCAGAGAAGGTGATTTGCATTGGAATGGACTGCCCAGGGAGGGCAGAAGAAAAGCCTGGATGAGGCACTTAGTGCCATGGTCTGGTTGACTGGCTAGGGCTGAGTGCTAGGTTGGACCGGATGATCTTGGAAGTCTCTTCCAACTTGTCTGATTCTATGATTCTATGGCAGTGGTCAACACATAGGGAATAAACTAAGAGGTGCAATTCAGTCAGTTTACTGGGCTGCAACGATGACCAGGGTTACCATCCTAGCAATGTGCTTCTCTGTGATGTGGAGCTCTGGAGCAAAGAGGGATATTTTACATAGTTGTGACAACCTGAGTATTGTAGTAGGAAAGCTGTTCTGGCAAGATGCTGCAAGCCATTGCTGGTGCAGTTGCCATTGGAGGTTGGGGAAGCGGTGTGGGAAGGCATCAGAACAGGCTCCCAGAACTTGAACCTGTGAGCAGCTGCTAGCTCAGATGTCCCAGTACGTCAGGGAGCTATTATGAAAGAGGGCCTGAAGGAAAGGGTTTGAAAGAGCTTGATTTGTTAGGAGGAGGAATGAAGACTGAAAATACTTGGGTATGAAGTTGGCATCAATAAATACCTTACATAAAATTCTTTCTTTCCTCCATAGCACTTCATTGTGCAGGGCTTGAGGTTGGTTGGAACAGGATTAAAGTATATTGCATCAAAGCAAGCCCCAGACCTTGCTGCATCATTTTGCCTGAAAGATTGTCTTGGGACAACGGAATGAATGTCTAGGGTTAGCTATTACAGAGAAATAGTACATTATCAGACAGAAACATTGCTTTGGTCACACTTTTGTCATGATTAACAGTAGAATTAAAAATGTTGGTAGTTAATTGCTTTACTTTTGTTCTTGAATTAATTTTGATTTTGAAGAGAGCCTCCCTGGTTTGTATTTTAAGTAGCTATGTAGATGGTAGAGCTTTCCAGGAAAAAAAATAAGAGCAAACTACCAGAGTTTTATTTTTGTTTTTTAATTGCTGAGTCCTTGGACTTGTCATGATTTATTTTTTTCCTTGGAACACTGCATTCCACAGCTTGTAATGTGAGCCCAAGGCCTCTTTCTGCTTAGACTCGTGTATAAAGACACTTTGTAAGATTTATTGCATTCTTTTAACTTCTAAACACAAGGGAAATACAAATGATGAGCCTCAGTTCAGACCAACAGCAGTGAATGAAAAAAAAAATGATACTTTTAAGTGGATGTTTCCCTGTACAGCCCTGTGTGTTTTGCTGGGCTGCGCTTATCTCTGCTGTGAGGTCAGTGACCATAAGCAAAAAGATGCCTTAAAAACAGAGCAGTGACATCTTGAATGGAACAAGCCAAGTCCTACTGGAGCTGCTATTGAGTTGTGTGGATTATCATAGGTATCACTGTAGCAGCTGGGATTAACCTTGTGAAAAACTCATTTAGAGCATTCCCTGGGCAACGGCAGGAAGGCTGTAAGGCTTCACCTTTTGGGTCACAGTTAGCTGTGCTTTGTGGTGGGCTGCTGGCTGGCCAGAAAGCCTACACAGTTGGCTCACTAATATCATAGGCATTAAAGGAAAAAGTTTAGTTGCTTGGTTGAATTATTTTTTTTGTATTTGTAAACTGAAGGGAGGCTGTAGCCAGGTGGGGGTTGGTCTCTTCTCCCAGGCAACCAGCAACAGGACAAGGGGACACAGTCTCAAGTTGTGCCGGGGGAGGTCTAGGCTGGATGTTAAGAGGAAGTTCTTGCCAGAGAGAGTGATTGGCATTGGAATGGGCTGCCCAGGGAGGTGGTGGAGTCACCGTCCCTGGGGGTGTTCAAGAAAAGCCTGGCTGAGGCACTTAGTGCCATGGTCTGGTTGACTGGATGGGGCTGAGTGCTAGGTTGAACTGGATGATCGTGGAGGACCTCCAAGGGAGGGTTAGGAAGCAGAAGGATTAGTCAGGCAGATGGCAGGTTAGAGGGAGAGAAGTGCATGCAGCCAGAGCCCAAGAGCAACTCTGTTATCTGTGTTTATGTTTTTGTTCTTATCCATCTCAGCAAGCCTATGAGTGCAGTGGACATCACCACTGTTTCCTTTTCACAGCCTATAATCTAATTCTTCTTGCCAGAATATCCCAGTTAGGCTCAGACTAGCACACAAGGCTAATGTTGTGGGGCAATTAATTAATTGTCGCTATTTGTCTTTCTTTCTCATTTGAGTGTAGATCTCAGTCTCAGTGCCCAGGGCTTGACACTGTGTCCTAAAGCAGATCTGGCAAGTGCTGTGAGTAGCATGGCTGTTGAGGACATGGACCTTGACACAGCTCTGTGTATGTCCTCATCACAGTAAGACTGGTGAATTTTACAGAGTTCTGGAAAGAATAACATTGAGTTACTAATCCTGTTGATTTCTGACCAGATGTGAATCAGGACATAAGTTTGTATCATACAAGCTTTGAAGCAGACTGTCAAAACCACACCAGCTTTTTCTTTTTTACAGTTTCTGCATGTCACTCTGTTTTTAATGTTCATTCAAATATTCCTGTCCTTACTTGCCTGTCTTTCTTTTTTGTCTAGAGAAACAAACCTGACTCAGTAGCATGTGATTAGCTTTCTTTTAGTCATACTTGCTTTCTTCTTCAAGGCTGACACTGAAGAGTGCTCCTCCAGCCCTCTGGTGTGAATTGTCCATTTCAGGAAGCTGTTAACATTTGTGTATCCATTAGTTCCCTCCCACATTTTGTTGTTGGTTTGTTTGGGGTTTTTTTGGGTTTTTCTTTTTTAACTCCAGAAATCCTGCGGCAGCTTTTCCCCTGTGTTAACCTGGGCAAGTTGATAGTAGAGGGCCCCTGGCTTCTCAGGTTGCTTCCTCAGTTGTCTTTGTTTTTTGGTGTGCTCATCACGGCACTGGTAATCTGTGGTAGGGATGGTGGAGTACTTTTGAAGTGGTGTTCTCTGTTCTTAGTGAAATGCTTTTTTCTGTTGTTTAGTGGAGCTCTCTGTTTTGTGTTGTTCCTTTTGTTTTTCTTCTCATTGCTTCTTCCTGTCTCAACCTCTAATTTTCACTTCCATTATAACTTGGAGCATTCTTATTTTGCATGTTGTCTCTTTAGGGCTTCCTTTATAGTTTCCATGTATTCATCATGTTTGTTATCTTGGGCAATTTATATCTTCAGAGGAAAGATGTTTTTGCTGAATTCTCATTTAGGCTGGTCTTAAATCTTATTTCAAATTTCCTGCATGTTTTACTTGACCTTCCAGAAATGCCATCAAGATCTTTGAGGATGGTGCTCTTGCACTCTGCCAATAGGCTCCTCTTGAATTTCAGGAGCCACCTTGTTCATCTTCCTTTTCTGCATGCTGACCCTGCAGAAAAGCTCCTGGTTCCTGTTTCCTGAGGAATTCAACTGCTGTAATATTTTGTAACATGATTTTCTAATTAATAATGGTAAAGTTCAAGGTAGCTTTTGCATGCCCTTGCTCTACTAAAGGCGTGAGTCAAGATGAAGTAAAACAAAGCAGACCTTTCAGGGCGTGAGCAGCATGACTGCAAAAAGCCTGTTTTAGGGAAATGAGGGCTGCACATGTGATCTTTCTGCCCTGTCTGCTGACTTTGATCTTATTAGATGACCCTGACCAAGTTTTATGGTGTGTTTAGGAAATCTGAGGGATACATGGTTGTGGTAAAGGTAAAAGAAAAGTAATTGCTACGCATCGACGAAGAGGTCGTTTTACTTTCTGATCTGGGTGGCAGCCAGACTGGTTGATGTGTTTTATGGCTGGCACAGGCCTACCTCTGAGTTGGCTCACAGAGCCATTTCCTCACCCAAACAGCGTGGCAATGTGTGGGAGAGCTGGAAGTGTTGAGACCAAGCAGCCTGAGAAAAAGAATGAATTTGAGTGGGAAGGATGAATCAATAAAGACCATCTTTGATAGTCCTGCCATGTGCAAGTCAGTCATCAGGTTGTTTTTCTTAGTGCATTTTAATGAATTCCTTATGTTAATAAACATGCTTAATAATTTATGGGCTGCTCTGCCTACTTTACTAAGCTGTGCACCATATATCAAAGAACAGAAACCACAAATTTGAAGATTCTTCTCCTAGAAGTGGTTTTGCTTCCTTTCCATGCTGACACGTGATGCACGCACAGGACACGTGCCATCCCTTTTTGGTTTCCTAATTCTCTTACCTGTTTTTCTGTTTTAGTTCCAAGTTAATACATGGCCTCTGTTAACTTTCTTGCTTTTGAAGGATTTGCTCTCCTTAAATTACATTTTTTCCCAAATCTTCTGGCTTACAATATTTTTATTCACAGTAGGACCTTCGGATTTTTCATCATGGTTCTTCTGACAAGGAACCTGCAGTTTGTTACTCTTGAAATGTAATTAACTCTAATTCCATTTGCACTTTGTGTAGTTAGTCTTGAGACTGCTAACACTGTTTACAGCCCCAACAGTTTTGCTGTCAGTTGATGCTCTTCACGTCTGTTCTGTCTGTTAGTTATCTGGACCACTTGCATCATCTCCATCCTGGCCAGCATCTCTCTGCTCTGTCCTGTCATCTTGATGATTGTTTACAACAAAATAAGGCTCAGCTCTTTCAATGTCTTTTTTTTTTAAGTTCCCCTTAGTTAGGAATTGTACTTCGAATGCACTGAATCTCTAGAAACTTTCTGATGGTTTACTCATCCTGTTTCCATCTGTGCTGTCTTCCAGCCCATGTTAGAAATTTGTTTCCTGGATGTCTTCCTCCTCTAGCCTGCTATCATTATGCTTCATGCTGATGCAAGTGCCAGTTATTGTGCTTCTTCTGTCTGCTTTATAAACACAATGTCACAGGATTTTGGAAGTTTGTGGTTTGGTTTGTGGTTTTTGTTTGTTTGTTTCCCCCCCGAATGTCTCACATCATGAAAGTGTTTGCATTAACCCCAGGCTTGACTTTCTTACTCTTGAATAGTGCTGTTAGTGGGCACTAGTATTGCCTGAGTAGCACTGGCTACGAGATGCAGACATATGTCTCTAAGGATGAGATGCCAAGATGTAAATTTGAAGGAAAAGAGAAGCCTAATTACAAAGCTACCCTTTTACAATCTTTAGTGATGGCATTAGTATTCATAAAAACGTAACCAGACTGGGGATGTGTACATCTTCTGACCATGTCTGTGAGAGTTTTGCAGGAGGTATGTGGAAGTGTTTTCTGACTCTTTAGGTATGATTTTTTTTTTTGAGCTTTTACTGTCTGTTTGGAGCAGGCTTCAGGAATTTGTCTCAGAAGTCCATTAAGTAGAAATAATTTTGCCTCTTCATTTCCAAACACCTGCAACACCCTGAATATTGCATGTACTTACATTAGGAATAATGACTTAGCCTTGACTGTAGAATTGAATGGAAATACCAAACATTTAAACACTTGCAACCTGTTAGATCAATAATTTTACTTTGTTGTTTTCCTCCCAGAGTAATTTGAGTGTAAGTGAAGTTTGCTGTGAGGGGTAAGGGTTTTTTTGATTGGTTTTGGATTTTTTTTGGGGGAATAGTTATTGCTTGGTTTGTTTTCCCCCTGATAAAGTCCAACCATAGTGTAGAGTGAAACAAGATTACATTTACCTTTAGAAAGGAAAAGGAATGTTTGCTCTGATTATTATATTTTCTTTATTTCTCCTCTTTCAGGTATTCACTTACAAACAGAGCACCATCACGCACCAGAAAGTAACACCTATGCATCAAACAAGCACAGAGAGCGTGGAAGACATGGCAGCACTTGTAGATCTCCATGAAGGCTCCATTATGCACAACTTATTCCAGCGATATCAGCAAGATAAAATATATGTAAGTTTCTTCTAAAATGAAGAGAAATATGCAGAAGGATTTTTTTTTAAATGTGTAAGTGCTGTGTGTGTTTTGCTGTTCTGTAGTATTTGCTCCTCTGATGTTCTCTATGTATCCACACAGAGCTGAGGCATGCATTATCTAGTGACTTCTCACAAACAATAATGGAAGGAGAACGTAGCTCAGGGCTAGCCAAGCAATCTCTTGGAAAAATGGCATGCTACATATGCTTTTGTAGTTCCAGTTACAAGACTCTCTATGCCAACAACACATGTGTGTCACCAGAGAGGATGTGGTGGAGTTTAGTCTGTGAATGCCATTTGATATCACATCAGGCTAAGATCCAATTTTGATCAGCTTCCCCTTTTGTGTTATAGTAGAAAAGAGATGGCATTATGATTGCCAAGATGAGGGCCTGTGCTGCTGAGTACAGGTAGTAGGAGACTGACATGTATGAGAACAGACAGTTATGAGCTTCAAAAACTATGAATTGATCAACTGTCTTTTTTGTCAGCTCTGTAATGAAGGTATTTGTGAGTAGATTTACCTACTCTTTGACTATTGTCGTTAATCTCGAGCTGACTAGATACAAATATTTCCTTATTCTGAAGCTACGCTAATGTGAGGATGATACAAGGAATATCAGTGGCTGTTACAGATTGTGAAACTTTGCTTTTCACTAGTTCAGTGATTGGTGTTTCTGTTTATTTGTTTCTTAATTAATAATTCTCAAACATAAATAGTTTTTACATCACCTGTCTGAGCCCTTAACCTCTCCATACACATACCTTATTCCAAGCTTATTCCAAGCTTCATTTTGGCATTTGACTTCTTTATTTTTAAACATGAACACTTTCTAAAGTAAAAACTTTTATATATGTGCTAGTTTGAGCCTAGCTAGAATGTTTTGGTGAGAAGAACTAGATGATAGGCTGTAAAATGGAAACAATGGTGAGGTCTACTTCCCTCACAGTCTTGCTGGGATGTGTAAAGAAGAAAGGCAAAACAAAGATTACTTCACTTGCTTCTTCTCTTCGCTGGGAGCTTTGCCTGCTGGGGAGAAGCTGAGGCTGCTGGCTGGACTCCATCCTGCTTTCTAACCTCACCCTCCTTTTGCTTGGCTGCTTCACCTTGCTTTTTAACCCTCTTGGCCGAACCTCCATTCTTCCTTAGGACTGGGGTAAGGTTGAGAGGGGTAGGGGAAGGTGAGGGGGGTTGACAGCCCCTCCTGGGGACTCAGGTTTCTGGGAGGGGAATTGTGTCTGTATTACCTTTTTTACCTTGTCTATTTCTGTCTATAACTGTATATACTGTAAATATCTGCTTGTACATTGTGCCAGCTGTAAATATAAGCTTCATTCAAATTTCCAGAGCTGACTGAGTCTAGTCTGGGTGATTTCTAAAAGTGTAGGGGGGCAGGGGATACCCAAACCATCACAATATATTTAGAAGTTTAGTTATGATAAAAAGCAAAAACAGGTGCAAGAAAATTGTGTTCCTTTGCATATTACCTTTCAAGTGGCTGGTATAGATAAATGCTGAGGGTAGTTCTCTTTACAAAAGTCTTTATGTGTTGGTTTGTCAGGTGTTTTGGGGCTTTTTCCTCAAAACAAATAATGAATAGCATGTATCATATGCAAAATAGGTACTTAGTAAGAGTTTAGCTTTCCAAGAGTGTTATTAGTTTATAATACATTACTCAATGTGTGTTACAGTGAAATAAAATTGTGTTCTAAGCCATTATGTGTGCTCAGATGGAAGACACTTCCCCTTGTTAAAAAGCATGTGTGTGAAAGGAGGTGGGTTTTGTGAAGAGGCAAAGAATAGCCTTGTTCTGAAGCAACATTTCCTAGCTTACTTCTTAGCTTGTCGAGACAAGTATTGGGTGTTCTAGTACTTGGTGCTCAGTGCCATGTACCCTTCTAGAGAAACAGGTTTGTGTACTATTAGTGATGACAGATCTTCAGTTGCTGCTGCATACTCCTTGTCCTTTCAGTTTTTACAACTTTACTGCTTATCCTTCAGAGACCACCTTGCCTGAAACATAATTGAAGAGGTGGTTGCAAAAAACCAGATGTGTTTTGAAATGCATATGAAAGCCTTGATGTTCTCATTAGCACCCTACTCATGTTGCTCCAGTGATAATATTTTATCAGGACAGGGCTCCAGAAACAGAAACCTCAAGCAAAGATTGCTAAACATCTTGAGTAATTGTACGAAACTTCATACATACCTGAGCCTGCGTTGTAGGAGGAGGTGCTGTCATTACAAAACAAACCATGCCAACCCAAAGTCTCTTTAACTGTAGTGAGCAGTTCAGCAATATTTCATGGAACCATAGAATACTAGGGACTGGAAGGGACCTCTGGATATCATTGAGTCCAACTCCCCTTCAAAGCAGGACCACTTAGGGCAGGTCACAGAGGAACATATCCAGGTGGGTTTTAAAGATCTCTAGAGAAGGAGGCTCCACAACCTATCTGTGCAGCCTGTTCCAGTGCTGTCACCTTCACTGTAAAAAAGGGTTTTTTTCTCATGTTGAGATGGAATTTCCTGAATTGAGTTTACATCTGTTGCCCCTCCTCTTATGACTGAGTATCACTGAAAAGAGACTGGCTCCATCCTCCTGACAGCCACCCTTCAGATATTTGTAGATATTGATAAGGTCCCCTCTCAGTCTTGGTTTCACCAGACTAAACAGCCCCAGGTCTCTCAGTCTTTGCTCATAAGTGAGATGCTCCAGTCCCCTAATCTTCCTCATAGCCCTCTGTTGAACTCTATCCACTGGACCCTGGAACTGGACATTGTATTCCAGATGTGTCTAACTAGAGCTGAGTAGAGGAGGAGAGGAATCTCCCTCAAACTGCTGACCACACTACTGTTAATGCATCCAAGTACACTGTTGGCCTTCTTGGCTACCAGTGCACATTGGTGTCGCATGGATGACTTCTTATCAACCAGGACCCCAGGGTCCTTCTCTGCAGGGATACTCGCTAGCAGGTCAGCCCCTCATCTGTACTGGTGCATGGTGTTATTCCTCCTGAGGTGTCAGACTCTACACTTATCCTTGTTGAACTTCATTAGGTTTGTCTTTGCCCAACTGTCCAGTCTGTCCAAGCCTTGCTGAATGGCAGCACAGCCTTCTGGTGTGTCAGACTCTCCCAGTTTTGTATCATTGGCTGTGATAGTTTCGGTATTCCCTGCCCCCCCCACTTTGGAAATCACTCAGACTAGACTCAGAGGCTCTGGAAATTGAATGAAGCTTTATATTTACAGCTTAGCACAATATACAAGCAGATATTTACTATGTATACAGTTATATACAGAAATGTATAAGTTAAAAAGGTAATACAGAAACACAACTCCCCTCCCAGAAACATGAGTCCTCAGGAGGGGCTTTCACCTTCCCCCTACCCCTCAACCTTACCCCAAGATCTTGCCTTATGTTTAAGGTAGTATGGAGGGTTGGCCAGGGGGATTAGGAAGCAGGTGGATTAATCACAGAGATGGCAGGTTAGGTTAGACAGAGATGCAGCCCAAAGCCCGGACAGAGAGCAACTGACTTATCGATATTTACATTCTTGTTCTTATACGTCTCAGCAAGCCTATGAGGGAAGTAGACATCACTGTTGTTTCCCTTTCACAGCCTGTAAGCTAGTTCTTCTCACCAAAACATTCTTGCTAGCTTCAAACTAGCACAATGACAAATTTGCTGAGGGTACACTTCATCATTGATGAATATGTTGAGTGAGACTAGACCCAGCAGTGACCTCCGGGGAACACCACTAGTTACAGGTCTCCAGACAGAGCCTGTGTAGTTGGTCACGACTTTCTGGGCTCTCTTGTTTAGCCATCCACTTCCCTAAGCCACACTTCCTGAGCTTTTCCTCAAGGGAGTTACGGGAGACAGTGTCAAAAGTCCTATTTAAGTCAAGGAAGACATCATCCGCTGCTCTGCCTGCATCCGCTGATTTAGTCACACCATTATAGTAGGCTGTCAGATTAGTCAAGTGTGACCTCCCCTTGGTAAATCCATGTTGGCTGCTCCTTTATAACCTTATTTTCTTCCTTGTCCTTAGAGATGACTTCTGGAATGAGCTGCTCTATCACCTTTCTGAGGATGGAGGTCAGGCTGTCTGGTCTGTAGTTTCCTGGGTCCAACTTCTTACCCTTTTTGAAGACTGGAGCAACAGTGGCATTCCTCCAGCCCTCAGGCACTTCTCCCATTCCCCATCATCTTTCAAAGATGATGGAGAGTGGTAGAGCAACAACATCAGCCAGCTCAGCACTTGTTCATGCATCCCATTGGGACCCATGAATTTACGTATGTTCAGCTTACTCAGATGATCTCTAACCTATTCCTCACTGACCATTGTAGAGTCCTCCTTCCAGGCTTTCTCTCTTCCAGTCTGAAATTCCTGGGAGGTGGTCCTAGCAGTAAACACTGAAGCAGAGAAGGCATTCAGTAACTCTGCCTTTTCTGCATCCTTGGTTACCAGGGCTCCTTCCTCATTCAGCAGTGGGCCTACATTTCCCCTGTTCTTCCTTTTGCCACTGATGTATTTGAAGAAGCCCTTCTTATCTTTTACTTCCTTTGCCAGATTTAATTCTAAGAGGACCGTGGCCTTCCTTGTTGCATCTCTACACATCCTGACTATGTTCCTGTAATTGTCCCAAGTGACCAGTTCCTTCTTTCACATGATGTGAACTTCTTTCTTCCACATGACTTTACTCAGCAGTTCTTTACACATCCATGCAGGTCTCTTGCTCTCTCTACTTGATTTTTTTTACTCCAAGGAGTGCACCTATCTTGAGCTTGGAGGAAGCGATGTTTGAATACTAACCAGCGCCCCTGGGCCCCACTACCTTCTAGAGTTTTGGACCACAGGATTACTCCTAATAGTCTTGGAAGAGGACAAAGTTAAGCCCTCCTGAAGTCTAGAGTTGCAGTTCAACTTACTGCCCTGCTTCTTCCTCTTGCAGTACTGAACTCCACCATGTCATGATCACTACAGGCAGGGCTACCCTCAATCTTTACATACTTGACCAGTCCATCTCTTTTCTTTAATACAAGGTCCAGCAGCACAGCTCTCCTTGTTGGCTCCTCCGTCACCTCTACCAGAAAGTTATCATCAATATACTGTAGGAACCTTCTGGATTGTGTGTGCCTGGCTGTGTGGCCTTTCCAGGAAATATCTGGGTGATTGAAGCTCCCCATAAGTGCACCAGGGCATGTGATCTTGAGGCTATCTCCAGTTGTTTGTAGAAGGCTTCATCTACTTCCTGGTCTATGGTAAACACCCACAACGGTATCTCCTATTTTAGCTTGTCTCTTGATTCTTACCCAGAAACTTCCAGCAGGTACTTCATCACCCACCTAGACAAAGCTCAGTACATTCCAGTTGCTTATAAAGAGCAACACTGCTGCCTTGTTGGCTTGGTCTGCCTCCTAAACAGTTCAAAGCGGTTCATGACGACATTCCAGTCATGTGAGCTATCCCACAATGTCAGTTACTGTGATGAGATCATGACTCTGTGACTGAACACAGGTCACCAGCCCCTCCTGTTTGTTGCTCACACTGCATGCATTAGTATAGAGACACTTCAGCTGGATGAGTGATCCTGCCACTGTTTTTGGGAGAGAAGCCTTAATTCCTCTCTGATCATTCTGAGCCACTTTCATGGCTACTAACCTATTAACAAGTCCAGTGGTTTTGTTGCTACACAGGTCCCCCACCTCAGCCGAGATGTCAAACCGAGAGAACAAGTCTGCACACTAAGCCATGAGCAGTGCTATGTCACGTCCAGGCTCTGCTCTGGAAAGCCTGGCTGCATCCCCATTTCCCTTTGAATCTAGTTTAAAGTTCTTTCTACAAGCCCTGCTAATTCTTGTCTCAGGATCCTTTTCTCCCTTTGAGACAAGTTAACCCCATCTGTTGCTGCCAGGCCTGGTGTCTTATAGACCAACCCATGCTCAAAGAAATGGAAGTTCTGCTGGTGACACCAGGCTCAGAGCCAAGAATTCATCTTATGGCTCTTGTCAAAGCCCTTATCACACCCCGCAACTGGTGGGATAGAGGAGAACACAACTCGTGCTCCTGATCCCTTAACCACTTGTCCCAGGGCCCTGAGGTCTGTCTTCATTGCCCATAAATTCATTCAAATTCATTGCTACCTACTTGAAAAATTACTAAGAGGTAGTAATCCAAGGGCTGAACCAGGGTGGGAAGTTTTGTTTTTACATCCTTGACCCTTGCCCTAGGGAGGCAGCAGACTTCTTAAGAAGTGGGTCCAATCTGCAAGTAGGGCTGTCCACCCCCTTCAGAAGAGTCTCCTATGACAAGGACATGTCTTTTTTTTCTTTGTTTTGATATAAGGCTTAGCCTGAGTTAGTACTGGCAACTCCACTAAGGTGAAGGTGAATCTTCATCCTCATTGGTATTTGATTCTCCCTGCAGAGGACTTGTGCCCATTTCACAGGGGCACCTGTGGAGGTGGGGTAGGTGCTGAGGTTACATGCCTGCTGCACCTCTCAGGAACTTGTCACCACTGTTCCCTATCCTCTAAGTCAGCCTATGCAGCAAGCTGGGGAGCCCTCTGCATCCTTAGCTCTCTGCAGCAGTTGGAACTGTTTCAAACTGGTGGAGTCAGATTCTACCTGTCTTATCTTCCTCTCTACACTCGCTTATAGTCCTCAGGCTTTTGGTTTCCTTTTTCAGCTCAGCCATGAGGCTGAGCAGATCATTTATCTGCTCACGGTGAGCACAGGTGTTGTCTGCAGTCTGCAAATGAAAGGCTTTGGCACTCTCTGCAGCCAGGATCCTGGACACCTGCTTGTTTACATGGGACCACTGTCTGGGTTGCCACATTTCTTTTGCCACCAGCTTTTGTCTGCCTTGAAACCATAACTCTTCCTACCCTTGTGACTAACTGTGCAAACTGCATCAACATGCCCAGATGACTCACTGGCCTCCCTCCTCGTGTTCAGCCTTGTTTGATTCGGTGATCTCTGATCCCCGTGCTCCTGAGGAATTTAAATATCCTGCTGATGTAGCTCTGGCCATGCCTCTGCTAGTTTCAGCCTAGCTGGGATGTTTTGTTGAGAAGAATTAAACTGTAGGCTGTGAAAAGGAAATAGTAGTGATGTCTGCTTCACTCATAGGCTTGCTGAGATGTATAAGAACAAGAACATAAACATAGATAAGGGAGTTGCTCTCTATCTCTCTCTGGGCTTTGGGCTGAACTTCTCTCTAACCTAACCTGCTGTCTGTGTGACTAATCCATCTGCTTCCTACCCCCCCGTCCAACCCTCCAAACTACCTTGAGCATAAGGCAGAGTCTTGGGTAAGGTAGAGGGGTGGGGAGAAGGTGGAAGAGTGTTTGTGAGCCCCTCCTGAGGACTCTGTTTTCTGGGAGGGCTGCTGTGTTTCTGTATTACCTTTTAAACTTGTATATTTCTGTATCTATTGTAAATCTCTGCTTGTCTATTGTGCTAAACTGTAAATATAAAGCTTCATTCAATTTCCAGAGCCGCTGAGCCTAGTCTGGGTGCATTTCCAAAGTGTGGGGGGGCAGGTAACACCCAAACCATCACAGTGCCTCACCAGCCTCGCTCTCTACAGTGGCCAATTTGGTGAGTGAAAAATGTGCAAGCCCATGGCAGGTAAATTGAAACCAAGGGATCTTTAATGTCCCATCCAACCCAAATCGTTCTCTGATTCAATGAAAAGAGTACCTGGTTTCCCTTTTTGGCCTGTGAGAAGCATGGAATGCACAAGCCCTTTCTTAAAGCTGGCTGCTGTCTTGTATTTTTTCAGATTTCTTGATTAGTTAGACTAGGAAGAAACCTTCTTCCATATAGGTAGAAGTTTGCTTTTGGGCTATTACCATATTTGTTGTCCGGAACATGAGAAGAGTTAGGATGGCAGTGATCATATAGTGCAGGGTTTTTCATTTCTTTTTCCTTCCCCATTTTGCTTCATCAGGAAAAACTTGATATGGGAGGCGCAGCTTCTGGACATCATCATACAAGGTTTAGTGCTTTTCTTTGGATGCCTAAGCTAGCTTGTGTTCTAGGCTGGTGTGTGACAAAATATGGAAAGATAAATACTAGTGCTCAAAGTAGAAGGTGCCCATGTCCAAAAAGGGAGCCTGTTGTGAAGATGAATGATTTTGTTGGTTCTGAAGGAAGGCCAGCATGGTGGCATGTGATACCAAGGGGTGAAGTGCTGCAGCAGCTGTTCTTGTCACTGTTCAAAGGCGAATTGTTCCCAAAGCTGTTGATTCTGGTTTGCTTTCAGTTAAGTACACGTTGCAGAGGAGACTGACTTAGCCTTGGAGAGAACACCATAAACCACACCATGTGGACTGTGCTGCAAGACACACAAATTACAGTGTTCGAGCTGGCCCTGGGATGAGCTGTGGTTCTCTTGTCTCTGTGGGCAGCGGTTAGTTGCTGATGCAAGTGAGCAAATTTCAGAAGAGCAGACCAGAGAATTAGAGAGCAGCTTTTGCTGAGGTGAGGAGAAGGTTGGAATTAACTGCAGTATGCATTGTGCAGGTCATTATGGACTTTTTCACTGTCAAATCCACCCTTGTTTGCTTGAATTCAAGCAATAAAAACATTGCAAAGCATATCTGATTAGGTTTTGCCTTTTGAATTGAGCTCTGAAGTTCCAAGTAGGCACATTGTTGATTGAAGTGGTGCTGATTTGACACTTTGCCTGTCCTTGTTTAAGTGGAGAATGTGTGCTTGTGCCTAGAGGGGCACACTGTCTGGGGTGGGATGTGGCATGGCGGTTCCTTGGTCACCCTCTTGTCATGGAGAGAGTAGCCTCCAGGTAGTCCCATCATTTGGGTGTGGTGACTAGGAAGGGTGAAAGAGGACATAAGCTATTTTCTCTTGCTTTCAGATTAGGACTGCAGCTTGCCTGACAATAATTATAACCATCTGTTTGGTTTGTATATAAAAACTTCTATAGCAGCTACATAGCCATACAGTGCTGTACCAGCCACATCCACAACAGAGTTTGGAGGATGGTGGTAATTATGAGCTCAATTTTCACAACTGGCTTTCTTTCTTTCTTCAGCTGAAGCAACAAACATCAAACAACTTGGATTAGGAAGCAACATTTCTCTGATTTGATTTTTTTTTTTTTGTAAGTGTTAAACTGGAAAAGTTGTTTGACCCCTGAAAAAGTTGCATGCAGAGCTCCTAACCACCTTGTTACACTGAATGCTCAGTTAAATGTTCTTAAAAGACATAGTCAGTTATTCATGCCTTGAATTTTAAATCTGTTTGTCTTTATCAGCATGTTCAGTTCCAGTTTGTTAAACTTGGAGTAATGAATTAATCTATCTGGTTTGAAGTCATGAAGGTTCCCTGAGGCAAGCAGTTGATGTTTGTGCGGTATTAATCGATAATGACTGTCGGAGCGTGTGTCGGGGGTGTTCACATTCTGTTTACAGACACCTTAGTATCTAGGTCAGTTGTTTTCTGTGCTTTTTGTTGTATGTCTAGGTTTTTGCATACTGTTTTCATTTCTGAATACAGTGGAACTCATTTCAGATCCAGTGCAGTTGCTCCATGCCATGTTATGATGGTCAGTGTGAAGCAAGTGTTGCTGCATGTTGCAGTGAGAAAACAGCAGGACACACTAAAGATGTGGTTAATTAAAGTACAGACAGACATAATTCGTACACTTTGAAAGCACTCCTGGTAAGATGCGCTCTGCCATTGACACAAATTGTAACTGGAGGCAAACAAAGGAAGATCAGCAGAAAACAATAGCCTCCACATCTTTGGAAACAAAAACTATAATGACTTAAAAAGGAAAAACTTTTGGACTCCCTGCAGAAACTGAACCTAAAAAGAGTATGTATTATGGATCCACGCACCATCCTGAACAACTCAACACCCTTGGCCTTTGTTCTTTTGTATTCCATGGTATAAATAAGCATGGGCCATTGACTAAGAAAACCAAACAATGGTACACACAAATTGTATCATTAATTAGTCTAAATTATTAAATGTCTAAATATCGTGCATGTACATTTAGATCAAATTCTTATTTACTACACTGCCTCTTACATTTATTCTGGTCGTGTCTGCAACCCAGCTCTGGTTGCACAGTTCCTCTCCACAGGCATCCAGTGCTCTAGAGCAAGTGACTGGTTGGCAGGATCTGCTCTATGGTCACTAAGAAAGCTGCTGTGTATTTCATTGCTCTGCTTTTATAGTAAAGAAGATTTTAAAATGTGCTGATGAATCACAGTGTTTTTCACACCTTCTCATGATACTGGGGAGATGGGGAAAATTCTCTCTACCAGCTCCTTCAGTGCAGGTGCTGAGAGCAGACAAAGTGATTAATAAGAATGCATGACAAATACCTACACATAGTTACTAACCTCTGTAATTAACATCTTATGCTTACACACTTAAGAGAATGTTTTCAACCTGAGTTCCTCTCTCCAAGCATTAATTACAGCTTCTATTTCACATCTGTTACTAGAGAGCAGCAGACAAGGATCTATATAAACAACAGGCTTTTAACTGGAAATCTAGTGGAATTTGTTTATGGTGATTGCTATTTCTAATGGGTGGTCAGCTGTTTTTATATATATATATATCAACAATTACCTGTCAAAGGCCAATTATTATTTTTTAATTTGTTTTTATAATACAAGCTGCAGGAAGAACATAGCTGTAATGATAGGAGAAGTAAAACAAATGCAATTAATTGGTTAACCAACTTTACTTATGCATTTTCCACAGAGGAATTGTGGTGGAACTTGTGGCACTGCTAATAATAATATAGCAAGAATAAAGAACGTTTGCCCAAACGGTTTTCCTCAAAGATAGAAATACTGGGGATTTTGAAAGTGCATATTTTGAGATGTGAGGAGATATTCTGGACTGAGATATTGTGATGAAGATGGTGCCATTAAGAAGGGAGCTGCTCAGAAAAGTCTGTGTTATAGAGGGTTTTGAGTCTGGGTTTGGGGTGAGATGTAATGAGGCCGATGTAAAGGTTATTGAATAATTTATTACTGTGTCACAGTCTCACAGTATCACCAGGGTTGGAAGAGACCTCATAGATCATCAAGTCCAAGCCGTTACCACAGAGCTCAAGGCTAGACCATGGCACCAAGTGCCACATCCAGTCCTGCCTTGAACAGCTCCAGGGACGGCGACTCCACCACCTCCCTGGGCAGCCTATTCCAGTAGCCAATGACTCTCTCAGTGAAGAACTTTCTCCTNCTGCTGGCCACACCATTCTTGAGAGAACTTTCCCCCAAACTTATATACAACTAACCCACACAAATTCTTTGATACAGTTGGTGAAACTGCTTTGCAGAATGTCCACATACAGCCAAATTAAGCAACTTGGTGGAGGTTTTAGAAATGTGCCGATCAGAGAGTCTTGTGGCAGAAACTGCCGCTGGTATCACAGTATCACCAAGGTTGGAAGAGACCTCATAGATCATCAAGTCCAAGCCGTTACCACAGAGCTCAAGGCTAGACCATGGCACCAAGTGCCACGTCCAATCCTGCCTTGAACAGCTCCGGGGATGGTTTAAAGTGAATGAAATTCTTTTAGCATCTCGAATCAAGAGTTTAAATACTCACTAGTTGGAAGTCTTAATATCTGCATTCACAAAATACCTATAGTGAAAGCCACGTGGTTGATTTCACGTGGAGCTGAGAGTTCAATTCAAATTGAGGCGCGCCGTCTGAGAAGGTTTCATGGGCACGAGAGAGGTCTTCCGTGGCTCTCAGGATGTCACTGGGTGGTCAGCAGCCACCTGGGCAAAGCAGGGTTCCAGGTTTGCGGGCTGGAGCAGTCCGATTGAGTGCTGTGTACAGCGAGGAGGTGGCCCTCGGGCTGGCAGGGCGGGCTGGCCAGGAATGCTTACTTCGATCGTCCGCTGGATTGATGCGAAGGGTGGTGGAACAAAGAAGCAGGTAAAGCAAACAAAGGTAGTAGCAGCAGGCAGGAGGCAGGCAGGGAGAGGTGAGCGGAGAGTGCATCACGTTTACCTGGATTGCCCTGTTTATCAGATGTGGGCCGAGATTAATGGTCCTTTGGCCACGATATCATCCAATCGGCCATTGTCAGTCGGCCAAAACATACCATTTTAGGAAGGGTGCACAGATCTCATCCCCCAAACATGGGAATAGCATAGGCCTTGCACCCGGTGAGCCATAAGCTAGGCGCGTGGGCTTATACAGCCCTGTTACACAACCTGGGCCCTGAGCAGGCCAGGCTTTATGGCGCCAGGTCTAGTGTGCCCCCTTTGTGCTCGCTTACGTCCACTTAATGTGTTTACCTCTGGTGTAGGCAGAAAAACATGTCCAGGCAAGACAAAGCATGTATAAGCCTATTTTGGGCCTATGGGCCCTCCACAACCGGCCGTGTAATTGAGTACACTACCTCGTAGGCAAAGGCCACACAAACACATTGTGGTTAGCAGCGCATTAGGAACTTGTTGGAAACCTGCTGTGTGGATATGCTGCATTAAGGAGCTTGCTCTGTGTCGTCAGTGGACTGTTTCAGATGGGGTGATGAAGGGAGGTCAAGTTTTATTAAGCATTTTTACAAATTGTTCTTTCTGCCTGCTCTGTACCAGTGATTTTCTTCTCCTTTGGTGGGTTGGTGGAAGCATAAACAATACATACCTGGTCAAACAGGATCAATTCATGTTGACTTCCATGAATTCGAAAACTGCAAAGTAGAAATAGATCATCTTGTGCGAGTTTTGCCATTGGTGCTGGTATTTATAGCTAGTGTCTTCTTAGATATGAATGCTTGTGGTTTTTTTTCCTCTGACTCTTTGTTGAATGTCACTGCTGAGTCTGTGAGCTGAGAACAGAAAGCAGAACAGCATGCAAAACCAGAAGGAAATTTTGTCAGTAGTGTCACAGGCCTGAGATTATGCTTAATTCTAAATAAGAATTGGATCTTTCCAGAGAATTCAGTTAAGGGGGAGGGTGAACTTTTCTGAGAGGCTAAGGAAAAATAACAGAGATAAATTTACTATGTTTTATTGGTTCTGCAAATTTCTGTATAGTTTAGGAGCACAGAGTGTTCTATCTCCTCTTTCTGCTGCTTCTGGCTTGCTGCTTGTCTCTGACCTTGTTTGCTGCCTTGTTTTGACTGGTGAAAGGTACAGGGAGGGGAAGAGCAGGCTGACTGTGCACATCCTCTGGACCTCTTTGTGTCCAGATGGGGGAAGAGAGAGTTGAAATGTTGTACAAGGAGCTATTGTGTTGTTACTGAACTGTAAATGTATGTAAATTTGCCTTGTATATGTTTATTGCCTTTTATACTTTTGTATTTAGTTTACTTCTTGTAAACAATATGATTTAACTTCCAGAATTCTGAGTAGCGTGGTAAATTTACTCTGGGGATAAATTCCCAGTTTGTTGGGGTGCAAGTCCAACCCACAACAAGTAGCCTGTGTTAAATACTGACAGCATCTTAGGGCTGTTCAGTCAGACCTTTTGCAAATGGCTCTAAACGCTTCATTGTGTGGCTTTGCCTCACTTCCAGGTCAGATTTGACTCGTTTCTGTAAGCTCTGTTGCTTCCAGTCCTGAAGGGCATTCAAAGAGGGGGCAGAAATTTGGACTCTGAAACTTAAGCGGCTTGCCTGTCACAATCAAATGTTTCAGTTATGCGAGTTAGGCTTTGACTGCAAAGGAAGCTGCACCAAATGTACTGCTTGTGCTACACTGTCCAACTGACCTGTTCACATATATCAGAAGTTTGATACTAGAAAGGCCACAGAAAGCAGAAAACCCATTTAAGATGAGAATGAATTAAATTACTTGTATAGCTCTTTGTCTTTGTAAACAGACAATTGATTCTTAGGCAAGCTGTTACTTTTAAGAGATGGCATCTATTTCTCTCTAGCAGTTTCAGCTATCTCTATTCGATGTCTGTCAATATTTCCTTTTAAAAGGAGAATGAAGTCTAAGAGTTCCATTTATCAGATTTTTGACTGCTAATACTGTTTGCTATCTCAGTGCTGATTTCGAGACCCGTGGCTCTTTGGAAGCAGTTCGATGCCATCCAAAAAACTACCTGGCATAAACTTAGATTTCTGCTGTTCTGGCTTTCAGTTTTTGTTTTCATGCTCTGTTAGTGTAATTCCTGCTCTCTTCTGGAAAAAGAAAAATCCTTTTTATAGAAAAGGCTTTAAAATATTAAGTGATCATTGAAGTTACAAAAATCTGGATATTGGTATGTAAAGTACTCGCAGGCAGATTGAGGCAGATCCCAGGCTTCATAATAAAAATAGAATAGAATAGAATAGAATCAGCCAGGTTGGAAGAGACCTCCAAGGTCATCCAGTCCAACCTAGCACCCAGCCCTACCCAGTCAACCAGACCATGGCACTAAGTGCCTCATCCAGGCTTCTCTTGAACACCCGCAGGGACGGTGACTCCACCACCTCCCTGGGCAGCCCATTCCAGTGCCAATCACTCTCTCTGCCAACAACTTCCTCCTAACATCCAGCCTATACTTCCCCTGGCACAACTTGAGGCTGTGTCCACTTGTTGTATTGCTGGTTGTCTGGGAGAAGAGACCAAACCCACCTGGCTACAGCCTCCCTTCAGGTAGTTGTAGACAGCAATGAGGTCTGCCCTGAGCCTCCTCGTCTCCAAGCTAAACACCCCCAGCTCCCTCAGCCTCTCCTTATAGGGTTTGTGTTCCAGGCCCCTCACCAGCTTCATTGCCCTTCTCTGGACACCTTACAGCACCTCAACATCTCTTGAATTGAAGAGCCCAGAACTGGACACAGTACTCAGTGTGGCCTGACCAGTGTTGAGTACAGGGGCAGAATAACCTCCCTCGTCCTACTGGCCACACTGTTTCTGATCCAGTCCAGGATGCCATTGGCTCTCGTGACCACCTGGGCACACTGCTGGCTCATCTTCAGCCTACTATCCACCAGTACGCCCAGGTCCCTTTCTTCCTGGCTGCTCTCCAGCCACTCTGTCCCCAGCCTGTAGCTATTTCCCTAGTGTTGTAGAGACTGGTTGGGTTTTTTTGGTATATCATCTTCCAGCTTTTTCATTTGCCTGATTTCTGTGAAAAGCCTCTCCATCCTCCCAAGATGAATCTATAGGAAACAAGAGGACTGTTTATTTATAATTTTCCTTGCTGGGGGGTCAACTAGACCTTCAGACAGCTTTGAAAGACTAATTTGAGCATTGTGCAATAACAAAGCAGAAGGAAGAATTAGTGCATAGCCACAGGCCATTTGAAGCGATAAGTTGAGCCATGGAGTCTCTGCTCTTTGTGTGGGCTTTTGTGATCACTTGGTTAGAGTTAAGCTGTGCAGTTGTGTACATAGATTGCTACAGTCCAGTGTTCAAACTTACATTCACATGCTGTATCACAGCATTGAAAATGCCAACAATCAATGTCTGATTCTGATAAATCAGGAGGCTTTTGTTCAGGAGGTCACTTGCTCTCTGTTGCGGAGGGGAAAATTAATTATGCGAGATGATATTTTTTCCAAAGTTAATATTGTTTATTAATGCTGCTGTTCAGAACTCTCTCCACCCACCCCCTCTAAATTTAATAACAGTTTGGTTCTTACACAGTCATGGAAACATTCTATGGATAATATCTAGATCTAGGAATAACCATCAAGATATATAAACATGTAATTGAACTGGAAGAGAAGGTTCCCACGGTCAGATGTCGCGTGTGGTCCATATGCCGCTTGCTCAGTCGATGGGCTCAAGGAGCTCTTTCTGCTCATGGCAGAAGGCAGTGGAGAATTACAAAGAGGCATTTAAGCATTTCCTTACAAATTATTATTACCCACTTGCGGGGCTTAGCCACAGTCCAGACAGTGCCCAAATGCTTTCATGGGACTCTATCTTGTCTGATGTTGAGACTTAATTCTTCCCGGCTTCCGGGGAAAGACGTAGACAATCTCTGACCTTGTCTCCTGGCTTCTTCTGGATGATCTGTGTATATGTCCAGGAATTCTAGGCAGGACCTTCAGGTGCAGAAGGCAGATGTGGTGCAGTCTCAGCACAGCGTCACGCTGACCACACAGGCCGATCGTGTGGAGGCATTCAGGGTCTGCTCCTGGTAACTCACGGCAGTGGAGTTTACCAGGCAAGCAGTAAGACAGTAGACAGCAGCAGAGCACAGCAGAGAGAGAGCAGGCAAAGAGCAGGGAAGCAAAAGCAGGTTTTTCACCTGCGTATCTCCTTTTATCAATGTGGGCCAAGATTAATTGCCCTTTGGATACAGAATAGCCAATCAGGATGGCAGTTAGCCAAACCATATCATATTAGGCAAAGCCATAGGCTGGCTTTTCCCTAATTTGGGAACAGCACAGGCCTTGCACTAGGCAGGCACAAGCTAAGTGTGTGTGCCTTGTTTACCACAGAACCCTGGGCAGGCCAGATGCAGTGGCTCCAGGTTCTTTTGTGTCTGTTTCCTGCACTTGCCTCTCTGGTGGAGCAGGAAAGCATGCCTAGACAAGGCAGGAGACGTATAAGCCTATTTTGGGCCTATCAGGCCTAGCACAACACTCTCTCTAGTTGGCAATGGTGGAGAGATACTCTTCTGTAGCTGTTTATATAAAAGACACCATGCACTAAAGATCATTGTCCTGATGTCCAGTAGATAGGAGTGCTACATAGCAATAAAAGTGGGAGCCTGTGCCCTTTTTTCTATGGGAGGAAAACTGTCAGAACTTCTGAAGTTATTAAATAAGGAAAGTTGTCTATCTGACATCAAAATTTTTGTCTGGTATTCTGTTTTTTTACCTTTGGCTGTAGCAATCCTCTTTTATCAGCTTGTCTTTGTATCATTTTTGTATTTCCCATGTGGGATTTTTTGTGCAGGAACTTCTAGAATCTCCATCTAGATGAAGCAGTTGGACTGGTAGGAGAAAATGGATAGGAAAATAAGATGAGATTAATGTAGGAGTGTATTTCTTAACCTGTTTAGAGGTTTGTGTGTATCTTTCACCATCTCTGAGCATTCTGTGGAGTTCAGCTGAAAGATGTGACTGCCTCTGTCCATTGTTGGCACCTAAGGAGCCCAATACTCAGTTTCTAACCCTTAAGAAATAGATCTGGGCAGTTTCACTTAGTTACCTAGAAAAAGGATATTATGAATGTACAAGGTCGAAGCTGTAGGGAGTAAAAGGATTCGTTTAGTTTAGAAGTTAAGGTAGCTGAGTTGTACAATGCAACTCCTGAGGAGGTAGCATAACCTTTGTTCTTGGAGATCCTTAGGAACAGTACACTGTTGCTTAATATTCTTGTACCAAGGGAAGCATAAAGGCACATTAGTTGGGTTGAAGGGTTAACATAACAGACAAGGATGCATATAATAGAGTATGCTGTTGCCCAGCAGTTGCTTTGGACCACCTGAATTCACATATTAAAATGTTTTCAAAATTATTCCAAAATTCTGCTGCAAGCTGTGCTTGTGAACACCAGCATGAAGGCTGCTGCCTTGGGTTTGATCTCTGCTCAGCACAGAGATCAAATTTTACAGATTTGTCAGGATTTTGCGCTTGTTTGGGGGTGAAGTTCCAGATAATCAGAAATTACAATCAGCCTTGCCCATATTCTCCCACACACCCTGCCACTCATAATTATCCAGCCTTGAGGCAGATCTTCAGGTGGCATTCTTGGGAAAACCTGCACCACTATAGACAAGACCTGCCCCAATTGGGTGGATTGTATCTACACCAAGTGGCTAATGGAGTAACCACCTCATAATATGCCAGTAACCAGCACAGCCACATCATAGCATTAATCCATTGAAGTGAGGTGATAAGCACTATCAGCAACATCAGATCAAGCACAGATGATAGGTTGGACTAGATGATCGTGGAGGTCTCTTCCAGCCTGGTTGATTGTATGATTGTATGCATGTCTTTTGCCAGTCCCTGCTGCCCCCAGAAAGCAAATGCATCAACATGGCAAATGTACTACAGGAAAAACCTCAAACAACAACTGTATACAAAATTCTTTTGACAGACATAGAATCCACTTGTAATCATGCTGCTCGTTATCTCAGGCCTTCTGTCTCTTGGCTGGCTCACCAAAATTGGCTGTCTTGGTTAAGACAGCCTGCTTTTTGTGCTGCCTGTTGGCAAACCAGAAATAGATTGTCCTGGTTTAACACTTTGCCTTCCAAGTGAGGCCTCCTGCTCCTCCAGAAAGGGAGAGAACGTACTGAACACCAAAAAAAGCCCACCAAAAACCAGCCCTGGGTGGAGAGAAGGAGTTAAATGAGATGCTACACTGTACAATTATCATAGCCTGTTCTTGCAGAAAAGCAGAAGCAGTAATAAAACAGTTTCCCTCTGTGATGGTTTGGGTGCCACCTGCTCCCCCACACTTAAGAAAATTGCCCAGACTAGGCTCAGTCGATCTGGAAATTGAATGAAGCTTTATACTTACAGCTGAGCACAATATACAAGCAGAAATTTACAATGTATACAGAAATATGCAAGTTAAAAAGGTAATACAGAAACACAGCAGCCCTTCCAGAAACCTGAGTCTCCAGGAGGGGCTCACAACCACCCTTCTGCCTTCTCCCCACCCCTCTACCTTGCCCCAGACTTTGCCTTATGTTCAAGGTGAGTTTTGAGGGTCAGCCAGGGGAGTTAGGAATCAGATGGATTAGTCACACAGATGGCAGGTTAGAGAGAGAAGTTCAGTTCCAAAGACAGAGAAACTCTGTTATCTATGTTTATGTTCTTGTTCTTATACATCTCAGCAAGCCTATGAGTGAATTAGACATCACCATTGTTTCCTTTCCACAGCCTATAGTCTAATTCTTCTCACCAGAATATCCCAGCTAGGCTCAAACTCGCACAGCCCCCTACCCCAAGCATGCAACAACCACCTCAGCAGAAAAAAACTAACACCTCAAAACCAGAAACTGGAAGCAGTGACTGGAAGGGAAAGCCTCTCTTGTTACAACCTGAACATCAAGTCTCATGATACTTTGCTCCAGCCAGCACTTTTACACTTTCATTTTGAAGCTGTCACAATGGCAGCATGGTGTTGATTATTCATCAGTAGATTCAACTGGCTAAACCTATGACATGGCCCTCGCTCTTCTTAGGGACTTTCTCTGTTGTATGCTCGATCCCTTCTGAATGTGGACGCTGAATATTGTGTTTGTGTTGTGGCCTGTGTTTTTACAAACAGACCAATTTACAATCAATTCTACAATTGCTCTTGATAATTTAGGGGTCATAATGTTGTGCACGTTGACAGGGAACTTAGAGATTAAAAAAATGAGCACAGCTGATCTAAATTTGGCCATTTGGAAACATCCCATGAGTCATCAGACATGATATGGGCTTGCAGAAGTCTAAGTGTGTAGGGATGATTATAGAGTATGACCTCTCCATCTTAGAAATGGCTTAAAAACATCTACACTTGTAGTTTAGTACTTCACTTTGATTATGGTTTTTAAGAAAGGACCTTGGCTTCAGGCATTTTAGCTTGTAATTTAGAGAGACAGCTGGATTCTGTCCCACTGAAATTAGCATGGGACTAACTGAATGATGGGGTACGGTTACCGCAGAGAGGACAAAACAAAGTCCTATCAAGAACAAGGATATTAATTATGATCCTGTTATACCTTTGCTCCTTCTGTTGCCTCCCCTAAAAAGCACAACAAAATATGGCCCAGCCATCTTTCTCTTTTCTTCTTGTGGTGATTGACATAGTTATCTTTGCTTCAGAATAAACTCAGTCATGAGTCGTGTCAGTCAGAATAAACTCAGTATCATCAGTCTACCTGAGATAAGTGGACATGATGGAGGCTGTATCTGCAGTGTGAGGAGAATTCTTGTGTTCCCAAGTTTTGAATCCTGACACCTTGAAATTTGGCATTGAAAACATAATGAAGTTTGACATCTGTTTTGTGGTCTTTCAAATGTCCTCTGCCTTTCTATAGTGTGTGAAAGCACTGGTGGTGTAATGTTACTGTAGCTGTGATAATTTAAAGGTGTAAGAGGATGTGCAAGTTGTGTGAAGCAATGCTCAAACTATTTAATGGAAAAGTGACATGTAAGTAGTTTTCTAGTCAGTTTCCCATGCATTAAGGGTAAGTCCAGAAAATAATACTTGCTAATACCCTTTTTTTCCCCCCAGTTCCTGAAGTGACTGCAGAAAAGACAGGAGTTGTACAGAAACAAATCAGAAATGTAGCTTTTAGAGGCATCTGTAAACATGTTTTTGTTTCTATAATGAAAGAGATTTTTTTTGTCCCAAAGCAGAAGGTTTTGAAAGAGTTGGACAAAATGCTATTTCTTAATGTATGTCTCTGTAACACACATCTTAATTCTCTATTCTATTGTAATGTTTCTAGTAAGAAGTTGTGAAAGATACGTTGATTTTTGGTGCTATTGAAGTAACACAATGGTAGAAACTGAGGAATGAATTCTCCTTGTGCCTGTTTCTGTAGTGTGAGTTTTAGTTTTTGTTGTGATTGTTGATCAAAGCCTTAGTTCAGGAGGAGCACATAATGTCAATTAGCAGAGCCCTCCAGCCTGCACTTGCCTTCATTACCCTCTCTCCCTGTAGCATGAGATATGCAAAGCCCGAAAGTAGTTATTTTTGCTGCCCTCCCCCTTGCCACCACCTTTTTGTCCCCTATGTATTTATGTGTGTATGTATGTAAGAAGGGAGGAGGAATGGGGTGTCTCAGATGCCACAAGTCTGGGAAGTACAGTGAGGAGGAATGGGGTGTCTCAGATGCTAGAAGTCTGGGAAGTACAGTGGGGTACCTGAATGTAAAAGGTGAAAGGAAGTCGTGGGAAAAAGAGCGTGGGATAACATTGATGACATTACGTGAGAAGAACAAGCTAGGGTAAAACACATAAGTTAGTAAAGGACCCACAGAAACAGAAGAATAATTGTGGAGATGTAGAAGTTTGCCATAAATGGGAAGTGGAAGGTGAATTGTTGCTGGATATGGAGCAAACTTGAAAAGATAGACTCAAAGTATCTGCAACAGGGAAAAGAGTGAGAGCGAAGTGGTCCTACTAATGTAGTATGTTTGATTTATAAGGTTAATGACAGGATCTTGCGTTAGGACAGTCTCCTTTTTCATTGATTTTTCTATGCAGAGAACCTGAAAATATTTTTGTAGGAGAAATTTCTTACCCTACTTTTACCTCTTGTAGTCCAGTAGTCTTTTCTGCATGGGAACAGACATTTCAAACTGCATATAGGTCATCCATTGGAAACTTGTTTCTTGTAATTTTAAGCTCACTTGAAAAAGTGTATTTTTACTAATACATATTTTTATATAATTTGGATTTGTTTGACATCTAACAAAAGCACACTGTTTTCCCTAAAAACATGAGTAAATTTAAAGCCCCTCTCTTGTTAGATAGGACTATTCTGACCTAAGTTTTCTATGGGATTCAGAAATCTTTGTAACCTTTTGCATTTTTTGTAACCACAGAAACAGTGCTAACGAAATGAAATTAGTATCACGGCAGTAACACCACACACATGATCTATCAGCTAATTTCACATGCCCCAGAAATGTACTGGAAACATCAAGCTCCTACCTCACTTAATTTGGTTTTGTTTGAAACATATATTCAAGAGAGTGGCTGAGAAAATGAACAGTGTTGCAAAATAGACTATTGCAGATGATCACATCACATGGTGGAGTCGCCGTCCCTGGAGCTGTTCAAGGCAGGATTGGACGTGGCACTTGGTGCCATGGTCTAGCCTTGAGCTCTGTGGTGAAGGGTTGGACTTGATGATCTGTGAGGTCTCTTCCAACCCTGATGATGATACTATGATACTATGATACATTGCTACAGCCTGCTGAGTTAAGGCAATGTATGCAAGCTGCTCCCTGGGTTTTTTTAACTGATGTGCTTTCTAATGGCCATTGGATAGAATGAATGCCTTATCAGCTGGTGTGATGATTTGGGTGTTACCCACCCCCAAAGCCCCTTAAGATAATCACCAGACTAGATTCTAGACTCAGAATGAAGCTATATTTGCAGCTTAGCGCAATGTACAAGCAGGTATTTACAATATACACAGCTATATACAAGTTAAAAAGGTAATACAGAAACACAACAGCCCTCCCGAAAACCAGGGTCCTCAGGAGGGGCTCTCAACCACCCTTCCACCTTCCACCTTCTTCCCACCCCTCTACCTTACTCCAGACTTTTGCCTTACATTCAAGGTGAGTCTGGAGGATCGGCCAGAGGGGTTAGGAAGCAGAAGGATTAGTCAGGCAGCAAGTTAGAGAGAGAGAAAAGTGCAGCCCAAAGTCAGAGAGCAAACTCTGTGTTATCTATATTTGTGTTCTTGTTCTTATACATCTCAGCAAGCCTATGAGTGCAGCAGACATCACCGTTGTTTCCTTTTCACAGCCTGTAATCTAATTCTGCTCACCAAAATATCTCAGCAGGGCTCACACTAGCACAGCTGGGATTGTTCATCACACTAGTAATAAATTAAATTGCAGAAACTCCCTGTTTTGGGAGCACCTGACAGCTTGTGTGCTTTTCTTAAGGTGTATGCCATGTAACAGTGCTAGTGTCTGCCATCTCTTGATACTTCTTTTTCTAAAGAAGGGGGTGTTCAAGAAAAGCCTGGATGAGGCACTTAGTGCCATGGTTTAGTTGACTGGATAGGGCTGGGTGCTAGGTTGGACTGGATGATCTTGGAGGTCTCTTCCAACCTGATTGATTCTATTCTATTCTAAAATAAGTCACAGAAAAAATTGGATGTGCTACATGGAAATCCAGACTTTTGCACCAATATTTGAGACGCAGTCATGGTTTTAGTAGGTTTACTCAGTCACTTAAGGAACATGTTAGAAGCGCCTGTAGAGCAGCGCGTACAGGCAGTACTGTGCTGCTCTAAGTGGAGTTAACAGCTGAGCTTTGTGCTGTTGGTGGGGTAAGCATAACAACAGCACAGAGGTGGAAATAATTGTCACCCTTCTGTGACTTTTATTGCAAGGAAGAAACCAGGGAGAAAAACTATTTTTCTTTATCCAAAGGACTGCCAGACTTTTGCAAACACCTGTTTGTTGTCTTTGTTTGTGGCAAGAATGTTAATCTGTTTCACCCTGTGTGTAATAACAGCTCTGGGGGGGGCTCTCTGTGTTTGCAGACCTACATTGGTTCGATAGTTGCCTCTGTGAACCCTTACAAGAGCATCCCGGGACTGTACGACAGCAGCGCCATGGAGCAATACAGCAAGCACCACATGGGAGAGATATCACCTCATATCTTTGCTGTGGCAAATGAGTGCTACCGCTGCCTCTGGAAGCGCCATGACAACCAGTGTATCCTCATCAGGTAAATGTCAACAGCAGCTGCTGCTGCTGCTTTCATCATCCCTGCCAGGGAGCATTCCAAGGTGATTTGAGAGCATAGCTTTGGGCCACATGGAGAAGAGAGCTCCAAAGCAAAGTAGGTTTTTAAACCATCAGAATTTCAGGAGGGAGTTCTGAACTCACTCTGTGGATCTCTAACAAAATCTTTCTTACAAAATCTTTCTTACAAAATCTTTCCAACAAAATGTGGATTTCTAATAAATTTGAGCCCCATTCAGTGGATTTCTAACAAAATCTGAATTTTTCTTAAGCATCTTATGATTTCATTTAGTGGAGAAAAAAAAAAACCAAAAACTGTTTTTGTGCATTTTTTCCTACTCATCCACCTAGTATTACCCTAAATGCTTTTCCTGCCCGTTTAAACATCCCTGCACAGCTCAGTGCTTTGTCACCACTAGACTCTCAGCTCTGTATTGAGAGGGAAATATGACCCACCAGTCTTGAGAAATACATTAAAGAAGAATAGCAGAGAAAACTCTCCACATTTCAGCCACTTCATTCTGCCTGATTAATCTTCCTTGCCTAATCTCGCTGTGCTTTAATGGTGATTTAATAGCTTCCTGTTTGATCTACTGTGTCACTGGTATTCACTGCTGCTGAATGTATGTTGAGAGCAGTTGGCATTTGTCATGGGTTTAGCCAGTGAATCTATTGATGAGTATTCAATACCATGCTGACATCATGCCAGCTTTAAAATGAAAGTTCAGGGCAGAGTGAAGTATCCTGGGGCTTGAAGTTCAGATTGTAATGAGAGGCTTCCTGTTTCCAGCTTCTGTATTTTAGGATGTTGGTCTTTTCTGCTGGGCCACCTGTGGGCTTGGGGGAAGGGAGTTGTTTTATCACTGGCTTCTGCTGCTGCATTAGCTTTTGCTGGAGTGGATGAAGTGAGTAGCAGCTCCAGCAATACACGGAAGGTCTCTTTTCCTCTGTGCAGTCCTGTGCTTTGGTTGTGAAGGAGCTGTCCCGGGGGGTCTGTCAGCTCAAAGAGAACATGTCCTATTCCCTGCCTGTATGGTCCTGTATTTCAGCTATTCATAGCAGGCACTTCCCTGTCCAAGAGAGAATCTAGGAAATACACACCATGGTGTACCCTGTGGCCAAGGGGAGGACATGGGCAATTGGGATGGAAAACCCACTTCAGTGCTAGTTGTGTGAGACTGTGATCTACCAGGAGATTCTCCCCAGAAGAAGGCTGCCTCAGTGTCCAGTAGAAAATCTTCCAAAAAGAGCAGACAAATTGATACTGCTTCTGATCCTCTTGAAGCGACCTCTAAAGCATCTTCACAGGATCTAGAGTGATTCCAGTCAGAGTAAGAATGGCCTCACCTCCAACCAGATGGAGAAGAGGAACAACTGGATTTATTGGACTGTATGGATCTAATGGCTTGGCAAGTTGAATACACAAGGAGTATAAAGCTTTAGTAGGTGCATGTTCACAGTCTAATCTGATGCCGTAAAATAAGAGGGTGGAACCTGTCTGTATATCTGCTGTGACACAAGGCTTCCAACATCTGAAGCTGTTGAAAGCAGGGCACTGGGTTACAAGCCACAGTTTGTTTTCACTGGAATCAACTGCCACACAGGGTGGAAACATACCTCCACCATTTGGACTAATCATGAACCAATCCAGGCTGTACTGGAACAAAGTGGAGCTTCAGGACATCTGCAGTAAGATGTCTATAGCAAGGCAGTGTCATTTTGAATGAGAACGGACAGTGAATGGTGTATGTTGCATGATGTTAATTGCTGCTGGACATGATGTAGATGAGATAGAATAAGTGGTGGTCATGGGTTTAACCAATTGAATCTACTGATGACTATTCAGTACCATGCTGACATCATGCCACCTTTAGAATGAAAACGCTGCCTGGAGCAAAGTATCTTGGGGCTTGAAGTTCAGATTGTAACACGAGAGGCTTCCTGTTTCCTGTTGCTGCTTCCAGTTGCCGTTTTTTGGGGTGTTGGTCTTTTCTGCTGGGTCAGCTTTGGGACTGTGGGGTGGGAGGGTTGATTTACTACTGGCTTCTGCTGCTGCTTCTGGAATATTGTGTCCAGTTCTGGGCCACTCAGTTCAAGAAGGACAGGGAACTGCTTCAAAGAGTCCAGTGCAGAGCCACAAAAATTATTAAGGGAGTGGAACATCTTCCTTATGGGGAGAGACTTTGGGAGCTGAGGCTCTTTAGTTTGGAGAGAAGGTGTCTGAGGGGTGACCTCATTAGTGTTTATAAATATGTTAATGGTGAGTACCAAGAGGATAGAGCCAGGCTCTGCTCAGTGATGCCCAGTGACAGGACAAGGGGCAGTGGGTGGAAGTTGAAGCATAGGAGGTTTCATGTAAACATGAGGAGGAAGTTTTTCACTGTGAGGGTGACAGAACACTGGAATAGGCTACCCAGGAGTGGAGTCTCCTTCTCTGGAGATACTCAAAACTTGCCTGGATGCATTCCTGTGTGTTCTGGTATAGGTGATCTTGCTCTGGAAGGGGGATTGGACCAGATGATCTTTTGAGGTCACTTCCAGCCCCTGACATTCTGTGGTTCTGCTTTTGCTGTGCTTTTCTGAGAAGTAGGCTAAAGTAATTGTACATCATACTATTTTCATTAAGCTCTCTTTAGCTAAACCCAGGGCTTTTTGTGCTACTTTCACTCCTGATCCATGTGCTAGGGGCTTGCTTGTAAGAGCAAATGGTCTTAAATCTGAACAGCATTTTAATAGCTTCTTGCTGCTTTCATCTGAGATAAAAACTCAGATAGCTCTTCTCACTTTCCCCTGCCTGCCTTCTCAGATGTCTGGGCTCACACACAGGCAAGGAAATTAAAGCCTTGCCCGCCATATTGGGAGGGGTAGTTGAGTGGTGATGGCAGTGTGGCTCAAGGCAGGGAGTGATAGTCAGGGGGAGCAGGAAGCTTGTCCTTCTTGTCCTTCTCTTCTGTTCTCTTGCCTTCACAATGTTTCTGTTTGCTCTCGCCTTCCTACAGCAAAAATTAAAGAGTGTGGAGAGGGAGACTGTAGCCAGGTGGAGGTTGGTCTCTTCTCCCAGGCAACCACCAACAGAATAAAGGGACACAGCCTCAAGTTGTGCCGAGGGAGGTTTAGACTGGATGTTAGGAGGAAGTTCTTCCCAGAGAGAGTGATTGGCATTGGAATGGGCTGCCTGGAAAGATGGTGGAGTCACTGTCCCTGGAGATGTTCAAGAGAAGACTGGATGAGGCACTTAGTGCCATGGTCTAGGGCTGGGTGCTAGGTTGGACTGGATGATCTTGGAGGTCTCTTCCAACCTGGCTGATTCTATGATGCTGTGAAGGTGACACCATTTCAGATGTTTTCTGGCGTCGACGAAAGCCCTTGTTGGCAGCTTTGATACCATGGCAGAGGCAGAGTGGGCAGAGAGAGGATAATACAGAGTAAGAGCAACATCTATTGCAGTTTCTACTAGCTTTTAAGAGTGCAGGCCAGTTTGCAATGCTTCCTGGGTAAAAGGAGGATTTGCTTCCAGGCAGGTTCTTCCTTGCAGTAGCACAGAGGTGATATGGGCTGGGTGTGTTTCTAGCTTTCTTCAACTGTATTTCTCTTGTTTATTTTTTAATACATAGTGCTATTCATTAAAACCTGAGTCCTGGTGACATGCAGAGAGATCTTTGTCATGCAAAAATTTCTACTCTGCAGTCACAATTTCCCATTCCAGTGCCAAGGGGTCATTTGCAAGGAGCCCATCTACTCAAATCCTGGGGACCATAATAATTTCTGGTGCCTAGCAGATGGCTGTAAGTGTTTTTCTTAAGGCCGTTCTCTACTGGCCTGAGGATTTTACCTTTCTTTCCAGTTCCCCACAAGCTGCCAACAGAAAACTAGGCTGTGTCCTAAAAAGGACATAAGCAGAAGTCTTATGCTCCAGAGGAGTCTCCAACAGTCCTTGCTTTGTAAACCTTGTGATTTAGTAGAGATGAGCCATTATTTAGACAAGTTTTGCATTAGTGGTCCCTTTTACAGTTGTTTACCATGGTTATGGATTCTAACAATTTGTAAGTTCAGTGTTTCAGACAAGTGCCACAGTAGTACCTTATGAGGGTATCTTGTTTCTATAGAAATTGAGAGAACCTGCAGTTAACATTAAAAACCATTTAAAAAGGTAAAATCTACTTTCCTGGAACAGTATTATCTGCTGTAGTTGTGAAGAACTCGGAGCAGGACCTTATAAAATTTCAGTGGCCCTCCTAAGGTTTGGGAAAGTTCTTGTCACCATAAGCTTGGGGAAATTGGAAGTAGGCATACAACAGTGTGCTTATCAAATTTGGCATCTTGGATGTTCCTGAATCTTTTACTGGCTTAGAATTGGATGTTGCAACAAGTCATTGTCAGGGTTTCTTGGTCGGCTCTGCAGTGTCTGAATTCAGGCCAATATGCTGATCTTGTATTTAATATAAAACATCATCACAAAACCACAATCAACTGCATCATCCCATGAAAATGAGTGAATTGTTCCTGTAGCTTCACATTCTGATACACAGTTTCACCTGTGCCTAATTTTGGGATCAAAAATCTCAGCATCAGGTTGGAACAGCCCCGTGAGAGAAGGTACTGCACAGTTTATCTGGACTTGAAGTGCCACCTGCTGGCATCCAGCATTAGCTCTGCTCTCTTAAGGCGCTGGATCCAAAAACCTACTATTTTGAAATGCTGAGATATTTGGGTAGGATAAGATGAGAGCATTAAGACAAGAATCTGCATTAAAAGCTATCATCAGTAGTGGCTCAAAATGTAATACAAGTGTGAAACCATTTTCCTAGTTACAGCCACACAGACAAGAGGTGAAAACAATGGAAATAGAGAAGAGATAATGGAGTCATCTGAGGAAGCTTGTTTATCAGTCAGTGTTACCCAGGTTTATTTTAATCCTTGAAAATGCTGCATAAAAATGACTTGGCAACCTAAAGTGTCAGCAAAAGGCTACATTAATGAAGCTGTGCACAGCATTAGAATATTTGCACAATTGTGGAATTACATTTTTGATCTGCCAGGCTAAAAATTATTTCTCTAGCTATTGAATTTGAGATTTAAGGTAGACAAAAATATCTGCAGCAACAAATGCTCAGTTTCATGTTATTCTCAACCTTACTGCAGAGTCTGCTTTCATTTAAAACAAAAAGAGCTCATCACAGCTAAATATGAGGCTACAACAAATATACTAAAAAAGACTTGAAAAGAGTGGATGGGGCACTTAATGCCATGGTCTAGTTAATTGGATAGGGCTGAGTGATCTGGTTAGACTGGATCTTCGTTGGACTGGATGATCTTGGAGGTCTCTTCCAACCTGGTTGGTTCTGTGATTCTAAATACTAAGTAGTAGAGTCTGATTTTTCAGTTGAGTGTCTTAGCAGGCACATGAAGGAAATCCACCTTCCTCCAGTAACAGCCAAACAGCTTATCCTGATATAGGGAAGGAACTGAGTTCCCCTATAATTAGCTGATGTTCATAGGTTGGAACCAAGTTCAAACTTCCACCCCTTTATTGTAAGAACAGGAAGTTATGTTTAAGGGGAATTTTTTGTTGCTGCTCTGTTTCAGATGGTCTAGTCCACGCACAAGAACACACACACCTTTTTTCTGATTTAGTAGCAATCAACCCACTTTAAACCACTCAAAAGAGTAAAGCAATCAAAGGAGCAGCAACGATCATCTTGAATGGCATCTAAGACTGTGCCATGAATGAAAAATCAGTCTGACACCAGTTTCCTCTTTCTGTTATCTGATGGCCTGATATTGTTCTTGTTGCCTAGCTTGAAAATCTGTGTGGACCAAAGTACTCTTTGGAGGAGAACTCAGACTTGTGATGGGAGGATGTTCTTAGGGGACTGACACACTGAATTCACATGAGCATTTGATGAACTGTATTTGATGAAGGGGCCTATTTCTTCTGAGTATATCTGTCTAGGGTTTTAAAGTGAACAGGCAGAACTGAGAATTGATACGAAATAGTACCAATACCCTTCATAATGAGAAGTGGCTCTTGGTGACCACTTCCTCCACTGCAACAGTCTGGAGTCTGGGCTGCTGTGACCTTAGCAAGATGCCCTGGATAGAACAAATCATGAAGAAAGTTTAAAGACCTCCTCAGTGGAGGCCTTGTGGATTGGTGTCAAACAGTACATTCACACTACTGAATGTAGTGATGTGGAATGATCTGGGCACTTCAGCTCACAGGGTGAAAGGTTGGCTGTGCGCTAAAAAATTCACCCTTTTACTGACCTTGGCAACTTCTTGTAGGCACAAGCTTTCTAAAAAGTCTGAGAGATCATAGAATCAACCACATTGGAAGAGACCTCCAAGATCATCCAGTCCAACCTAGCACCCAGCCCTGTCCAGTCAACCAGACCATAGCACTAAGTGCCTCATCCAGGCTTTTCTTGAACACCCCCAGGGACGGTGACTCCACCACCTCCTTGGGCAGCCCATTCCAATGGCAAATCACAAGCAAAGAGGCAGGAGTGAATGGGGGTCTGCAAAGAGAAAAGAAACCAATCCCAAAGAGATAAAGGGTAAAAATAAACCAAAACCACTACAGAATTTGAGATAGTGTATGCATAATGGATGAATCACAGTTGCTGGAACATGCCAATGGGTAACATATCTTGTATGAAGTTTTATGAAACATTTTTAAGACTTTCTGATCCTCCTTGAAAAATGCTTAAATGTCAGCTACAAAACTGTGTCTCATTATGTTCTTTGAATGCCTCTTTCTTCTTTGTTAAAATTAAGTATTTATTGTTGGCATTGATTTGCAGGAAAAGACTGTGCTGCTTTTTTGGCGTGTACCTTTCTGCTTTGTTTTTCACTGCAAAGTATCATTTTACTGTGCTCTAACCTAAAATCACCAGGGTCCCTATTCATCAATGGCACAACTAAAGACTGGCATATAAACTAAGCTGGCTGTGAAAAGACCAAAGTGTACCTCCTTTCCTTGGGAGAAAAGTGGAATTAGGCACATCTCAATTAAGAATTAGGAAAACCAGGCATTAGGCTGCAGTTTAGAATAGAATCAAGCAGGTTGGAAGAGACCTCCAAGATCATCCAGTCCAATCTAGCACCCAGCCCTGTCCAGTCAACTAGACCATGGCACTAAGTGCCCCATCCAGTCTTCTCTTGAACACCTCCAGGGACAGTGACTCCACCACCTCCCTGGGCAGCCCACTCCAATGCCAATCACTCTCTCTGTGAAGAACTTCCTCCTAACATCCAGCCTATACCTCCCCCGGCACAACTTGAGACTGTGGCCTCTTATTCTGTTGCTACTTGCCTGGCAGAAGAGACCAACCCCCACCTGGCTATAATGCTATTACTTCAGATGGAAAGTAAGCAAACTAGACAAACTTTAACTGCCAGTTGTGCTTCCTGTGTGGTTTTAGTTATGAGTCTACATAATTGAAGGGAAATTATATTGGGGAAAAGAGCCAAATTTATATCTTCCCTTTTTAGGGTACTGTTTTTGAAGATAAATGGAATATTTTGCATTCTGTTTGTATCAGCAAGATTGCTTATTAACAGTTTGGCCAAGGGATGTGGTGGAGTCACACTGTCCCTGGAGATGTTCAAAAAAAGACTGGATGAGGCATTTAGTGCCATGGTCTAGTTGATTGGACAGGGGTGGGTGATGGGTCAGACTGGATGATCTTAGAGGTCTCTTCCAACCTGGTTGATTCTGAGTCTATGATTCTATGATTTAGCATTATCAAATAGTTTAATTATGCTGTGGGAGAAGATAAGAGGTTTAGCATCTCTAATGAGACGAGAGGTAAAAATTGTGTATTTTGAACTGATGTGAATCTGATTTATTTTCATGGACATTTAACAAAGTTTGTTTAAAGGATATGAAGCTCGCTAAGATTATCAATATTGATTGTACAGGTGGCCTTTGTGTGTTACAGTGTGCATTGGTGTGTCTCACTTCATCCTCTTCACCACAGGGCTCCCTTCCTAGCTAAATTTCTGCAACATAATCTTAGGCTTTCCCATCTTAATTCATATGCTGGACTTTCTTTTGGACCATTGTCATGCCTGTGTTCTGACTTTGTTTTTGCATGTTGGTGAGAATTGTTGGACAGTTGTTTGTATTCAGAGAGCTCTTCACTGCCTCGCAGGTTTTGTGTACATCCTTATGCAGTCAATGCCTTGAATTGTGGTCTAAACAGTTGTATGAAGTCTGTAGGTATCTTGCATATTGTGTTAAATGTCATATTTATGAATCTTAAGGGGATATTCTGCTGCCTTTTAGATATAGTTTCTAATCACTGCAATCCTCCTTAGAGTTTGCAGGGCTGGACAGGCAGAGGGCTTTTCTTTTGGCAGTTGAAATTGTGCAGACACTTTTCCTCCTCTTCTTTCAGTGGTGAAAGTGGTGCTGGTAAGACAGAAAGCACTAAGCTGATTCTCAAGTTCTTGTCTGCAATGAGCCAACATTCGCTGGAGCTGTCCTGCAGAGAGAAGACCTCCTGTGTGGAGCAAGCTATTCTTGAGAGCAGGTACTAAGTTTTTCAGAAGACAGCAGAGGTATTTTTCAGAAGATACAATCCCAATAATTGAAATAAGAGCTTGCAATATAAGTAAAGATGTGAGTGCATCTACTGCACATAAAATGAATATTGGAAAGGGAGACATTTTCCATTAAACAAAAGATCCAGAGTTTTGAAGTGAACAGTGCTCTAGTGGTGCCTTTCATTTGTGTGTGGGGCTGAATTCAGATAATCGTAATGAAGGAGATTGGCAATTGGAGGGAGAAACCATTGGTTTGGTTTGTATAGTCTGAGGGTAAAGTAGAAGATACAGCATGGTGAGGATAAAGTGTGCAAGTGGTAGAAGCATGCTGAGAAAAGAGAGGATAAGGGAAAACTAATCAAACAGTTGAGGAAACACATCAGAAAAATTGGACACACTCTGCACAATAAATATCTCTCAGTGTTCAAATGAAATACTACCTCATTACAAACTGTTTAAAAACCAGGACAGTTTGAGATGCTACTGCTTTTCTTCATCATACTTCGTCTTTGTTTTGGCTGCTGTCTCTTGACTCAGGACAAAGACTATTTTCACAACATCACTCTAGCAATTTGCATGTGCTGAGACTTCTTATTTCTGTACTTTGAGTCACGCAGTGACAACTGTGTGCATCTTTTGAGCAGGTACAGATGAAGCTGCTGAAGCTGTAGTTCAGTATGATTATTCATCCTGTTGCTTGAATATCTGCACCTTTTGATAGAAAATTGGGATGACCAGTGTTAACTAGTTGAAGATCATAGTGAAGATGTAGGTTGTGGCTGAGGAGAGTCAGAAGTGAGCTTTTCAGAGTGCTGTTTTGCCACTTCCATGTAAAACTGTTGGCATGCTGGTCACACGCTAACACCCCTGTCGTTCTTCTGTATTTTCACAGCCCAATTATGGAAGCTTTTGGCAATGCAAAGACTGTTTACAACAACAACTCCAGTCGCTTTGGGAAGTTTATTCAGCTGAACATCTGTCAGAAAGGAAACATTCAGGGAGGAAGAATTCTGGATTGTATCCTCATTTGGTGATTTTGCCCATTTTTGTGGGCAGCCCCCATGTACCTCCTCTGTGGAGGGCTGCACGAGAAGAGGCTTGCCCTTGTCTGTCCTTTCACTCCATCCTGAAAGATACACAATTAAATTGAATTAATGTAGGTGGGAAAGGGAAGCAGTAACACAAAATTCTGCATGCTTGTGCACATGTACACAGACGTTTGTGTCCTGGTAGGGTTTATGTGCTCCTGAAGAACCAGGGTTTTGTATTGCTACTGCTGGCGTGGCTCGTGTGCATCTTCCTACGTAGTGAGCTAAAAGCCTGAGTTTCTGGGGATAACTTCAGCTGTCAGCTATTTCCCTCGTTTATTATAGCCAAAACTAAGCTTCTTACTTCATTTTAAAGAAGGGCAGAGCCTGGGTGTATCAAATCCTTTAGTTTGTTCTGCATTTGGCAAAACTGGACTGTGAGCCAGCTTGACCAGAACACCAGAGGGGCTGGGATGAGGAATATACTGAGGGGATCATATCAAGTATTTTGAATATAAGCTGTCTTTGTAGCAGGACAGATTTTATCCTTAAAGCTGTTTCCAGGCTTTAGGGAAAAGAGGAAGTAAAGGAGACAGATGTTGTTTAAAATCCTGAACGTGACAAGTTTGGTTTTAATATGTTGAAGGAGAAGGTGGCATGGAAACACATGGTTACTGGAACTGCTCTGATATTACTGTTGTTACTTTATTCATCTTGTTGCAGTAGTAGGCATGTTACAAGAAAAGATCACAGTGTTCTTCCTATTGGCTCAAGTGAAAGAGGAAAGATGATAAACAGTTTGTGCGTTAATTGCTTTTTACTTTATTCCTTGACTGAAATTTTTCTCCCTGGTTATAGATTTATTGGAAAAGGTAAGTCACTGTTTGCTTTTGCTCAGTCAATATTGTTCTCTTTGAAATTGTGGATTTATAAAAATCTTTAAGATGATTGCTTAGTGGAGACTGTTTTTTACTTTGACAGAATCGTGTAGTAAGGCAAAACCCAGGGGAAAGAAATTATCATATATTCTATGCTCTGCTGGCAGGGATAGAAGACAGAGAGAAAGGTGAGTGGCAAAGCATAAGTCACACAACTGTAGTGGCTTTCTGGTAGCAGTCAGCAGCTCTGGTAAGAGCAGTTGAAAATTTAGCTGCAGATACACACTAACCACAGCAGTGCAATAGGTAATTTATTCTTCTGGAATTCAGTGAGTGTGGATTTGAGCTCAGCTTGGTAAAGCAACCTGCTTACTTGAAGAATGTCACTGAGCTGCCAGTAATTTTTGTCCCAGCTTCTGCTGTGGCCATGAGAAAATTACCTGGTGACAAGCATGCTTCGTTCTGTTCAAGCTGAGTATTACTTGTTGGTACCAAGTAATTCCAGAGGAACAAAGAGAAATAATTCTGGTTCCTGTAATCCTCTCTCATAAAGAATAAATCCACTGAACAAAAGAAATTACAGTTTTATACATGCAGAATTGCCTGAAGCTGTCTCAGCATCTCCCTTTGGGCCTGCTGTCTTTGTGTGCTGAAAAGTGTAGTTAACTCCATTGTGCAGCTAAATAAAACAAAACCTGGCAAAATAAACTCCCACAGCTGATTTTACTATGAAACTCTGGTTTGTGCATCATGATTTCAGTGCAAATAAATTGTAAACTATTTCACTCTGACATAGTAATTTGTGGAGTGCTTTTGGGTTTGTTTTTCTTTCATTCATCCTCTTTTCTCTTCATATTAGATGCTTTTTACTTATCTGTGCCGGAGAACTACCACTACCTGAATCAGTCTGGATGTATAGCAGATAAGACAATCAGTGACAAAAATTCTTTCAAGGAAGTCATTGTGAGTTGTTTCCCTTGTATTTTATGCTTTAAAAATGCTGGAGGTTCACATGCCTGGGGTCCATTCACAGAGCAAGGGACAAAGCCTTCTTGTGCTGACCAGCAAATGCAGCTCTTTCATTGAGGCACTAATCTTACAGGGACTGTCATTTGGGGCATGTTTTTAACCTTCTCTCCAATATTTGATTTTTACTGTATCATTTCAGAGGATGCTATGATTTTGTAAAATCACTGCATTTGGAATGAAAAAAGTATAAGTTGGGAAGATATTAAGGCATTTAGATGTCTGTGCCCTTACCTGCTTTATGTAACAGCTTTGTCTGCTTCCACTGTTTTTTCCGTCCTGACTCTTTCCCAGTTTGTGTAGCATCTACTGGGTAGGGTCTGTAGCACAGCACATGTGGAGTGAAGTACCTGGACTTCTGTGACTTTAAGTTGTGAGAAATCCAGTTGGATGAAGTAGCTTACACAATGGGGTTTAAGAAAATTTAAATCTGTGTTAAAAAGCACATCCTGGGTGAGTCTTCCTCTGAATGGCTTTATATCTTACAACCAATCCTATTAGCTGTAGTCTGCAGTGTGGGCATCCTTGCAGCAGAGGCTGAGGCTGCCAGGCTGCATACCCAGAGCAAGAGGTGGACAGAAACTCGCCTGTCTTTTCCTGTTGCAGTCATCTCCATTGCCCATATTTATTGCAATTTAAGTCACAGAAATGTTACTGAAGTGAAGACAAAGAGGAACTGCATCCTGTACATATAAACTTCTAGTGCTGACATCTTTCTTAGAGCTCTGTTTTGAAAGGTCTTCCATACAAAATAAACCTATGACCATCATTTCTTCTCTGCTTCTAGTTGTGGATTCGTTGCCATATTGGTTATTCATATATTCAGCATATTTTATATAGATCTGTTTTTCTTGGATGGTTCTGCTGTGAAACCACAGTGGTAAGATGTGTATTTGGGCTTCATGGCCTGCCCATAGGTCTTCTTCTGCAGAAGACCTACTTGGAATTCTCCATTGCTGAGACAACAGATGAGCAAATTTTGCATGTTGCTGTGTTTACTCCCCCATGCCTTGTTAGCTACAATTCTAATTGGCAGAATTTGGTAAAAACAGAGATTATCTGTTACTAATGCAAAGTGGTGAAATTGTGTCTGGTGCACAATTCAGTAGAGCCTTTCAATATTTATACTATTTCAGTGAAGAATTTCAAAGCAAGTTGCAGCCTCCTTAGAGGAGGAGATCTCACCTGCAACACAAGCCCTATGAGAAGAGGCTGAGGGAGCTGGGGTTGTTTAGCCTGGAGAAGAGGAGGCTCAGGGGGGACCTCATTGCTGTCTACAACTACCTGAAGGGAAGTTGTAGCTAGGTGGGGGTTGGTCTCTTCTCCCAGGCAACCAGCAACAGAACAAGGGGACACAGCCTCAAGTTGTGCCAGGGGAGGTCTAGGATGGATGTTAGGAGGAAGTTGTTGGCAGAGAGAGTGATTGGCATTGGAATGGGCTGCCCAGGGAGGTGGTGGAGTCACCATCCCTGGGGGTGTTCAAGAAAAGCCTGGCTGAGGCACTTAGTGGCATGGTCGAGTTGACTGGCTAGGGCTGGGTGCTAGGTTGGAGTGGATGATCTTGCAGATCTCTTCCAACCTGGTTGATTCTATGATTCTGTAGTTAGACATACCAACATGTGCTTGTTGTGCAAGATGTGTCTTGTAGCCTATTCGGTTTTGGACGAAACCAAAGGAATTAACCCCTGCCAGCGCTTTGTTAGTCCTGACTTGCTTTTCTAAGGCTTGACAACACTGTTTGTCCTGCTCTCCATGTTTTGAGTCCGTGTGCATGTTTTTGAAGAAGCTCACATGTTGTTCCAGACCGCAATGGAAGTGATGCAGTTCAGCAAGGAGGAGGTGCGAGAAATTTTGAGGCTGTTGGCTGGAATTTTACATCTAGGAAATGTAGAGTTCATCACTGCTGGTGGGGCTCAGGTGTCCTTTAAAACAGGTGTGTAACCAAATACAAATGTTTCCTGAGATTGTGAAAGCTGTTTTCATTGCTAGTGTCTTTGAAGATGGAAAGGACAGACAGTGGAAGGGTCATACTGATTCTTAACATCTGTAACATCTGATTAAAATGTTAGGTTTGGGTTTTGGACAGATAAGGCAATTTATTCTGCTGCTGAATGCTAGGTCTTAATTAGGGAAGATTTTGAGCATGTGCTTATTCCTTTAATAGCTGTGAAATTCTATTTTAATCTAATTCCTTCTCTAAAAGATTCTCAAGTTGACAAAACATAAGTGCTCAAATACATTCCTTAACTGAGATCTCTCCAAAGGTATCTTTTGTTAGAGCTTTCAATACTTGAATTATGAATCTGAAAGACTGGCAAATATTTAAAATGTTTGTTCAAATACAGCAAGAAAAATAAGCATTATGCACTGCTTTGTATACCACAGTATAGTCAAAGTGCAAATTAAAAACATGCATGTAAGAAAAAAATTCATTTCCTTTGTCTTCATCACCCTCCTCAAAGTAGCTGAAATGCATTCATGTGAACAAAGACTGAATTGCTGTTGTATGTGTCTGAGTAATTATGTTAATGAAAGCAGTGGATTCTTGGGATAGATTGCTTGAATCATTGACATGTAACATTAGGTGGAAAATAAGTCTTTGTGATTTACTTGTGATGAATTTCTATTGTTAAATTCCTCCAGTTGTGCATATTGATGATACTGTGGCAAAAACGTATCTTAGTGTTCCTAGTTATGTTTTTGTCTAATCCCCGTCATTTTAGTGGCATCTAATGGTAATAGAAATTCGTTTCATAACTTTGTATGTATTTAAGGGCACATTTCTATTTGTCTCTTTTTACTGCCAGCTCTGGGTAGATCTGCTGAACTACTGGGGTTGGACTCCACACAGCTAACTGAAGCATTGACACAGAGATCAATGATACTCAGGGGAGAAGAAATCCTAACGCCTCTTAGTATACAACAGGTAAAGCATCTCAGTGTCAACATGTGTGGTGGTTTGGGTGTTTCTCACCTCCCCTCCACTTTAGAAATCACCCAGACTAGACTCAGACGCCTCTGGAAATATGAATGAAGCTTATATTTACAGCTAGCACAATATACAAGCAGATATTTACAGTATATACAGTTATAGACAGAAATAGACAAGGTAAAAGGTAATACAGAAACACAACTCCCCTCCCAGAAACCTGAGTCCCCAGGAGGGGCTCTCAACCACCCCCTCACCTTCCCCCTACCCCTCTCAACCTTACCCCAGTCCCAAGGAAGAAATGGAGGCTCTGCCATGGGGGTTAGGAAGCAAAGTGGATTAGCCAAGGAAACGGAGGGTGTGGTTAGGAGAGAGATGCAGCTCAGAGCTCGCCAGCAATAGAAAGTGGTTATCTATGTTTTGCTTTTTATTCTTGTACATCTCAGCAAGTCTATGAGGGAAGTAGACATCAGCCTTGTTTTCCTTTCACAGCCTGTAATCTAGTCCTTCTCACCAAAACATTCTAGCTAGGCTCAAACTAGCACAACATGTTGTTTAGGGCCTGTTACATATGGACTTGGTCTTGGGGACCAGGAAGGTCATTAGTGACTCAGGAACAGAGGCTTAGTTCCCGCATCAGATTTGGCTGTCAGAAATACTACATGGGGTTTTTTTTGGAAGGACATAACTGGAATTTTTTTAGATCCCATCCCATCTTTCTGACCAAGGTTTGTAGCTTGGCTCTTGTGATTAAGCATGATTGCTTATATTTTTTCTTCTTCTTTCCCTCCGCCCACTCCCCAAATTCTACCCACTTAGGCTGGTGTTTGTCACTGGGGACATTTGTGTCAGGTGTGTGTTTTTTAAAACTTCCAGCAGTAATGTTTGGGGTTTTTTATGAGAAGAGGATTAGAAATAGGTGTGCATAACATTCCACTTAGCACTAGGAAGGAGTAAATGAAGATGTTATTTCCTAAACTACTTTTATCTTTCTCCATACCTTAAGTTTATAATTTCTTATTATTTGAATGTTCTGTCCTTGAAATATCATAACTTGAAAGAAGGTTGTAGTGAAGTCAGTGTCAGTCTCTTCTCCCTAGTAACAACTGATAGGATGAGAGGAAATAGCTTCAAGTTACACCAGGAAAGGTTTGATTTGGATATTAGAAGAAACTTCTTCACTGAAAGTGTTCTCAAACATTGGAGCGGGCTCTTCAGGGAGGTGGATGAATCCCCATTTCTGAAGGTGTTTAAAATACATATAGGTGTAGTGCTTCAGGTCTAGTTTAGCACCAGATGTGGTACATAATGGTTGAACTTGATCTTAAAGACTTTTTGCAATAAAAATGATTTTATGATAATGATTTTAAATCCACATAGGTGTACAGCTGTTGTATGCTCTGTAAGTGTTAATACAATTACTGTCAATGTACATAGAGATCCAAACCTGCTTGGATTCAGATCCATAGAATGGTTTGAGTTGGAAAGGACCTTAAAGATCATCTAATTCCAATACCTCTGCCATGTCCAGGGGCATCTTCTACTAGACCAGATTGCTCAAAGCCCTGTCCAATTTGGCCTTGAGCACCTCCAGTGAGGGGGCTTCCACAACCTCCCTGGGCAACCTCTGCCAGTGTCTCACTACCCTTACTGTAAAGAATTTCTTCCTGATATCCAGTCTAAATCTATTCTCTTCCAGCTTAAAGCCATTCCCCTCATCCTATCACTACAATCTCTTGTAAAAAGTCCCTCCCCAACTTTCCAGTAGGCCTTTTTCAAGTACTGGAAGGCCACTGTGAGATCTCCGTGGAGCCAGGCTGAACAGTGCCAACCCTTGTATCCTGTCACCACAGGGAGGTGCTCCAACCCTCTTGTCATCTTTGTGGCCCTCCTCTGGACCCATTCCATCAGTTCGATGTCCTTCTTATGCTGGAGACCCACCTGGAGTACTGTGTACAGTTCTGGAGCCCTGAACACAAGAAGTACATTGAACTGTTGGAGTAAGTCCAGAGGAGGCCACGAAGATGATCAGAGGGCTGCAGCAGCTCTGCTAGGAGGGCAGGCTGAGAGAATTGGGGCTCTGCAGCCTGGAGAAGAGAAGGCTTCGAGGAGACCTTGTAGTGGCCTTCTAGTATCTGAAAGGAGTCTACAGGAAGGCTGGGGTGGGACAATTTACAAGACCTTTTAACGACAGGACAAGGAGTAATGGGTTTAAACTGGCAGAGGGGACATTTAAACTAGATGTTAGGAAGAAGTTCTTTCCAGTGAGGGTGGTGAAACACCGGCACAGGTTGCCCACAGAGTTTGTGGCTGCTCCCTCCCTGGAGGTGTTCAAGCCCAGGTTGGATGAGGTCTTGAGTGACCTATTCTAGTGGGAGAGGTCCCTACCTATGGTAGGGGGCTGGAACTAGATGATCTTTGAGGTCCCTTCCAACCTGAACCATTCTATGAACCCCCCAAGTCCTTCTCCTTAAGGCTGTTCTCAAGTTGTTCCTCACCCAGCCTGTATTTGTGCTTGGGATTGTCTAGAGCCAGGTTCAGGACTTTGCACTTGGCCTTGCTGAACTTCATTATGCGTTGCTTAATGCTGCACTAAGGACACTGAGCAGCAAAGCCCAGTAAGTTCTCAGTTACAGCAGCCATTGATACGTTGTGCATTCCTTCTTTAATGCAGGCAATAGACAGCAGAGATTCCATGGCTATGGCACTTTATTCTCAATGTTTTGCTTGGGTCATTAAGAAAATCAACAGCAGGATCAGGAGCAAAGAAGACTTCAAGTCCATTGGAATTTTGGACATATTTGGATTTGAAAACTTTGATGTAAGTTTCAAAAGTTTGTTCATATAGATTCTATGATACTTATGCTTCCTTGTCCATACCTTTTTCATCTTCACAGAAATGTGGTTATTAAAATATGTTATGACTCAAACCAGTTCCTTGTTTGCAAAGTAAAATACTTGGAGTGTACACAATTTTGCAAACTTCTTGTCTCTAGGTAAATCGTTTTGAGCAGTTCAATATTAACTATGCAAATGAAAAGCTGCAGGAATATTTCAACAAGCACATCTTTTCCTTGGAGCAACTGGAGTACAGCAGGTAAGAGATAAAATGAATGTGAAAGGATTCTGAAAATAGCAGTATTCACTTGAAATCTGCTTTCCCAGCTACCTCAGCTGCCTTCCAAAATCTGTTAGGAACTGTGCATTTTCCTGTTATTTCACAGAGTCACAGAATGTCAGGGGCTGGAAAGGACCTCAAAAGCTCATCCCGTCCAACCTCATGCCAGAGCAGGGTCACCTACACCAGATCACACAGGAATGCATCCAGGCGGGTTTTGAATATCTCTAGGGAGGGAGACTCCACAACCCCCCTGGGCAGCCTGTTCCAGTGTTCTGTCACCTCCACAATGAAAAAGCTCCTCCTCATGCTTACACAAAACTTCTTATGCCTCAGCTTCCACCCATTGCCCCTTGTCCTGTCACTGGGCATCACTGAGCAGAGCCTGGCTCCAGCCTCCTGCCACTCACCCTTTACATATTTACAAACATTCAGGAGATGACCCCTCAGACACCTCTCCAAGCTAAAGAGCCGCAGCTCCCTCAGTCTCTCCTTGTAAGAGAGATGTTCCACTCCCTTAATCATCTTTGTGGCTCTGTGCTGGAGTCTCTCAAGCAGTTCTATGCCTCTCTTGAACTGGGAGGCCCAGAACTGAACGTAGTACTTCCGATGTGCCCTCACCAGGGCAGAGTAGAGGGGCAGGAGAACCTCTCTCAACTTACTAGCAACACCTCTTTGAATATACTCCAGAATGGCATTGGCCTCTTGGCCACAAGAGCACACTACTGGCTCGTGGTCAACCTTCTATCCACCAGGGCTTCCAGATCCTTTTACCCTTCACTGCCTTCCAACAGATCAGTCCCCAGCCTATACTGATCCCTGGAGTTGTTCTTTCCCAGGTGCAAGACTCTACACTTGCAAGATAAATATACCAGCTCCTCCTTTTTCTATACTTAAGATAATTTTGTTGGAGTTGTCAATAAAAGGCCTTCCTTATTTTCCTTAGAGAAGGACTAATTTGGGAAGATATTAACTGGAAAGACAATGGAGAGTGCTTGGATCTTATTGAAAAGGTAATAAAGAATGTGATATTGGTACCCAGTTCTACTTTTTTATTCTGAGATGTGTCTGTAATTGCCAACAGAAAGAACAAGTGAGGAGTTTGGTAGATCTTGAGTGTTTAAATAGTGAACTTTTAATCAGATTGTTTCCATGCATGGATTCTGGATTGTAAAATCAATATATGGTTATTTTGTTGTAGTAACTGTGTACTGTTGTAGTAACAGTGTGTGATGATAAATAAAAGCCGTATCTGGAGATCATAGAATCAGGCAGGGTTAGAAGGAACCACAAGGATCATCTAGTTTCAGCCTCCCTGTCGTGGGCAGGGACACCCTACCCTGGATCAGGCTGACCAGAGCCTCATTCAGCCTGGCCTTAAACACCTCCGGGGATGGAGCCTCAACCACTCCCCTGGGCAACCCGTTGCAGGCTCTCGCCACTCTCATGGTGAAGAAAGTCCTTCTCACATCCAGTCTGAACCTACCCACCTCCAGCTTTGCTCCATTCCCCCCAGTCCTGTCACTCCCTGATATCCTGAAAAGTCCCTCCCCAGCTTTTTTGTAGGCCCCCTTCAGATACTGGTTTATTCAAAAGCTTAGAAGGAGGGGACTAATTGCTTTTCATGGGATGCAGGTAATCTTTGTTTGTTGCCTGCCAGATTTGGCTTAATCTACAGATCTTTATGTTCCCATTAGTTCTGAAGGAACATGTAAAAGAGTTTCTGCAGTTATTAGTACATTAGCAGTGAGGGGTGGATCAGTTCAGTGCTGAGACATTGTCGCTCCAGCTGGATGATAAAGCTGAAGATTGTAATGTCATCCATGTTCACTCCTGCTAGCAGTGCAAGTGTGGCATGTGAATTTATCCCTGTAGTGGGGTGCGTAGCTGCATGAGATTGCCCACAGAAGCTGAGAGGAGCAGCATCTGCCATGACATGACTCCAGTGGTGGCATTTGTCAGGAACTGTTCTGGGCTGCTGGGAAGTGACTTACTACATTGTGCACTTGGAAACCCATGGTTTTCTGAGAGACTCTGTCAGTCTGTTAACTGAAGGGTAGCTTGCTTTGTTTTTACCACATCTTACTACTATGAGAAGTAGAGAACATGAAAGGAAATTACACAGAGGTGTATGCACAGCAAAGGGCAGCTGCATTCATGCAGTGCATGGTTACACTGTGTTTTCTTTTGTTGTGCCTCTAGGAACTGTGGGTGCTAAAGTTTTACATAGGTTCATCAACTATGTAGATAATTGTCTGGGTTCTGGTTTAAATTCTCAGAGACTCTAATAAATTTGATGGAACCAATGACAATTTTATAAAGTGCTCTTCCCTCTTCCCCACCTCCTTCCCCAAAGAAAGGAATTAGAAGTAGAGAGGAAAGGTAAGCACACCCAGATAAATCAATCTCACTCAATTTGGAAGTCAAAAAGGAAAAGTTTAACAATAACTTGAAAGGGTATCAAAGGTAGGGAGGTTACAAAGGTGTAGGGAAAGAAGAATAACAAATACAAAAGGTATAAATACAACCCGAGTTTGTGATGGTGGTGACCATGTGTGTGGAGAGATGCAGGGGTGCAGAGAGAGCTGCAGCGTGGTCCAGAGAGAGGGCTGCGGAGTGGTCCAGAGAGAGAGAGGAACAGGAAGTCTCCCTGCTTTTATGGGGCAGGAAGGGGGGAGTGGGTTAACCATCACCTGGGGGTGTCCAGACCCACCCCTGGGGAGGGGTCAAGACCACCTAAGGTCAAGTGTCAAGTTCAGGGACACTCCTCCTGGAGTGTTAACCATATACAATAATTTTATGTATGAAAACTTTTTTTTAAAGGCTGTTCATGCAAACTCCTCCAATAATGAGGAGTCACTTAAACTGAGATCTTGGAAGCATTTGGGGTAATGTCATTGCATGTGCCCAAAAACTTGCTTCTTCTGGTATTTTCTTTCTTTATTTTGGCCATGTATTGTATGTTTCAAAAGGAGTGTTGTCAGAAAAACAGGATTGCATTTCATAGAATCATAGAATCAACCAGGTTGGAAAAGACCTCCAAGATCATCCAGTCCAACCTAGCACCCAGCCCTAGCCAGTCAACCAGACCATGCCACTAAGTGCCTCATGCAGGCTTTTCTTGAACACCTCCAGGGACGGTGACTCCACCACCTCCCTGGGCAGCCCATTCCAATGCCAATCACTCTCTCTGGCAAGAACTTCCTGCTAACATCCAGCCTATACTTCCCCCAGCACAACTTGAGGCTGTGTCCCCTTGTTCTGTTGCTGGTTGTTCTCTGTGAAGCTGAGGTTTTAGCTGTGTATGGGTGGTTTCATGCCTCTTGACACACAACAACATCAAGAAGTTAGTGGGTTTTTTTCTGAACTGGAGGCATCTGCATCCGTCTGTGCTCAAATTTGTTTTCTGTCTTTTCTTTCTGTTCTAGAAACTGGGTCTGCTGGCACTCATCAATGAAGAGAGCCATTTTCCTCAGGCTACAGACTCCACTTTGTTGGAGAAGTTGAATATCCAACATGCTGTATGTCATGTTCTACTCATGTTTTCTGTGCAAATTATGGAAGGTCCCTTTGCTTCTGTAGAAATTCATGGCTCATACATATGGATGCATTTGTACAGGCTGTTTTGGACATAATCCTACTTTGATAGCAATCCATATCATTTGCTGTCAAGACTGAGTCAATTACCTGGAAGAACGTGTCCTTCTCACTCTCCAGTTAAATGTATCCATATTGGTGAATAAACCAAATGCTGCTTTAAAGCTCTGACAGCTTGCAGTAACTCCAATTATTTACCTTAATTTAATGAAGTATTCACCTGGATTTAATTTACTGACTTACTACCTTAAAGGTAGCAGGTTTCCTATCCTGATTAGTGATAACTTTACTTGTGACCCTAGAATTATTTTGGAGAATTTGTGGGATACAAACATATCCACCAATCTTCATAACTGCCAGCTTAAGACAGAGCCTTCTCTTTCAAAGTGCCTTTAACAGATATTTCTACCAGATGGGGCTCAGGTTTAGTATAATGCCTTTTCATAATAAATCTGTTATTACTGTATTTGAAGCAGCCTAGACTAACAAATCCTATTACCATTAGAAGTTGGTTGTTTGCTTTTAGAGTGCTTATCCACTGGGGAGGTCAGTGGAAGACAAGGGTTTGTTTAGATCTGGGTTGAGAGGATAATAGGACCCTTTGTATCATTCTGCTCCCAGACTGTTACCATCCACCCATTGCCCCCCCCTCAGTCTTTTTATCTTTTCTTTCTCCTCCAATTAGAACAATCCTTTTTATGTAAAACCAAGAGTTGCTGTTCACAACTTCGGAGTGAAGCACTACGCCGGAGAGGTAATTTCCTTTTCTTTATTTGCTGAAACCATTCCAAGTGGAGTTTTCATTAGCTTAATGTTACCCTGAAGCTGCTCCAGATTAGCTAAAGCACTCTGTTCCCTCAGCACTTTTTACAGTACCACCCTTGGGAGAGCTGCCTGATCACTTGGCTTGGTGTTTGAATCAGTTTTCTTTCCTGCTAGGTCCACTATGATGTCAGAGGGATTTTGGAGAAGAACAGAGATACTTTCAGAGATGACCTCCTGAATTTGTTACGTGAAAGCAGGTACATTGCTATGATTTTTATTCAGGTTATGATGGTAAGGGCTGTTGTACCACCTGATTCTGCCAGGGATTGAATATGTTAGATTTTTTGTAGCATTAGACCTTGATGGAGTTGAAACGAGCCTAGAGGAAATATCAGAGGTGCCTGTAAGCAGGTCTCACTGTAATCACTTCTCACAAAGTTGGCTTTTCCCACGTTGTGGAGTACCTCATCCCTGTTCAGTCCAGAGTTTTGCTAGAGCACTCAGTTGCTACTCAGTGGTGAATGCTAACAATGGTTTTTAGCTGTTGCAGGGTGTCTTGTAGGCAGCACACTTGTGTGGTTTATTGCTTCACATACAATTTAATTTGCTTTTATTTGTAGCATTTGCTACTTTGGTTGAAAGGTTAGCGTGAGGGACCCACCACAGTGAAAACTGCTTCAAAGGGAGAGTTTCTATAAAGATTTAGGTTACTGCAAGTCTAAGGTTGGATGTCTTTGATACATGCATGCTTCCTGTCATTCTGCTGTGTAAGGTCTCAGGGATAGGTATCATGTCCCTTTCTGTAACCATATGATTGAGACTCCAGGAGACACAGAAGGGTGACAGAAGAGGAGAAATCTGAGCCCTGGTGTTGGTGGCTCAGCTGCCGCTTTCTATGCATCCTGCCTTTCGTGCAAGTTGTTTGCTTGTAAATCCCTTAAGCCCTTCTGTGCAGTGGAAACTGTTAATAAGCATTTCCCTCTCTATGGTGTTTGTTCTGGTTTCATGACATGGCTGACATAACATCTGTCAATTGAAGAGTTAAAGCTGCTGGGCTTGGTTTTGCTCTTGTACCAGCATCTGTCTAGAGCTCAAGTTAAAAGGTCCATGTTTCTGTAGAAGTGGTGTGTGGAGGGTATCCAACTGACAGGGTAGAAAAAATCATACACAGATGGTATCCAAAAGTGTGGTTTATGTGGGTGATTATTTTATGTTATGGTCCCAAACAAGCTGGAAGTCTTGGATTTTAATCTTTGTTCAGGTGCAGTTGCTGTTACAGTCAGCTGGAGTTTTGGTTTAGTGAGTCAAATAAAACGCAGTAAGGACTCTAGGACTTCATACTTTGTTTCCTTAGTGATACATTTGGAGCAAACTCCTTGTTATGTTTTGCTTTGCTTTGGTGTTTTTTGTTCTGCCCTGTGTAAATTCTGCAAAGGCAAAATCTATGGCTTATTAAAGATTGTGAACAAAATCAATCAGCATTTTCTGGATGCAGGAGCTGCTTTCTAAGGTGCAGTGTATTCTTTGTGTTCTGTGCTGACAAACCTGATAATCAGTTAAAATATAATTTAGAGGTGTTCTTTTTCTTTCCCATTTCAGTCTTGATTTCATCTATGATCTATTTGAACATGTGTCAAGTCGCAACAATCAAGACACTCTGAAATGTGGAAGCAAGCACCGAAAACCCACTGTCAGTCTTCAGTTCAAGGTTAGTAACTTGTCATCTCTGTTAGGTAGAACCTGTTCAGCAGAGAACAGTTGTAGATTAAAATAAGCAAACAGTTGTAGATTAAAATAAGCAAAACTTCAGCATCAGAACATTACTGTCTCTTGTATGAAATCTAAAATCAACCAGAAAATCACACAGAACCTTACAGCAGTGCTTGCATGCTAAGAAAAATAAGTACTGAATAAATGCCTCATTAAGGTGTTGCCTTGCTTTTTAATTCAAAGTTTGGAAAGCATTTTAAATAAACAGCTTTTTATGAAGCTTTAGAGCCCTCCTTTCACATATGGCCCCATATGGAAATCTAGCACAAAGCCTTCACTAAATTCTGTGAGTATAAGTCTGGATTAGTTTTCTTTCATTGTATTTAGGATCATAAAATCATAGAATCAGTCAGAGTTGGAAGGGACTGCAAGGATTGTCTAGTTCCAACCCCCCTGCCATGGGCAGGGACACCCTACCCTGGATCAGGCTGACTAGAGCCTCATCCAACCTGACCTTAAACACCTCCAGGGATGGGGCCTCAACCACCCCCCTGGGCAACCCATTCCAGGCTCTCACCACTCTCATGCTGAACAACTTTCTTCTCACAGCCAGTCTGAACCTACCCATCTCCAGCTTTGTTCCTTTCTCTCTAGTCCTGTCACTTCCTGATAGCCTAAAAAGTCCCTCCCCAGCCTTTTTGTAGTCCCCCTTCAGATACTGAAAGGCCACAATGAGGTCGCCTGGGAGCCTCCTCTTCTCCAGACTGAACAGCCCCAACTCTTTCAGTCTGTCCTCATAGCAGAGCTGCTCCAGCCCTCTGAGCATCCTCATGGCCCTTCTCTGGACATGCTCCAGCATGTCCACATCCCTCTTGTAATGGGGGGCTCCAGAACTTAATTAATTAATTAGAGTTAATAAACATTTGCAGTGTTCATTCACTTTTTCTTTTTTTTTTTGTTCTAAACAAAAACAAAGGAGCAGACCCAAACCCCTTGAGGGCAGATTTTGTCCTAATAGACTATTGCTTAGTGTTGGAGAGAACAGCAAGGAGTGTGTGCTGAGACAGACACTATGTCTTTTATTAAACCATGGTAGTGTTATATTCTCTGGACAGCTTGCTTTGTGCTATCATCTCTTGTCTCAGACAATACCTACTTCTTGTGGTGAGGTGGTATTTACTAACTCTCTGGGTGAGCAGAAGGTATTGTTTCCACATAGTCATTTGTATCTGTGCAAAGTAGACATTTAAGATGTTAGTGTATAAAATTTAATCATATTCTTACTCCCACTTTGCAAGGTGGGACATAGTGTAGAGTTCTTCCTCTTCTCTGTAAGAGCCCCTGGGCAGTATAAAGTATGCTAAGACATTGAATCAAAACATTGTTACCTCTTACCTAAAGCTGCAGTAATGGACTACTAAATAGCTGGGCTGCTTTGCAACGAATCCACCTTCATAGAATCATAGAATCAACCAGGTTGGAAGAGACCTCCAAGATCACCCAGTCCAACCTAGCACCCAGCCCTAGCCAGTCAACCAGACCATGGCACTAAGTGCCTCATCCAGGCGTTTCTTCAACACCCTCAGGGACAGTGACTCCACCACCTCCCTGGGCAGCCCATTCCAATGGCAAATCACTCTGTGAATCACATCATGCCATCACCAAAGAGTTAGTTTTGTTGGGTTTTTGATATGTTTTAAAGGTTTCCAGGAATTAGTCCATCTCATTTCAAATGAAGAACTTTGTCTTCACAGTTTTATTTTCATGAGAGGTTGATTAACTCTTCTTTTCCTTTGACAGCCTGCCTAATGTGGGCCTGGGGGTGCACAGAATAGCTGAGGTTAGATGCCATCTGTTTCAGCCTATTGCTGTTCAGACTACTGCAGGGCAAACTTAGCTCATAACCTGACAATGGCTTAGAAGCATGCAGCACTGTGCAGAATCTGGCCATCTGTACCACAGATAAATGTGAAAGGTTAAATTATTTATTATCAGTAATTATAGGCTACATTATTTATGCTCAGACTGACAACTTTTCTGATAGTAGCCTGCACTGAGAGAATTGGCTTAGTTGTCCATAGATACTGTAATGTTCTCACAGCTTTGCTACAGATGAAGCCTTTACTTTTTGAAGCTGTAAATATTTGTCTTTACAGAAAAGTATTTGTCTTTGTACCTTCTGGATGTTTATTGTTTGCTGCCCCCAGACTCTGGTCTGTAGGCTGGCAAAGGCAGACGAACCAAGAACTATGTTCCAAATCAGTTCACCATTTGCTCCTTTTGCTTTGTACCAGCTCTTGTACACAGCCACAACTTTGCCTATTGTCTTTATCAGGTGATGTTTAATTATCAAGAAAGACCTTGGTTTGCAGATTAAAGGAAGGCTTTGTTGTAACATTGTGCCCATTGGCAGTGTCACTCCAAAATGTAAGGCAGGACACACAGTGTTGCTTCTTTAAAAAGTGAATGTTCTGTCTTCTTGGCAGCCTACTCTGTAGCCTCTCCACTGCCTGGCACACTCTGAGAAGTGAAGCATTATCATTGCTAATCTTCTGAGCCTGGGTCCTCCTCCTATACATTCATTAGTATCTCTGCCAAGTAAATGCAAGTCTTCAGTTTAAAATGGTGAATCATAGAATCATAGAATGGTTTAGGTTGGAAGGGACCTCAAGGATCATCCAGCTCCAACCCCCTGNCCTGTCCTCATAGCAGAGCTGCTGCAGCCCTCTGAGCATCTTCATCGCTCTCCTCTGAACTCGCTCCAGCAGTTCTATGTCCTTCTTGTGCTGGGGGCTCCAGAACTGCACACAGTACTCCAGGTGGGGTCTGAGGAGAGCAGAGTAAAGGGGGAGAAGCACCTCCCTTGTCCTGCTGGCCACACTTCTCTTGCTGCAGCCCAGCACATGGTTGGCTGTTATCTTACTTAATGACACAGAATGAGGCAGGTTTGAATAAGATACGGAATGACGACTCAGGCAGGAAAGGGATGGGTGTATAATTGAGGTAATAATCATAAAAGAGCTGAGAGGGCTTTGTGATTTTTATCTCCAGGCTGAGGTTCAGACAACTGATTGTCTAATGTGTACTGGGTCATTCAGAGTTCTAAAGCTAAAAAACCCCATGCTTTCTTCTATGTTTTATTTAGCTTAACCTTAACATCTTTTTATTATTAGATGCCCAGGGAGGTAGTGGATTCACTGTCCCTGGAGGTGTTCAAGCAAAGCCTGGATGAGGCACTTAGTGCCATGGTCTGGTTGACTGGCTAGGGCTGGGTGCTAGGTTGGACTGGATGATCTTGGAGGTCTCTTCCAACCTGGTTGATTCTATGATTCTATAATCACATGAAATAACTGTGAAGCTGTCTGCTTAATGCATTGTCTTTCAAAAACATGTGTTTTCTTTACCACTGTTCTCTACTCAATTTCTGTTAATTTCAGGAGGAGAAGTGTTTTATGTTCTAGTAGTAATGTAACAGCATCTGTTGTATTCTAAAGTAACTCTTTTTTTCAGAACTTGTCAATATTTTTTCTACCCTCTTGACTCACATTTATTATTGGAGAGTCTTTTTATCAAGTAAGGTTGAGACTGCACAGGATAGAAGAGCTCCCTGTGTTGCTTATGCAAGGCAAAATGGAAAACTGAGTGGGTATAGGGTAGTTGAAATAAAAAGAGGAAGTCTGATTTTGTGGGTATTTCAGCCTTCCTTGGACCTTGCCTCAAGTTTTGCAGTTTGGGAATGTAGATCCAAGGTCCTTAGCAGTCATTCAAAAAGTCCTTGAAACATCGACTTTCTGTCTCAGTGTTTCCTCATGAAGTTTTCTTCATATCAGAAGTGTATGTTCTTCACTGTGAAATGATGATGATAGTGTTGATCAGAAAGGCTGGTGAAAGAAGCAAACATGCATCTACTAATTCTGTATGTCTAAGAGCAAGAACTTAGATGGGGCAGTAATTTCTGGTGTGTACCACTAGGTGTTGCAGTTAGATGTGTGCAGTGCCAGGGTGCAAGAGTGTTGCTGGGTTATGTTGTACAAAAAGTCAGCTTGTGAAGTGCTGTCTTCTGTCTATCTGTGTTTTAGGAATCACTTCATTCCCTAATGGCAACACTGAGCTCTTCAAATCCTTTCTTTGTTCGGTGCATCAAACCCAACGTGCAGAAGGTAAGATTTACATCACACTTAACCTTTTCTGTGTATCTCAAGCCTAGTCTTTCACTGCCTGTCTGGGTATTTAGCAGTGTGTGATGCAGAGGGCAGCATTCCTTACTGACTTTGTAAATGGCTTCACAAGGTGAAGGCACAGGGGAAGGGCTTTTGAATTTCTTTTTACCTGTGGGCCACATCTTTGGGCACGCTTAATAGTCATTGCTCCCAGCTTTGATAAATGACTTGCTTTAAGGATGGTTACATAAAGAAGGCAGAAGGTTGCACTGCACATTTGACAACTCTGTGGGAGTCTTCTTTTAGGAAGGAAATGTCACAGTTGAAAAATTGATATTAAATGACTAGAGGCAGTGAATGGTGATACATATAGCAAAACTGTCTTCTTGTCAGACTCTTAGTCATAGAATCATCATCGGATCATAGAATCAACCAGGTTGGAACAGACCTCCAAGATCATCCAGTCCAACCTAGCACCCAGCCCTATCCAGTCAACTAGACCATGGCACTAAGTGCCTCATCCAGGCTTTTCCTGAACACCCCCAGGGACGGTGACTCCACCACCTCCCTGGGCAGCCCATTCCAATGCCAATCACTCTCTCTGTGAAGAACTTCCTCCTAACATCCAGCCTATACTTCCCCCGGCACAACTTGAGGCTGTGTCCCCTTGTCCTGTTGCTGGTTGCCTGGGAGAAGAGACCAACCCCCACCTGGCTACAACCTCCCTTCAGGTAGTTGTAGACAGCAATGAGGTCTGCCCTGAGCCTCCTCTTCTCCAGGCTAAACACCCCCAGCTCCCTCAGCCTCTCCTCATAGGGTTTGTGTTCCAGGCCCCTCACCAGCTTTGTTGCCCTTCTCTGGACACGTTCCAGCACCTCAACATCTCTCTTGAATTGAGGAGCCCAGAACTGGACACAGTACTCAAGGTGTGGCCTGACCAGTGTTGAGTACAGGGGCAGAATAACCTCCCTCCTCCTACTGGCCACACTGTTCCTGATACAGGCCAGGATGCCATTGGCCCTCTTGGCCACCTGGGCACACTGCTGGCTCGTCTTCAGCCTACTATCTACCAGTACTCCCAGGTCCCTTTCCTCCTGGCTGCTCTCCAGCCACTCTGTCCCCAGCCTGTAGCGCTGCTTGGGGTTGTTGTGGCCAAAGTGCAGAACCCTGCACTTGGCCTTGTTAAATCTCATCCCATTGGCCTCTGCCCACCCATCCAGCCTGTCTAGGTCCCTCTGCAGGGCTCTCCTACCTTCCAACAGATCAACACCTGCTCCTAGCTTGGTGTCATCTGCAAACTTGCTGATGATCATGGAATCATGGAATGGTTTAGGTTGGAAGGGACCTCAAGGATCATCCAGCTCCAACCCCCTGCCATAGGCAGGGACACCTCCCACTAGATGATGCAAACTTAATTTAGGTCCTTTAATTTAAGTACAATATTAAGTGTCTTCATGGTGGTTGTTCAATTCTGTTACAGAATTAGTTTTAAAACAGACTTGGAAACCAAGGCTGACAATTCATCTATTTGTGAATTTGTCTTTTCATTATCTGTGACACAGATAATGAAAAGCAATGTCAAGACTTAGGCACGTTGGTGGGCTCTCTAGAAATAAAGCAGTAATGGTATAGTGATTGCTGAAGTTAATATTATTAGCTTGGTTCTGATATTCTGGAGGTTTTTTAATCTGATTTTGGTTTTATGGCCCATTATTCAAGTATGATCTGGTTACATCAAAAAATGCATGAGGCAGAGCTGCTAATGAATCTAGTTTGTTTTTTACACAGCAACTTAGAAATAAGTGACTTTGCTATAAATCCAGTTTTCCATGTTACATTTTTTCTGGCATATCTGGTTAATCAGGACACATCAAACCTGGCAGATTTGCATTTTTTTGTACATACTCAGTTGTCCTATAAATTCCTGACTCAGCCACATTAATTCCCTGCCTCCATAACATTAGTTATACATGTTTTCAGTTGTGGTTAGCTCTGTTGTTGCACTGGTATCACAGTATCATCAGGGTTGGAAGAGACCTCACAGGTACTTGTGGTGTGTGGTATAACATGCAGAGTGTGAGCACCTCAGCCAGAGGAAACAGCCTGGAAGTGAGTAAGACATGCTTTCTGTGTCCTGCAGTGTTTGATGCTCTAAGGTGTGCAGCCACCAGGTAGCCAGACCCACATGGATGGAAGCGCCTTGGCTGCCACGTGGGGTCTGGGAGCCTGTGTGTGTAGCAAAAGCACCCATCACTGAAGGACAGCAGTTTTGAAACACATGGGTTGTTCTTTATTCCCATTTCTCCCTGAGAGCTCCATCACTCTTACAAAGCCCACATGCTGACACTGGAATAGAAGATTTTTCTACATCTGTCCTTTTGCATCTGTAAGGCTTATCCCCAGTACTAGTCACAAGGGTTTGCAATGGTCGATGAAAGAAACAGACACTTGTTGAATTTCCATTGCAAGGAAAGCACTGTGTTCCTTGTGGCTCTGCTAGACTTTTCCCACTAGAATGCTTCATCCCTGACAGATTTGGTACATGCTGCTGCATCTGCTGTCATTAAAACAATCTTGCAGAACTAACTGCTGTGCAAGCAGAAGGAGCTTCAGACAGCCTCAGTCTCAGGAAACCACATCTAGATGCCCAAGTGCAGGAACAGACTAGGGAATTCCTGTAACAATCTCTTTTAAAGTATGTATACAAAGTCACTGAAATCTTACATGAAATCGTTTGTCTTTCTTTTCTATTTGCCTTAATTTGCTTGCAAATTTAACTTGAGGGAATGGCTTTAGCAAATAAGAAGTCATACTTGAAGGGCATGAGTAGAGAAAAGGGTCAAGCAGTTCAGCTGTTGTAGATGATTCAGTAGAAGACTTGATAGAAAATGAGAAGAAAAGCCATATATAATACTTGTCAGTGGCATTTTTCACTCAAGGAAGTGTTCTCAAAATGCATTTTAGAGATTCACTGGTTTAAGTTTTATTTGAAAGGCCCTGCCTTTTGTTCCCCTCCGTGACTGATTTTTAGTGCTATACTTAAGACATTGTTGCTGTTGCTCCTTCTGCAGTGGTGCAGGTACAGAAACAGGCACATGAATGGCATTTGGCTCCTCTGTATCTAAAAAAGGATTCTGTGGCTGCACATCATGTTAAACTTTTCATAGTTTATCCTGTTGTAAAACTTGCTGCTTCGTTTCAGCTAGCCAAATGAAGAACAAGGTGAGTCAGTTGGTGTAGCTCCGAGCCAGCACAGCTTAGAGACACATTAGCTGTGAATGGATTGCCAGGAATGACTGCACACGTAACACACTGTGCAGGGTTGGTTAGAAACATAACTGCTGAAAGAGACAAGCCAATGAAATGGAGAAACTGGGACTGAGAGGGAGCCAAAGTTTTCTGATGGAGCATTCACTCTGTGTTTTCAGTCCATAGCTTTTACTCTGCTGTGATGGTGATATGGAATGTTAAAATGTCACTCTTCAAAAACTACTGAAACTGTGCTTGCAGATAACAAACTGTGTAAAAGAGAGGTGGTCTAATTGCTTTTTTAGTAATATGTAGTATTAAAAGGTGAACTGGACCAGAGAGGCTCACCAAGGAGATAACTGAAGGAGCAGAGGAACAAAGCCCTCAAGTTCCTCATTGTTCTCTGGGTTATGTAAGAATACAACTACCTGAAGGGACATTGTGGAGAGGCTCGTGCTGGCCTCTTCTCACAGGTAACTGGAGACAGAACAAGGGGGAATGGCCTCAAGCCGAGACTGGGAAGGTTTAGATTGGACATTAGGAAAAAAGTTTTTCACAGAGAGAGTGGTCAGGCACTGGAATGAGCTGCCCAGGGAGGTGGTGGAGTTGCTGACCCTGAATGTGTTTAAGGGTCGGTTGGACGTGGTGCTTAGGGATATGGTTTAAGGTGAATCTTGTAGAGTAGGGTTATAGGTTGGACTTGGTGATCCTGGGGGTCTTTTCCAATCTGGATGTTTCTGTGATTCTGTGAATATATGAAACACCTTTTGGTGAGCATCCTTTGTAACTCTGAAGGGTAGGAGCTGGTGGTGCTCATAAGCCTGTTTTACTTGGGAAATACGTTTGAATTTTGTAGGTGAATGAAATTGAGCAGACAGATGACAAATGCAGAAGCAGGATGTGTAGCAGACAGTGCTTCCTCTGTTCTTCTAGACAATAAAATATATTCATTTGGGATAAGAGATGTGATAATTTATAGTAATTATTGATGTTTGCAGTTGTTTAAAAATTAAAATTTTGATCATGTGACAGTGGAAAGCAAAACCACTTCAGCATTTGCAGTAAACCACTGAACATTTACATATCAAAGATGGATCTGCACTCATTAGTGCAATTTCCTAAGGGGGGCACACAGAGTACATGGCATTTTGTCATAAGACATTTCAGCAAGCAGGCCTCAGACACAAAAGAGGACCTATTAATCTTAGGGAGACCCCTGAACAATCAGTGTATCTGTTTTCACAGTTTCCAGTCTGTTCTGAACTAGCCATGAAGTGGAAACTTTTCCACTTGTTATGCTTAACAAGTATTTTCTGCTAGTGAAAGGACTTTCTCCACAACTCTCCTTATCTTCAGTGCAACTTGCAAAACTGCAAATCATTCCATCTTTTGAACTTTGACACACCACCTCTCATTCTTAGTCTCATTTTTCTTCTCCTGCCTCCTGTTATATTCTGTAATGGTTCTTTTTGGAATGTGTCCAGAGAAGGGTGACAAAGCTGGTGAAGGGCCTGGAACACAAACCCTATGAGGAGAGGCTGAGGGAGCTGGGGATGTTTAGCCTGGAGAAGAGGAGGCTCAGGGGGGACCTCATTGCTGTCTACAACTACCTGAAAGAAGGTTGTAGCCAGGTGGGGGTTGGTCTCTTCTCCCAGGCAACCAGCAACAGAAGAAGGGGACACAGCCTCAAGTTGTGCCAAGGGAAGTATAGGCTGGATGTTAGGAGGAGGTTGTTGGCAGAGAGAGTGATTGGCAGTGGAATGGGCTGCCCAGGGAGGTGATGGAGTCACCGTCCCTGGAGGTGTTGAAGAAAAGCCTGGATGAGGCACTCAGTGCCATGGTCTGGTTGACTGGATAGGGCTGGGTGCTAGGTTGGACTGGATTATCTTGGAGGTCTCTTCCAACCTGGTTGATTCTATGATGATTCTCTGCAACCTTGCCTTTTCTGAGTTCTATCTACCCTTTGTTGTGCACCTGAAATTTACAAAACAAAACCAAAAAAAAACAAACAAAACCCTCAACAATGATACAACAACAACAAACACCACCTCCCTCCTCCAAAAAAACAACCCCAAACCCCAGAAACCCAAACCAACAAAATCCCCTAACACCCTGTCTCTTTAAAACAAACTGGCCATGAGCTGAATGTTTCTTTTAGCTTGCTGCTATTAATAGAGTTGCTAAGCCTTGGTGCCGCTCAGAAGATAGTTCAGGGCAAATATAAGATTTGAACTTTCTGTTCCAGCTGTTTCAGAGGTAGATTTTTTCCTTCTGGTCAGAAGGAGCCAGCCTCAGGCAGACTGGCTCAAGTTCCCTTCTATATGTAGGAATTTTCTTGGCACACTTTTTGCAAGTGGCACCCACCTCCAGCATTTGCATGCTCTCATCTCTGCTGGTCTTTTAAAACTCATTATTACAGCTTGTTTCTGTAATTCCCTGTTCTGGGGAGGTTCAGATGCCAGTGTTATCTCATGCCCTTAGATAGATGGGTGCACCCACTTCTCTTTTGTTACAGATTTAAGTCCAGTTTGGTCCTGATGGGCAAAATTGTGGCTTCATTAGAGCTGACATGAAATATTTGATGTAGACAGGACTTTAGCTCTTTTTTTGCCTGTTGTCTCACTCTCTTTTGTTGTAGTGATGGTCTTGCTGTTCGTAGAATCATAGAATCAGGCAGGTTGGAAGAGACCTCCAAGATCATCCAGTCCAACCTAGCACCCAGCCCTAGCCAATCAGCTAGACCATGGCACTAAGTGCCTCATCCAGGCTTTGCTTGAACACCTCCAGGGATGGCGACTCCACCACCTCCCTGGGCAGCCCATTCCAATGCCAATCACTCTCTCTGGCAAGAACTTCCTCCTAACATCCAGCCTAGACCTTGAGACTGTCCCCCCTCATTCTGTTGCTGCTTGCCTGGGTGATGAGACTGATCCCCCCCTGGCTACAGCCTCTCTTCAGGCAGTTGTAGACAGCAATGAGGTCCCCCCTGAGCCTCCTCCAAGCTGCACACCCCCAGCTCCCTTAGCCTCTCCTCACAGGGCTGTGTTCCAGGCCCCTCACCAGCTTCATCACCCTTTTCTGAACACATTGCAGTATCTCAACATCTCTCTTGAATTGAGGATCCCAGAACTGTTGGCAAGATAAAGGCTGCCTTCTTCAGAGCTCGTGAGCTCTGAAGGGACAATTCTATTTCTCTGCAAGTTCTTTATATTCTTTTTTTTTAAATTTTAAAATATAGTTAGGTAAGGTAAATACATGAGACAAAATTGAACCTATGTTGTAAACCTACTGCAGGGTAGAGGCTACAAGGAGCAGCTGTGGAAGAGTGAAACTAGTAATAACTTTGCAGGGTAGAGACTACAGGGAGCAACTGTAGAAAAGTGAAACTAGTAATAACTTTGCAGTTCAAACAAAGACTGTTAGTAGAAGGTCTGTAATAAATTCTGTGAGGCTTTCTGCTGCTTAGGAATCCTATCATGCTCCATATTTATTCCAGGAAAATTGCTATTGAGACAGTAAGATTGCTAATATTGCTTCTGGGGAGAGCCATTTAGAGGATCAAGGAGTGGTTATTGGCACCTGCAGTATGCTTTGAGACACAGGTCATTAATAGCCATGAGATCTCCCAGAAGAGCAAGCATTATGTCCCTGGTGAGAAGTAAGATGCAAACGTGTTTTGCTTGGCGCCTGAATTAAACTTGGGTGCTTAAAGTAGCTCAGCATCATTAGGGATGTGAAGTACAGCATGGTACCAACCTAAACACCGCTTAGGAGTATAGCTCAGAAGCATGCTACAAAGTCACATTGAGAGAACAGCTCGGCCAGGTCTGTGAGGGTCCTTGTTAGCAGGGTATGGAACATGTAGAAGGTCAGGGAAGGCTGTGTGTGAGCCAGTTGTCAATATGGAGTCGAAGTGTTGTCCTACTGAGACTTGGCAATGAATTACTGAGTTTGCCTTGTAGAGAGATTTTATTTCTCAGAAAAAGAGAGAAGAACAGCACAAGTCCAATGTCACTACATAGCACTGCAACAGGCTGCCCAGAGAGGTTCTGAAGTCTCCTTCTCTGGACTTTTCAAACCCACTCGGATGTATTCCTGAGCAAACTACCCTGGGGGATCCTGCCTTGGCAGGGAGGTTGGACTTGATCTCTGACAGGCCTTTGCAACCTCTAAAAGTTTCTGTGGTTCTGTGACATAAACACCTGAGGTCTGGTCAGGATTGGGGAAACAGGCTCTGCTCACTTGCTCCCTGTGATAGGACAAGAAGCAGTGGATGTAAGTTGCTGCACAAAAGGTTCCAGATCAACATAAGGTGGAACTTCTTTACTGTAAGGGTCATGGAGCACTGGAACAGGCTCCCCAGAGAGGTTGTGGACTTTCCTTCCCTGGAGACTTCCAAAGCCTGTTTGGATGCATTCCTCTGTGATCTGTGCTAGACTGTGTGGTCCTGCTCTGGCAGGGGGGTTGGACTTGATGATCTCCTTGGGTCCCTTCCAAGCCCTAATATCCTGTGACCCTGTGAGTGTCAAGGGTCAGGCTCAGGGAGCTGCTGTAGAGACTCATGCTTTGGGAGGAGAGCAACCATTTCCCAAAACCACAGCATATTGGGCCAGTCTCACAGGCCAGCAAATGCACAGGACCAAATACAAACTATTTATCTGTGCCCTTTTAATCAGTTCATAAGGTTTCATTGTTTGTAATCAGGAAGGCAGTGTCATAAAGTGTGGCATTATCCTGGCCAACTCTGCTTAATTCAGCTACATGGATCTTTTTGCCCCTGGAGCTGTTCAAGGCAGGATTGGAGGTGGCACTTGGTGCCATGGTCTAGCCTTGAGCTCTGAGGTAACAGGTTGGACTTGATGATCTATGAGGTCTCTTCCAACCTTGGTGATACTGTGAGACTCTGAGTTTTGCAGTATTACATAGCTTCAAATCAAGACTTGTGGAGTATGTCTCAGCTGTATCATTTCTGGCACATCACTTAGCTAATTAGGTCAGGCACTAGAAGGCTCTGTAGGTAAAAGTAGTAAGGAAAGTGGGTGTGAGGAAAGCAGTTGCTCCTGCTCACATAATGCCAGCAGTAATGTTACATATGAAGCAGCATCCCTGGCTGCAAGAACAAAATGATTCCTGCAAGCTGTTCTGTGCTACACAGTCAGTGCCTGTCATCTTTGTCCCCTCTGAAAGACCAGTCCCATCACTCCTGGGCTGCAGTGTGTTGGTTATGCTGCCTGGGAGCCGGTGGCTTGTCTCTTTGTCCCCATCTGAGAGCATTGCTGCTTGCTGGGCTGAAGTAGGTCATTCCACTCTCCAGGCAATCAGGCAGGCACATCGTTCTTCATCAAGGTTTGTTGTTTAGTAAGCAGTGCTGACTAGGCACCCCTTTGCTAAATGTTTTGTCTTTCAGTGACTGGTGTAAAGACTCTAAAATTGAGATACGTAAGGTTGGGGATAGAGATGGGTGCTGCCAGGGAGGGAGCAGACACTGCTGTAGAGATTGCATCAAACTCCAGGCAGTGAAGGCAAAATGATTTTTGCATGTTTTGCAGCATGTACTTGCACAGTTTCCAAGCTTCTCAGAAAGGCAGTTTGCTAAGGACTGGGTTTTACAAATGATAGGAGTAATTTCTGGATCGCAGATAGTAACTGGCAGTGTGCATTTGTGAGCAGCCTGAGTGGTATGTGTGGGGAGCAGATGCTGCTTTAGGAGGAGTCTGGGGGGACATGATCCAAACAGCAAAGGACCATAACAATTCTGGGGAAGAAGAAAATGCCTGTGAGTGGGTTATTTTTAAAGTGCAACACTTGCTATTTAGCTTAGTGTAGTATTTAGACCATTTAGTGTAGTGTTTAGAAGAATTTTGACTGCTCTCACTATTGATTTGTCAGCAGCAGAGGCTTTTAGCACCTCCAGCTGATTTCAAGCATTGCAATAATTCTGCTTTTTTGCCACCTGATGTTTTTTTGTGTTTTATGAGTTCCTTCATATATGATTGTGTGACATGGATGGGCATTTGAACGACTGCTGTTACTCATCCCAAATCTGAAGTATTTGCTTTGTGTAAATGCCAATCAGGAACCTTTTTTCCTTCTCATGCACTCTACCAAGAATTTGAATTGCAAGCATTGTCATGCAAACATATGCACAGAAAAAGTGTCTACTTCATCAGGCTTTGGAAGTTTTCTTCTTTAACTACCAAAAAACACCCCCCCCCCCCCCACCCATGTCTGGGAGGCAATTTACATTCAAATCCTGTTTGCTGTGTTCTCATGGTAACTGCTCCCAGGGAATATGCACAGTCCATGACAAATAGACATCCTTAGAGCTCCAGAAAGCATTGCTAGGGTACAGAGTATTGTTCTCTAGCAAAAACTTTGGTGCTTAAAACTCCCTTGCTAATCTGTGTCTTAAGGCGTTTTGTGCATTTTATCTCTTAAAGTTTAGGAATTTGTCAGGTATTTACATTCTTGATGCCTATAAGGTGAAATTAGTCCTCATGTCCTGTTAGTCAGGAATATCTACAGTGCTTGCTGTAGAGCCAGCCCTCGCTAGGCTTGACTTCCTTTGAGTAGCAGCAGGAATGAATTAAGCAAGTGCAGCCAAAGATATCACATGAAAGACTTGAAATACCAGTGAGCTGAAGAAAGCCCTGTTCTCTGTGTGTGCATAGCTGCAGCTGCTAAAGATTCAGTTTTTCACTATGGACGAATGCTGAAGGGTGAAAGAGCCTTTAAAAGGTAAGTGGGTTAACTCACAAAGATTTTGTAATAATTTTAATCTTGCCTACTTGGATCTGCTGTGAACTTGGAGGAAGAGAAAGTGCCTGGAGTTCAGCTGAGCAGGCTGTATTGGAAATGTTTCTGGGCTTTTATTTTCTTTCAGAGATGAATGCAGCATCAAATTTACTTAAAAAAAAACTACTACATTTACTGGTCTCATAGTGTGTTTGAATGCCAGGAGAGCTTTGCTGCCAAGCAGTCTGCTTTAATAAGTCATTCTCTGTTTCAGAGTTAAAAGGGTGATTGTCCACAGAGCAGAGAAGTCAGGAGTAGAGCTGCATGTGCAGCGCAGAGGGAAGACCTGTGTTGGAGTGATGGGCTGTTTACTGGAGAAGGATGTTTCTGTTCTTCAGCAGCCCATGGTGTAGATTCAGAAAAAGCAGTGTAAAGTTTAGGACCAGAGTATCAATGTAATTTATTAAGGCATAAGGCATGGCTATAGTTTTGCTTTGATAACTTGATAAGAAAGTGACACCAGGGACAAGTGCGTTGGAGGGTGGGGGGAGTCCAGGGAGATACCTGCAACACCCATAAGTCTAACTTAATTTTGTAGTTTACCTGGAGAAAATTGATGTGGCACATTTGTGACAGCAAATTTGTTTTTGCCATAGAAATACAGGAAAGGGAATAAGCCTGAAAGTAGTAATTGGAGTAGTAGTAGAAATCATACCATAATAGCAGTATGTTTTGACTTTATTTGCTGTGTCAACCCTCTGCTTCTGCCTCCATCCAAACCACCCAGCCCAGCAGGTAGAATTGCTCTGTTCTTCACCACTGATTGCTTCTGGGATCTGCATTTTGCTTCTTGCTTTCTTACTTAAAAATCTTGCTGCCACAAACATGATAATTCAGCCACAGGGTAGAAAATTAGGATAAAATTGCTTGAGAGAACCTGTTTAGAAAGGAATGAGTTTGATCCTGCATCAAAGTCTATGGGAGTTTTAGTCTGATCTCAAGAAGATTTGCCTTGCAAATCTAGATGAATGAGATAGGATCTCATAAAGTGCCCGTGGGACTGGGAAAAGAAGGTTCTCATAGCTGTTCTTCTCATACTTATGTTGTGGCCTTTTTAAGCCCCAAGTCTTAAGAGTGGTAGAAGTTCAAGATAGAGGTGTTTTCTTTTGCTAGAACTGCTTAGTTTCTCAAAAGATAGGATTTGTTCCTCATTTTTTGTCTTGCTCAGAAAAATTAATGTAAATGGAAGCATAACAACAATGCTTTCTTTTCCAGTACAAGTAGATGACTGATAGGAATTATCTGAAAGTTACAGTACTGTCCCAACTATTCACCGATCTTCGTCAGAGCTAACCTCAGAATACAAAATCCATCTCAAGAATACAAGTTTAAGAGTAGACCTCAGTTAACTGCAGACCTTTTTTCTCTTCAGCTGGTGTGTGTATTTCTTAATTTAGTCATAGGATGCAGTAAAGCAGCAAAGACTTCATAGGGGAAAGCCTCACTGCAATGAATTTATAAGGACAAAATACCCTTCAGAACATCTGTTGTCACCTTGCAAGTTGAGACTTTAAACCTGAAGCAGCTGATGAAAGCACATCAAAGCATTTTATCTGTGTTGCCTAACTTACCCCCAGAATTTACCTTTTTTTGGTGGGTTTAAGTAGTTCATAAGCCTGTTCTTAGGCAAGGCAGGTCCATTCCTAACACCTTTGCTATTTCACTGTTAGAACTGCAGAAGTGAAGTTGTGGTTTCAGTTGCATGAAACGGAAGGTGGTAGCTGTAAAGTCCATTTGTAGCTCTGTGATGGCAGTCAGCTTAAGCTACAGAAAATTTCTGGCTGACGCGTAATGAAGTTTGAGGTTGCTGTTGTTAGTTTGTCTCCTCCACCTTCCCAACAGGCATTCCATGTTTAGGCAACAGGGAGGTGGGCAGCTGGTGCCACTCATAGGAACTTTGCTGGGAAGGTGGTAGCACCACAACTGCTCAGGCTTTGTGGGCAGTGTTACTTTTCTTGTTCTGTCCCAAGCACAGGGTAAACGTGAACTCTGTTCAAGCCTGTGAAGCTGCTGGTGAGCCAAGAAGCCCACTACACCGTGTAATAATTTGGGACACCAAGTAGTTTCTAGTTTTGGCTGCCACCTTGGATTGTCACACAAACCTGTGAGCATTCTGCAATGTTTGTTGTAGAAAAGGGAAGTTTGCCACCCAACTCCAAGTGCTATGTTGTATTCCCACAGTTTGCATGGTAAGAGCTATTCTGGCATTTTTTGAAGGTTCCTTTCTGTGGATCTAAGTATATGGTAAGTAGGGGCTTGGGGGGAACTTTTAATAGTCAAGCAGAGATAAAGTAGGTGGGTTGAGAGGAGACACTCACTTTCAGAAAGACAGAAAAATCTCTGAATCTGTTGTGATGCTTTCTCAGATGAATGACTGTCCCAGATTCAGCATGAAAAGGATGAGTGTGTCCATCTGCAGCTTACCAGCCACAACGTTTATGCATATTTAGCCAAGAAGAAACGATGTTCAGCCTCATTAATTAAGTAGTCTTTCAAAAGCAGAAGTGATTATTTCTTTTAAAAAGTGGGATAGCAAAAAAAAAAAAAGTTTTAAATGTAAGCAGATAATTGGCATAGCAAACAAAGTCCCATTTAGGAAAGCTGAGTCTGCCTTCAGTGCCTCTTTCCAACTCAGACATGAAGGATTATGTTTTGTTGCATATTCAAGCCTGGGCTGGGGATTCTTCAGGAGAAAAATTACTCTCAGCTCTGCAAAACTTGCCATTTTTGCTGTGACCACTGGTGTGCACATCCCAGTGCATTTCACATCAGCTGGCATTCTTAAAGGGCATGTACCTCTCATTGGCCTCAATTAGCTCTAAATCCTTTGCTTAAATTATTTCTGCTGGTTTGGGTGTGCTGACTGGCACATGAGAGAGTGCCTGGAGCCATGATGCCTCTTGTCACACAGCTCGGAAGAGGACCGAGGCATGTGTGCGGCTCTTTTGCAGTTGTGTACCCACCCTAAAGTTGCAAATTGCCTGTGCTGAGGAGGAGCAAAGACTTCCTCCAGTGGCATGGAGGCCATGCTGCTGGCCAGTCCCAGGAGAACATAGCGCTGGTGTGTCAGCAGTGAAAATACATCTGACCAACTGTGGGATCTTAACAGTGTCTCTTCACCCTGATCAGAACATGAAAGAGGAGCACGAAAAGAATCCACTTCTGGGGCAGGAAGAGCCATATTGTTACACAAATGTGACACAGCAGATGTAAAACCATAAGTAAGGACAAAATATTTCACCACAGGTTCATCTTAAAAATTTATAAGAGTTAAGTAAGTGTGACTAAGCAAAAATGGAACTCAGAGAAGATGGTACTTGCCTTAGAGGGGAAAAAAGGCCATTGACCAGTGTCTGTGACTAAATTCTGCAGGCTTTGTGAACGTGAGTAGCAGCATGGCAATTGCATCACTCAGAAGGTGGCTGAATATTAAATTAATTAGGTTCTGATATACTTTTACTGCCTTTATAATTCATTCTTTCTTTCTCACTGTGTATGTGTGTATGTAGTTGGATCGGTTCATAGCTTGAGAACCACATAGGTGTTAAGACAGATTTCTTTCTTGCTATCTGTTTTGGGTAACTCTGCACCATGCTAATAAAGCAAACTTAATTTATTCTGCAGTTAACTCCTATTTCACAGACATATAGGAATTGGAACAAAGAAGTAGACTGTGCAAACCTTTTGGAGGGGAAAATACACAATGACTTTCATTGCAAAGATTAATAATTACCAATTTATAGCCTGTTGCAGTGAGATGACAGTGTGAGGCTTTTGTTCCTCTACCTAGTGCAATTGCTAGCAGTGCTTGCAGGAAACACAGGAACTACCTGCACAGCTAAACAAGATGATGTTGACATGCTGGTGTCTTTAGCATGGCCTCTGTGGCAGCTCAGATAGCTGGGATATACAGAGCGAGCTCCTCCATCTCATGTTGTATAATACATGAAGAAATCAATAAAGGGACTTGGTTTAGGATAGAATTTTCAGAATTGTCATAAATATCTAGTTGGATTTTGATATCTAATTGGAATTTGTGGTTCTCAAAAATCAAAGAACTGAAGTAGGAGACTTTCCAACTCTTAATGAAGGATGGGACTAACAAAGCAGTCCAAGAAGAACATACCTGTTGCTTTATTCTGTCAAACAAATGTACACAAGAACAAATACCTCCACTTTCTGTCCTTTCTCTGCAAACCTACACAGGTTTCTCTGCTGATAATCCTGTGCCTACTCAGTTGCAGATCTGCAGTGAATTTATAGAATCATAGAATGATTTGAGTTGGAAAGGACATTAAAGACTATGTGGTTCCAGCCCCTCTGCCATGGCTTTGGACAACTTCAGTAGACCAGCTTGCTCAAAGCCTCATCCAACATTGCCTTGAACACTTCCAGGGATGGGGCATCCACACCCTCTCTGGGCAACTTGTTTTGGTGCCTCTCTTCTCTCATAGTGAAGAATTTCTTCTTTACATCTAAGCTAAATGGGCTCTTTCCATTTAAAGCCATTACCTCTTACCCTGTCACTACATGCCCTTGTATAAGGTCCCTTTTCAGCTTCCTTTTGTAAGCCTTCTGTAGGTACTGGACGGTCACTGTAAGGTCTCCCCAAAGCCTTCCTGTTCTCCAGGGTGAACAATTCCAACTCCGTAGAAATGTGTAGGGGTAAAAGATCCAACAGGTCAAAGGGCCAATTTCTAAGAAGAATGCCAAAGTTAGGCTGACACTATCTGTGACATTTAAGATATGGAAGTAATTAACATACTGATAACATAGAATCATGGAATCATAGAATGGTTTAGGTTGGAAGGGACCTCAAGGGTCATCCAGCTCCAACCCCCTGCCATAGGCAGGGACACCTCCCACTAGAGCAGCTTGCTCAAGGCCTCAACATGGGACCAGCTAATGAGATGGGTCATTTATCTAGGCCATCACACGACTCTTGCTGTCAGGCAGGTATTTAGAGGGATCCCCATCTCTTTCTGCAAGCTTGAATTTCCCGTTTCTGGACCTAATAAGTAACTGCAGTGTTAGCCATTTTTTCATACTTAGTCTTTGGCAGACTCTTGGTGTCTTGGGCTCCCCAGGTTGAAGTGAGTGGTTGGTAATGTTGGCAAAAGCTCTGGGCAGCCAGATGGGGCTGTTGTGGTGCAGAGGCTCCTGTGTGCTGGCTGCTCTGGCAGGGGTTAGTGTGGGGTCCTGTGGCAGCCAGACAACAGGGGTGCTTCAGGAGGACTGGGTCATGGTACCCTTGCAGACAGCAGCCTGGAGGCTGCAGCCCTTCTAGGGTGGGAATAATCTGCCCTTTCAGGGCTGTCTGACCTCTGGTGTCTTAGCAACCCAAAGCTGTTTGGCTGAATATTTTGTGGCATTTCTGATGTACACATCTCAGATACTGGCTGTGATTTAACCCTGGCTGATTTCCTTTTACTGCCTTTAAACAAAAGGCTCAATACAGAAAGAAGAGGAGGAAGGATTCCTTAAGAGATCATTTTATAAAGGTTTTTTTTGTTTGGTTGGGTTTTTGGGTAGGCTTTTGGGTTTTTTGGTGTAGGAATTGCAGTGTAATATTTCCTTTCTTGAGAAAGCACTGAGCAGAACTTCTGCACATTACATCATCTTTGTGCTTTGTAGGCATCTTTTATGAGCCAGTGTGGGAATGAACTGTCTGCAGGGGTGAAATGTGTTGGGAGGAGAAACTGCTTGTGGCCTCAGTATTGAAAGAGGATGTGACCAAGTGCCAGCTTTTTTATATTGATTAAATCTGGTTTTGACTTTTTGGTTGAAAGTTGCTGTCCCTCATGGCCATACAAAACCCACAAATGTTCCACACTTAAATAATGTGAACGTTACCATTTGAAACCTTGTTGTTTGCAGAGGCATTATTCATTGTTGCTGCAAGGCTTTCCCCATTTGGAACAATTGGAGCTATTAATCTGGAGGACTGCTGTATTAGTTGATGGGCAACATGTAAAGGCTGCCTAATGATTTAATCGAAGCTAGTCCATAGTGCTTCACCCTTTGTCTTTGCAGACAGCCACAATAATATCTCAGCCAAACTTCCCTTGCTAGACCACTAAATACTTGCATAAGTAATGAATTTGCTTGCTGCCAAGGCAAAACTTGCTTGTGGGAAGGATGGTTCTGGATTGCACTGTGTGCTGCAGACCAGTAGCTCGGTGCTTTGTTCTGCTCTGGCACAGTCAGTCTTTTGGAGCCCCAGTAACAAAGGTTACAGAAGGCAATGCCAAGCTTTTGCAAATCCACACAACATCCTGATCTTCAAGCTGGTGAAAGATGGATTTGATGGATGGAGCACTCAGTGGTAAAGAACTTGCTTGACAGCTGCACCCAAAGAGTGGTGATCAGTGGGTCCATGTCCAGTGACAAATGGCACCCCTCAAGGATCAGTACTGGGACCAGTCTTGTTTAACATCTTCATCAGTGGCATTGAGTGCACTCTCGGCAAGTTTGCCAACAACCCCAAGCTGTGTGGTGGGGCCAACATGCTGGAAGGCAGGGATGCCATCCAGAGGGACTTGGACAGGCTGGAGAAGTGGGCCCATGCCAACAAGACCAAGTGCAGGGTCCTGTGTCTGGGCTGGGGCAATCTGAGACACCAATACAGGCTGGAAGACAAGGCAGTATTCACATATCTTCTCTCCCTCTTGTATGGAGCTGCAGGGAAAAAAGATTGCACAGTTTTTATGTCACCAGGGAAAGCAAAGAAGAGTTGTGATAATGTGGATGAAATCTGCACTGCTATTTCAGGGTGTGCTGCTGAAATGATACTGCATTGGGTTTTTGGTAAGAATTAGCTACATGGAGGGTTTCACATACTCAAGCATGAGATTCTCCCAGGCAACCAACAACAGAACAAGGAGACACAGTCTCAAGTTGTGCCAGGGGATGTCTAGGCTGGATGTTAGGAGGAAGTTGTTGGCAGAGAGAGTGATTGGCATTGGAATGGGCTGCCCAGGGAGGTGGTGGAGTCACCGTTTGTGGAGGTGTTCAAGAAAAGACATATATTTACAGTTCAGCAACAGCACAGAGCCACCCTCTGGACCTCAGAGAGGCTATTTGCAGCCAGCATGCTGTCTCTACCTCCCCAGCCCCCAGACCTGTGCAAACCCAAACAAGAAGATTACAGTGCAAGGTCACAGGCAGAGCAGAGAAGCCAGAAGCAAGCAGGAGGCAGAGAGAGAGGCAGAAACAAGCTTGTGCTGCAAAATATAAGATATTCAGCAGTCCAATGGAAGGAGATAAACTTATCTTGTATTATTCTGTGTCTGATCCCTAAAACTGTTTATCCTTTAGACTGGAATTTTCTCCCAAAATCAGGCATAGGCTTAACACTGTAATTAAAATTGCTTAAAAATTTGTCCCCATCTTTCTTGAGCTTTAAGTACTCAAAGGCTGTTAGGAGGTCTCCTCAGAGCCTTCTCTCCTCCAGGCTGAACAACCTCAACTCTTTTATAGGAGAGGTGTTCCATCCCTCATATTTTGTGGCCCTTCTCTGGACCCTCTTCAGTGGATCCATGTCTTTCCTGTGCTGAGGACTCCAGAGCTGAGCACTGTATTCCAGGTAGAGTCTCACCAGAGTGGAGTAGAGGGACAGTTGCAGGAAAAACATGAAAATATATCTTCATTCTCTGCAACACAAAACAAGGATGGAAAGAGAGTTTTTGAAGAGTAGCACAAACTTTCAAGCCAGCCATGTGGCTGATGTCTTACTTCTTAGGTAAAGCATAAAAAGGGTAGCGATAACAGGATTCGGTGGTGCAACAGCCAGCTGGCTCTCAGAGCAGGACGTGCTTTCTTGCAGGGCAGCCTGCCTTTTGAGAGAGACAGAGACATCTGTCACCTCACCAAAAAATTGCTGCCTTTGGTGTGTCCCTAGTCTGAGCCATGCATCTGCCTCCCCACCTGAATGCACCAAAAGTACTGTTTTATTTGCAAAGCTTGTGAAGAAAATCCCCTTTTAAGCCAGTGAGTATGGGTAGGGGCAAAAGGACTGAAAGAAAGTGCAATGCTAAAGAGGAGCAAAGTGATATTGACTTGTGGTGTGTGTCAGCCTGGGCTTACATGAGGCAAAAACGTGAGTATGGTTCTCTTTGGGATTCGTGTGTGCATCTGTGTTTGTTCCCTCCCTTCCCTGCTGGGCCTCATCAGCCACCTGCACAGAGAAAGGCAGGTGTGTGCATGGGTGTTCCGAGGGCAGTTTTGCAGTGTTAGTTCCTGATGCACCTGACTGCCATGGGGTGGGTGGGCACAGATGGCAAATGCCATGACAGCATCAGTGCTTTTGTTGTAAGCATTCATACTGTGTGCTCGCTGAAATGTTTTCCTGCTGGCAATGTGGCAAAACACGATGGTGAGAGGCATTTTGGGTTACATGTTGGTATGGAAAGAAAACATTAAAGCACATTTGGAAGAGAGCTGTTAGCAGCTAGAGTGCCATGGAGTTAATGTAGCTCCTGAGTCTCCCTGGGATGCAAGGCACCCATCTCAGAGGGAAGGCAAAGGCAGCTGCTGCTGTTGACAGATTTCCTCTGTAGCCCCAGTCCACCTGCTTGGACCAGATCAGGTCCTGCTAGCACTCAGTGGTAATCACCCTAGGCATAGGGCAGGGCTCATGACAGTGCCCAGCAACTTTTTAAAACACAAATAGTTTTCATTTTTGTTCAGTGCTGTTGGCTGTGGAGGAAGGGTCAGGTTGTGCTATTTTGGCTTATGAAACACAGTGTTTTTCCTGTACCAAAGGAAGGGGTTCAAAAGTTGGAGGAGTGGTGAGTGCTGGGCAAGCGTTTGCCTGTGCAGCTCTGACAGCTTTATGCAGAAGGGCTTCTATGTCTACAGAGAAGTCTCCCATCTTTGCTACAGAAAGGGAACTAATGAAAGGAAAAGTAACATTTTGGTTTAGCTGTTTTGTCTTTTAAAGGAGAGAGGCAGAAACAACTCTGTCAGTTTTCTTGGAATGACTTAAGTAAAAACTTGGAGGTATCATCACTAGCACACAGGGCTTTGATTTATGGATCCTGGTGCTGATGGAGTAGTTCAGACTGGGTATTTTACATTAACTTGTAGTGTGCCTTCCTAAATGGACTTTTGATAAGTTAAAACGTAGAGGAGTCATTCATTGCTAAGCTGAACAAGAGACATGCTTAAAGCTAGTTAGTAAGTACTAAGGCAGTCCTCTGATTTAGAATCATTGAATCATAGAATCAACCAGGTTGGAAGAGACCTCCAAGGTCATCCAGTCCAACCTAGCACCCAGCCCTATCCACTCAACTAGACCATGGCACTAAGTGCCTCATCCAGGCTTTTCCTGATCACCCCCAGGGANACAGTTGTTCACAGTATGATCTTGCTGCCATTTCTATCAGATGAAGAGTTTAAGATCCTATATAAACCATTGACTGTGTCTGTGAGATCCCACCTTCTAAACAAACTTCTGGCAAAATCCTAAGCACTGTATCCCAGCAGCTGTATTACAGCAAATGACTGTACTAGAGGGTCAACTGGTGGGGTAAGGTGGACCTTTGCTGTGACAAATTAAAAGGTGTGTTTACATGTGGTGTTATTTTAGTATCAAGGTTGCTAGCATTTTGCAAGGCAGCAATTAGTGCTGCCTTGAGCAGCTTTGTGTGGCTGTGCCTCGTTCACCTCACAGTTGGGGTGAGAGGACTCTGCTGGAGCCTCCCAAGGGCAGGAACACACTCATGAGTATTCTCAGGTTTTCCTGTGTGAGTGGCTCTAGGGTGATCTGTTTTCTAAATGAAAAATGATGCTGGAAGCACTGGGTACAAACTAAGGGAAGCATTGCAGAAAAGGGGGTGGGTGAGGGTGGGGGATGTCTTTCTGTTTACAGGTGAAAATATATCTACTATTCAGAATAGGAACTCTTTGAAATACAGCTATTTGTTGATGCCACTGGCGAACTTCCGTCCCTGTCTCTAGTAGATGAACTGTCAGTGCACGAAAAATTGCATCTTCTCTGCCCTTCTGTTTTTCGTGTGGTTTGTTTCCTTCTAAAATGGTATCATCACGTCACTGTACTTGTGTGTCTTCAACATCAGGCAGCCTCTTCAGTGACTGTAAATGGAGTTGCTAAAGAAACAAAACAGTCAAGCTTGTAGCTGTTGACCTATTAGCTGCATGTGTTTCTTTCTCATGTTTCTTCCTGCACAGCAATGGCCTGCATTCCATGCATGAAATGGAAAGAGAGAGGTGATTGGATTAAATGGCTGTAAATGTCATGTCTATCGAAATGTTATTGTGTAATTGACCCCTTTATTCCCATCCTGTGGGATATGCTCAGAATTGCTGATGTCCTTTAAGACACAGTAGCCCATTTTTAGCCTTTGTGTGCCCAGGTAGCCAAGAGAGCCAACGGCATCCTGGCCTGTATCAGGAACAGTGTGGCCAGCAGGACGAGGGAGGTTATTCTGCCCCTGTACTCAACTGGTCAGGCCACACCTTGAGTCCTGTGTCCAGTTCTGGGCCACTCAATTCAAGAGAGATGTTGAGGTGCTGGAATGTGTCCAGAGAAGGGCAACAAAGCTGGTGAAGGACCTGTGAGGAGAGGCTGAGGGAGCTGGGGGTGTTTAGCCTGCAGAAGAGGAGGCTCAGGGCAGACCTCATTGCTGTCTACAACTACCTGAAGGGAGGCTGTAGCCAGGTGGGGGTTGGTCTCTTCTGCCAGGCAACCAGCAATGGAACAGGGGGCACACAGTCTCAAGTTGTGCCAGGGAAAGTATAGGTTGGGTGTTAGGAAGAAGTTATCACAGACAGAGTGATTAGAGTGATTAGCATTGGAATGGGCTGCCCAGGGAGGTGGTGGAGTCACCGTCCCTGGAGGTGTTCAAGCAAAGCCTGGATGAGGCACTTAGTGCCATGGTCTGGTTGACTGGATAGGGCTGGGTGCTAGGTTGGACTGGATGAGCTTGGAGGTCTCTTCCAACCTGGTCGATTCTATGACTCTTTGTGCATTTCAGATTCCTGTCATTTCCCCTTTGTTTATTTCCCTGACATCTGTAACCATTGCTGTTGAAACTCTTGTTTTGAACTTGTTCTCTCTAGATGCCAGACCAGTTTGATCAGACAGTGGTGCTTAACCAGCTGCGCTATTCTGGGATGTTGGAGACAGTCAGGATTCGCAGGGCTGGCTTCCCTGTCCGGAGGCCATTTCAAGACTTTTATAAAAGGTAAGCATTCTGCCTTGTGCATTTCAGACGTGACTCAAGAGTATTAAATGATCACTGCCATCTTGAGTAACAAAGTGAAAATCTTACTAGACTGTTATTACAAGAAACTCATATTGCAAAATCAGAGCTTGTCACTTAAATGAGGTAATCAATACTTCTTGGTTGCTAGGTATAAAGTCCTCATGAGAAACTTAACTCTGCCTGAAGATTTAAATGAGAAGTGTGCCATCCTGCTTCGTCTGTATGACAACACAAGCACTGAGTGGCAGCTTGGAAAGAATAAGGTAAAATAATCTGTGCATATTGTGAGGCTGGTGCTTATACAAAGCTGAAGGAACAGGATTTAGACCACACAGGTGTAGAGATGTAATGGTATCTGCTTCTGGACTTAAAAGAAGTTGTGCATGCCTAACTGGTGCTTTTGAAACCCTCAGAGCAACAATTAATGGTTATGCTGAGGCATTAGCCATCTGAGGCATTTAGACACTGACTGGTGAGTTCACTCGTGGAGAAAGAGTCCTCTTGAATTTTCTGCCACTGCTTACAAGTCCTAGTGCTGGTGAAGACCAGTGCTTACAACATGGCTGGGGAAGGACTGTTCAGAAGGCATGTAGAGATGGCATGAGGGGCAATGTTTTTAAACTGGAGTAGGATATTTAGGATGGCATAAAGAGGAAGTTCTTTACAATGAGAGTGGTAGAACACTGGGATAGGTTATCCAGGGATGTGGTTGAGGCCCTATCCCTAGAGATACTCAAGATCTGCCTCAGTGTGGCCCTGAGCAGCCTGATGTAATGTTCAGCTGCAGAACTAGGCAGAACCTGGACAGTACTTTGGTATTTTAGGGACTTATATTTATCAGAACCTGAAACTGTTTTTAACCAGCTGCTCATCAAGACCTTGGCAGGAGCTAGATCTCTGTTGTAAGTTCCCTTCTAGGGCCTGGGCTCACCCCCGCCAGGAGCTGCCTGCGCATTTGCGAGAGTCTTCATAAAGAGCTTATTGTAGGAGAGAACAAGAGAACACTGGTTTCAGGCTGAACATGGGCACTATTCTCCCTCTGTTATTTAGAAGAGGTAGTAACAACACTGCAATGATTTAGCTTCAGTGTGATTTTTTTTTTTTCCATGGCTTTCACATCTCCAGCTGCAGTGCACCTGCTTGGGAAAGGCTAATGCTTGGGCTTAACGTGTGCTTAGCATCCATTTTTGTTTAAGAAGAAGCCATATGTCTTTCTGAAGCAGAATTTGGTGTGGATTTAAAGCCAGTCTGTGTGTAGAGCAAAGAAAGATTTTTCCAATAAATGGAAGAAAAGGCTTTTTCCATGAGTAAAAATGTTCTATAGGAAGAGTTGCCCAGTGCAGCATGGATACTGGAACTTCCAGGTATTTCATTATATATGGTGATAAAACTTGGTCACTTTCTAGCTACATTCAAAACTCAAAACTGTGCCTCTCTTGAGGAGTGCTGCTGCTTTAGCTTTCATGGTGGGCTTCCTTTCTGCATAAACATGAAGGGAAAAACTACCTTTGTTCTATTTGAAGACCCTCAAAAGTCTACATTATTCTTCATTGTTATTGTTGTTGTTGGTTGGGGTTTATTTTGTTTGCTTTTTTGTTGTTTTTCTTGGAGGTTTTTTGTTTGTTGGTTTGCAGCAAGAAAAATCCAAAACACTTCAAGGAAGCATTCCTCCTTTTTGAGTCGTGCACTTTCCTCATTGCCATGTTGTGTTATGCAGCCTGGCTCTCATCCTGCTTAATCAAAGTGTCACTGAACGAGTTATTTTCAGCTACTCATGTCTTAGGCAGCAGCATGCCAGGCCATTGCCACCTATAGCTGATACTAGCAGATTTAGCCTTCAGAATGGACAAGTTGAGGACACTTGGGAAAAGTACTGGCAGCAGATAGCTCACCACTTTGTGAGTGTGCAGTAAAGAGCAGATGTCAAGGCAAGTGGAAGAGGGAACCTGCATCCCCTTTGCCTCTGCTTGGCTGGAGAAGCAGTTTCATTCTTACATGGCAAAAATACATTAGCTCAGTATATGTCCATGGCATGTGCTAAAGCTGATGCCTAGAAGTGCTAAGCAGCCCAGGCAAATGATCCAAGTTAGTGGCTGGGATTGGGAGCCCAGGGCATGATGTTTGCAGGGGGGCAGGCAGCTATGGTGTGGTGTCTGGCCCTAGCAGATGTGTCCCCATGTAGCAGCACAAAAACCCAGCTGAGTCAACCTAAACATGAAACCACTTTCATTTCTGCTTACTTCTGCAGGCTGATAGCAATGTCATTTGAAGCAGTGAGGCTTGTAAGGGGTTGTGGAGCTTGATGTTACTGTGAAACAGCTAAGTTATCAGGGTAGTATATCTGCCCCACAGATCAGGAAGTCCACACTAAGTCCTACAGCTTCTTTGGTCTCTGTTATTTGTGGGTGTGAAAGGCTGTTAGAGGAATGCAGTAATGTTGCTATTTGAAAACTGCTGCTCCTCTAGTTAGGGTTTCCATTAGTGTAATCACACACACATGCACGGTCAGGCTCTTCCCAATGAAATCCCAAGTTAGAGGATCATCTGCAGGTGTTATCTTTTAAGAGAAAACAGGTTCTGGGTTGTGGGTTTTTCTTCCTCTTGAGAACATGGTATGTTTGTTTCTGAATTCAAAGCTGAGGGCAGCACCTTGGCTATCCTTTCTATACAGTGCTCTCTGCAAGTTGCTAAAGCCAGATGTTTCCTTGTGTAGGTGTTTCTTCGGGAGTCCCTGGAACACAAGTTAGAAAAACAGCGAGAGGTGGAAGTCACCAAGGCGGCGATGATTATCCGAGCACACATCTTAGGTTATGTGGCCCGGTAAGTGACTAGATGAGAATACTAATTATCAAACTATGTAATACATGGATGTGGTGGTTTGGGTGTTTCCCACGCCCCCACACTTTGGAAATCACCCAGACTAGACTCAGCTGGCTCTGGAAATTGAATGAAGCTTATACTTACAGCTGGCACAATGTACAAGCAGATATTTACAGTATATACAGTTATAGACAGAAATATACAAGGTAAAAGGTAATACAGACACACAACAGCCCTCCCAGAAACCTGAGTCCTCAGGAGGGGCTCCCAACCACCCCTTCACCTTCCTCCCCCACCCCTCTCAACCTTACCCCAGTCCCAAGGAAGAATGGAGGTTTGGCCAGGGGGTTAGGAAGCAAAGTGGATTAATCAGAGAGATGGCAGAGAGGATAGAAAGGGAAATGCAGCTTGGAGCTCCTCAGCAGAAGTGCCTTGTCTATGTTTGGATTCTTCTTTTTTTACATCTCAGCAAGCCTATGAGTGAGGTAGACATCAGCCTTGTTTTCCTTTCACAGCCTGTAATCTAGTTCTCACCAAAACATTCTAGCTAGCACAATGGGTGAAACATCATGGAGTTAAATCTTTCTCACAATCCATAACTTTTCCTAGGCACCAGGCATCCAAATCCTATAAGTGGCTTTTGGAAATACTACTTGGTGTCTTTTCCAGAGCAAGAAATAAAACAAAATGGATTTTTAATTGTTTTAATATAATGAAGAGGAGAGTATGGAAGTTTGGAAGTCAGCCAGTACCCATATAATTGTATCATGCCATTAGATCCATGGGAGCAACTCTAGCTAGCTAGATGGCACCTAGTGGGGCTGCCCCAAGTTACCAGCTGAGAGTCAGGCTTGTCTTTCACTTTGTAAAAAAAGAGAAGGCAAATGAAACTAATCAGTTTGGTTCTTAAAAAGCTGTGACATTAGGTAGCTGATTAAAGTTTGATTTCTTTACCTGGCTTCATGCACAATGTACCAGTGGAGTTGCTCATCCCATTTGTTTATTTCTCTTTTTTTTTCAGTTGAGCACAGTTTAAAGAAACTTGTTTGCATAATGAAGTAATTTCTCTCTGTGTCGATGTTAGCCATGTCCTTATTTTCTGAGCAGTATGTTGCTTAAATGCTGGACTCCTTTTTCAGTGACAGAACTATCTTGGTGTTAGTGATCTTTCAGAGATGTAGGATGTACATTCTTTCTTGGCATGTGTGCACATAGACATGTCCTTTTAGCATCTTTTTGTCAGGGACATAAGAACATGTAAGACAGGTAATGTGCATTTCCTAAATGATGACACAGACAACAATGCTACAGGCTGGGGACAGAGTGGCTGGAGAGCAGCCAGGAGGAGAGGGACCTGGGGGCACTGGTAGATAGTAGGCTGAAGATGAGCCAGCAGTGTGCACAGGTGGCCAAGAAAGCCAGTGGCATCCTGGCCTGGATCAGGAACAGTGTGGCCAGTAGGACGAGGGAGGTTCTTCTTCCCCTGTACTCAACACTGGTCAGGCCACACCTTGAGTGCTGTGTCCAGTTCTGGGCCACTCAATTCAAGAGAGATGTTGAGGTGCTGGAAGGTGTCCAGAGAAGGGCAACAAAGCTGGTGAGGGGCCTGGAACACAAACCCTATGAGGAGAGGCTGAGGGAGCTGGGGGTGTTTAGCCTGGAGAAGAGGAGGCTCAGGAGTGACCTCATTGCTGTCTACAACTACCTGAAGGGAGGTTGTAGCCAGGTGGGGGTTGGTCTCTTCTCCCAGACAACCAGCAACAGAACAAGGGGACACAGTCTCAAGTTGTGCCGGAGGGAAGTATAGGCTGGATGTTAGGAGGAAGTTCCCCAGAGAGAGTGATTGGCATTGGAATGGGCTGCCCAGGGAGGTGGTGGAGTCACCGTCCCTGGGGGTGTTCAGGAAAAGCCTGGATGAGGCACTTAGTGCCATGGTCTGGTTGACTGGATAGGGCTGGGTGCTAGGTTGGACTGGATGATCTTGGAGGTCTCTTCCAAGCTGGTTGATTCTATTCTGTTCTAACACTGTCATAGACATTAATTTCTTTTCTCTCAAGGGGAGGAGAGTGTGAATGAAAGTGAGGAAGCCACCACAGAAAGAAAATGAGGAAGGCACCACCGAGCTAGAAATAATAAATCATTGTATTACCATGGGCTCCTGATTGCAGGTCACCATAGCTGGTCATAAGTTCCTTTTTTCCCTTAAAACTTTGCTCTTTTTTGTTCTTTCTCTCCCAGAAAGCGATACAGAAAAATTCTCTACTATGTGGTTGTGCTACAGAAGAACTACAGAGCCTTCAGTGGGAGAAAAAAGTTCCTGTGCCTGAAGAAAGCAGCCATAATCCTTCAAAAGCAGTGGCGAGGCCAGCTTGCTCGTCGTGTGTACAGGGAGAGACTAGAGGAGAAGCGGAGACAAGAGGAGGAAAGAAGAAAGGAGGCAGAAAGGTGCAGTGTGCTGGCTTACATCACTCCCGGCTGTGCCCTATTGGCTTTTTCTCTGAATAACCTTTATTTCAAGATATTCTTGATCGAGTAATTTTGGAAACCTTTGCTTCTTTTGCTAAAAGGTGCTGTCATGGTAGGTTTCATATTCACAAATGTACCATTGGTGACCTTGTTTTTGACTGCCTTTTCCCCGTGGCAGATGAGCTCTGTAAGTTAAGCTAGTGCCCAGCTGAGGTATGTGATGACCTCACGCTAACCTTTGGTTTACTAACTTCTTTTCTTCCCTCACTTTTAGGGAAAGACAAAGGCAGGAAGCAGAGCGTCTCGCCCAGCAGGTAAGTGGTATTTAATGCTTTCAGCTTTCCTGTTTATTTGAGTATCTCAACCCAGCCATTAAAAAAAAAAAAGGCATCTGTGGCATTTAAACTCAACATATCACAGGAGCTGGCAGATAAAGCCTAAGGAAATCTGATACAGTTGTTTGCATGGAAATTTCACCTCATGCTCCAGTTAATTTCTGTCAAAGACTGAGCTTTCTGCATGTACTTGAGCATTCCAGTATCTGTGCTTTTCCTTTTTCTTTCATTTCCTTTTCTTTCTGATGTGTGGATAAACAAATAGCAGAGCAGGAATATACTGCTTTACGAATACATTTTTTTAAAGGTGCCTTGCATTGGGGGGGGGTATTTTATTTGATGATTTCTTTTTCTTTTATTTCAAATGCAGGCTGAAGAAGAGAGAAAGAAGCAGGAACTGGCTGCCATTCAGAAAGCACAAAAGGAGGCAGAGCTGAAACAAAAGGTGGAAAGGCAGAAAGAAAGCAGGCAGGTGGAAGAAATCTTACGTCTAGAAAAAGAAATTGAAGACCTGCAGCGCGTGAAGAAGCAGCAGGAGCTGTCCTTAACAGAGGCGTCATTACAGAGGCTGCAGCAGCTTCGAGATGAGGAACTCCGGCGGCTGGAGGATGAAGCATGTCGAGCAGCCCAGGAGTTCCTGGAATCCTTGAACTTTGATGAGATCGATGAATGTGTCCGAAACATTGAGAAGTCTCTCTCCGTGGCCAATGGGTATTCTGCTGAGCTGACTGAACAGACTGGAAATGCCTGCAGTGAAAAGCCCAATTTTAACTTCAGCCAGCCATATCCTGAGGAGGAGGTAGATGAGGGCTTTGAAGCTGATGATGATGCATTTAAGGATTCGCCCAACCCAAGTGAGCATGGCCATTCTGATCAAAGGACCAGCGGCATCAGGACGAGCGATGATTCCTCAGAGGAGGATCCCTATATGAACGATACTGTGGTGCCAACAATCCCTGCTGCCAGCGACACCATGCTTATACCTCCTGCCCATGATACAGTCAGTCTCCACAATTCTTCAAGTGGTGAATCCACATACTGCATGCCAGAAAATGTATCTTGTAGACCCCCAAATTCCATTGAACTTATTTCTCCTGATGGAGACTATGATTACGACCAAGATGATTATGAAGATGGTGCTATTACTTCTGGAAGCAGTGTGACCTTCTCTAATTCGCACAGTAGCCAGTGGTCACCAGACTACCGGTACTCAGTGGGGACATACAATAGCTCTGGAGCGTACCGATTTAGCTCTGAAGGAGCTCAGTCTTCTGTAAGTATCATTGGTTTTGTTAACTATTGCTTGCTTTCTGATCCCCCCCCGGCCCCGCACTTTGCAGCCCCAGGATCACTATAGATGTTCTTACTAATGTCTGTCTTGTGTGGTTTGACTTGCTTAAACTGCCTATGGACATAGTTGTGTGTATGGACGTAGTCGTTGCCATCTAGAGTCAGTGCATAGGTCCAGTGTTGCTTGCAGTTCTAGGCTTATGAAGGGATATGGTTCTATCAGTTTTAATGAAAAACACATTATTTGGCAAGTATTTGAAGAATACATTATTTGGCAAAGAGCTCAGTGCCTGCCCTTTGTTGTGTAATTCCTAAGCAAAACTCTTCTCTGTCTACTTGTAGTCAGGGTAGCATGGTGAGGAATTGGTTTCAGCAAAGACAGATTCAGTTATGCATGCAGGCTGAAACAGTGTGGAGAAATAAGCTGCTTGCAACAGTGCTTGAAGTGCTGGTTGTATTTTGAGGTTATTTGGAGAGCAAATTTCACATGATGGCAAATGTTAAAATTATTGAGGCAGACACTCGTACTGAGGAGCTCTTTCTAGTGCCCCTCACTGAGTATACTGAGGGATTAACTCCCACAGAGATTTTTTTGAAGAATATGATTTCTTCTCCTACTCACAGAATACTTCTGTGAGACAGAAAGAATGTTCACACTAAAATATCATATTACAGTGGAGGCAGTGAAAAGCAGTACAAGAGCCGTCGTGGTCATCGGGATAATCTGACATCGCTTGCCTAAGAGGAAAACATTTTCAGCTGTTCAGAACTCATTCCTGTTGCACAATTCTAGGTGTTTGTCAGAGAACAGAATTCTGATAATTCAGGGTGAGGCTGGAGGAAAGCTATAACCAGGGCTTGAGGAACATTTCTTTTTCAAGGCTTTTCTAAATTGCTATCCACAGCACTTCAGTGCTGCAGGGAGGCAGGATCGTGTAGCATACTCTGGCTGTGCTCCTGCACAGGGACAACCTCCTGAGCAGCGGCAAACAGTTCAAGCTCAAACTTAGTACAGTGTACTCCTTCCTTTGTTATCTGGATGACAAACAATGAGGAACTGTGTTCTTCCAATCCATCATAAAAAGCTATAGCAAAAGACTAGATCAGTTTTGTCTAAACTCCTTCCTGAGTGATCATGTCACCTTTGTTTTGTTTCTTCTGTAGTTTGAAGACAGTGAAGAAGATTTTGACTCCAGGTTTGATACAGATGATGAACTTTCCTACCGGAGGGATTCAGTCTATAGCTGTGTCAGCTTGCCCTACTTTCACAGCTTTCTATACATGAAAGGTACTGGATGAATTGGAATTCTCTAAATACAGTAACCAGAAATATTTATTATGCCTTGCATTCCAATTCCTGGAGAGTTAAGCTACAGCTTCTTATTTTGTTGTACATTGTGTACAGCTTCTTATTTTTTAAAGGATGATGGAAAAGTAACTTAATTTGAGCTGCTTTGGAATTAAATTACTCACAGTGGCTTGCATCATCTTCCTCTCAGCAAAGGAACATCAACGTTTTGGGCTGCCTCTATTTCATTTTACATCTTTGCTGTCTTATAACTAATGTAATATCTAGTATAAATATAAGAAAACAACTCAAAAGTTGTATCAAATTTTAAGGAAAGCTCATTCATGCTCCCAAAATGTCATGGAAACAGCATTCCACATTGCAGACCAGTTTTACCAACCTGAGTGAACTTTCATTCTGGATCTGGAAGTCACAGAAGGTTGTATACACAGCAAAGGGACCTGACAGGTTCTGAAGGCAGACACTCAAGATTCTTGGGTTTATCTTTTGATGATTGATAGTAAATCATAATCTATGAGATAATAAATGTATGAGACCCATCACTGTAGCATCACTCTTTTCCTGGAATTGGAACAGCGATGAACGTGCAGACGGCTATGTTTACATGGAAAATAATGCAGTCACCACTAGCAAGGCATTATTTCTGACCAAGTTAGCAGGAAGTTTTTGTGGAATGACAGAAGTGCATTGGTTTGGTTAGGATTTTATGTCTGTGATGTAAATACGGTGCATGGTGTATGCTCTACTGTGTAGCCACACTTTGGTACGACCGAGCTCCCAATGCTGTATTTCCTACTCTAGCTTTTGCAAGTTTTGAGTTGCTTGTTACTTCCTAATAACCTGGAGAGAGAAAAGAGTTTAACACTAAACTTTTTCTTAGGTTATCATTGAGATACATAGAAAACATTATTAAAGATCTGGTTCTCATATGCCATAAGACTTCTTAATAATACATTAGTTATTGCATGTATGACAAATATAAGTATATATAATTATATATATAACACATACAATTTTATTATATAAAGATGCATTATAAATTATTATTCAAGGGTCTTTAGACTGTTAACAATATTGGTAGCCTTAAGGACAAACAAAAATGAGAACTTTTGGCTTACAGGAGAAACTCAGTGTAACTGCAGCATTGATGGTCAGCATCTTCCAGCTCATGATTGGGTCACAGCTTCTGGTTTAGAATAGAATAGAATCGAGCAGGTTAGAAGAGAACTCCAAGATCATCCAGTCCAACCTCGCACCCAGCCCTAGCCAGTCAACCAGACCATGGCACTAAGTGCCTCAGCCAGGCTTTTCTTGAACACCTCCAGGGATGGTGACTACCTCCCTGGGCAGCCCATTCCAGTGCCAATCACTCTCTCTGGGAAAAACTTCCTCCTAACCTCCAGCCTATACTTCCCCTGACAGAACTTGAGACTGTGTCCCCTTGTTCTGTTGCTGGTTGTCTGGGAGAAGAGACCAACCCCACCTGGCTACAGCCTCCCTTCAGGTAGTTGTAGACAGCAATGAGGTCACTCCTGAGCCTCCTCTTCTCCAGGCTAAACAACCCCAGCTCCCTCAGCCTCTCCTCACAGGGTTTGTGTTCCAGGCCCTTCAAACTTTGGTTTCTTAGCTTACAGGAGAAACTCAGTGTAACTGCAGCATTGATGGTCAGCATCTTCCAGCTCTGATTGGGTCACAGCTTCTGGTTTATGTATTATAATTGTTTCTCTTAACTAGGTATAAATCCACATCTGTTTTTCTTGCCAGGTGGCTTAATAAACACATGGAAGCGACGCTGGTGTGTCCTGAAAGATGAGACCTTCTTGTGGTTTCGTTCCAAGCAGGAAGCACTTAAGCAGGGTTGGCTTCACAAAAAGGGGGGTGGATCGTCTACGCTTTCCAGAAGGAACTGGAAGAAACGATGGTTTGTTCTCAGACAGGCCAGGCTGATGTACTTTGAAAATGACAGTGAAGAGAAGCTAAAAGGTGCCATTGATGTCCGAACAGCCAAGTAAGTTTATATGTCATTGGCTACTGGAATGGGCTGCCCAGGGAGGTGGTGGAGTCGCTGTCCCTGGAGCTGTTCAAGGCAGGATTGGACGTGGCACTTGGTGCCATGGTCTAGCCTTGAGCTCTGTGGTAAAAGGTTGGACTTGATGATCTGTGAGGTCTCTTCCAACCCTGATGATACTGTGATACTGTGATGTTTTTCTGTTAGACATGGTTCTTCCTATGTGGGGCTTGAGCTGAGAAGTTGAGTGCTGTGCCTTCATACTGTGTTAATTCGAGCATGATTGTGTGATGAAGGCAACAACCGCAGGTGTCCTCACCTGACTCTCAAGATCTTAAGTCTACAGAGTGCCAGTGCCAAATACTTCAGAAAACTGCTGCTATAATGAACCCAGCAATGCTTTCTCCCAGACTAGAGGCCCTACTTAGGCTGTAATGATACCCAAGGCAATTTGTGGCATGTTGCCAAGTCCATAGCTGCAGGCAGACCTAGAATGAAGAGTGGAGTTAATAGGCCTTGAATACATGTAAATTAGCATGGGTCAAAGCTGTATCTTCCGCGTGCACGTACAGCATTTTTCATCTTTGAAATAATTGTGGGAGTGATAGAAAAGCCTTTAAAATGCATGCATTCATTTTGAAAAACTACAATTACTAAACCTACTAAGTTAAGTTTTGCTAAGTAATATTCCTGATGCCCTAAAATTCTATGCTTCGTGAAGCATGCATCGAAATAAGTTTTGTAAGGGATGATATTTTTCTCTTCTAAACAGTCAAGATGCTTTAAGAATATCTGGGTTAACTCATTTGAAAATTAGAGTGTGCTAGCATTGGTAGCATGCTCTTTGTACAAAAGTGTACCTAAACTTTCTGCCAAGGTAGAGAAGAATAGAAATGACTGTAACATTTGATTCCACGCTGCTCCTTGTAATCTGCAACAATCCATTTCATTTTATTAATGTAACACAGTACTTAAGCTGAAATCTTAAATTAATCTTTGCCTTGGGAAGTCCTGGCTTGTGGTTGATTTCAAGCAGAACAAAGTCAGTAGTTCCAGTGAACATCCTGACTAAGCCTGGAAAAATTACTGGGTTGCTGGCTGTCAAGTATATGACTGAGCAGAGCCTGCAGTTCCTACTGTTTATTTTTCCTGTCAAAAATTACCCTTTCTCATGTACCATAGCATTTAGTTAGTATATTTTCTAATACATTTCAACATTTTTGTTGTTGTCACTACATCCTTTCACTGGCACTGCTGTATAGAAGTTCCTTGCTGAAAGTACTTTTACAATTCTTTGTTGAATCTAACTTGACCTAGAGGTTCAATCAGTACTTACTTGCCCATAAGGCAGCTCTAAGAAAGGCTGCTTTCACTTAAAGAGCTGTACATCATACAAAGTAAGTAATAGATTTTCTAGGTAACTTTAATATTCACTGAGCATGTTCCTAACATACTGTGCAACTTAAATGTTTTGCCACTCTATATTAGGGACTCCATTCACAGGCTCACAGGATATTAGGGGTTGGAGGGGACCCAAGGAGATCATTGAGTCCAACCCCCTGCCAGAGCAGGACAATCCTATCTAACACAGATCACAGAGGAACACATCCAGACAGGCCTTGAAAGGCTCCAGAGAAGGAGACTCCACAACCTCTCTGGGGAGCCTGTTCCAGTGCTCTGAAACCCTTACAGCAAAGAAGTTCCCCCTTGTGTTGAGGCAGAACCTCTTGTGCTGCAACTTACACCCATTGCTCCTTGTCCTATCCCAGGGAGCAGTGAGCAGAGCCTGTCCCCCCTCTCATGGCAGCCTTCAGATACTTATAATCATTTATCAAATTCCCTCTCAGTCTTCTCTTCTCCAGACTAAAAAGCCCCAGGTCCCTCAGCCTCTCCATGTAAGCTATGCCCCCCAGTCCCCTCATCATCCTCATAGCCCTCTGCTGAACCCTGTCCAGCAGATCCCTGTCCCTCTTGAACTGGAGAGCCTGAAACTGGATGCAGTATTCATGGTGAGGTCTCACCAGGGCAAAGTAGAGGGGAAGGAGAACTGTATGTTCCTGGTTACTGTTATTGGAAGGGAAAAAAACCCTAAATGACAGAAAGCAAGCCAGAATTAGAATTGTTTGTTTTGATAGCAGTGAGTTTGATAAGCAGAGCTTACATGTGTTGTTTATAGGATAGTGATTTATGAGAGCTGATATGGAAGTATAGCTAGTTAAGGAAATAGTAAGCTTCAAATAAATATGGTAAAATAGCAAAACCAAAATCAAGTTGACTCTTAATATTCAGGACAACCTAATCTAATGTTTAAATTGCACCTTAAAAATCTTGTGCTCTGTGGTTCATGACATTTTACTATATCCATTATTAGAAGGCATAGAAAGCTGTAAGCTTTCAGCAGGTGAGTGCTCAACATTTTCTGGAAGTGGTGTTTGCAGTTGTCTTTATGCTGACTTAACAACCACACAGCCACTGAACCCCATGCTGTTTGCTTTTCTTGACAATCATCAGGAGCTCTTTTCTTACCACTTCAAAAATTACTTGCATCTATAGTCAGTTCAGAAATGTATCCATTTCTCTACTGTTATATTGCCTCTCTTGAGGTTTAATAATGTGTTTTCTTTAGTTCTTGTTAGAACAGCAACAGAGTAGTTATCTGGGTATAGTGACATTCATAATAGTTTGAATAAATGTGATTAGAAGGTACAATTACCATGGTTTGATGAATTAACTACTATAGTTTGGCGATTTAACTACTATAGTTTGGTGAATTAACTACTATAGTTTGGTGATTTAACTACTATAGTTTGGTGATTTAACTACTATAGTTTGGTGATTTAACTACTATAGTTTGGTGATTTAACTACTATAGTTTGGTGATTTAACTACTATAGTTTGGTGAATTAATACTAGCTGATACATCACATTGTGAGCCTTGTAAATGAGCCATGTGAAGGCCAACTGCTATTTTATTTGTCCATAAGTCTGTGAAGCTCTCAGCAGAACAGAATTTTCAATATAATAATTGTCCACCTTGGCATTTTCTTTCTTTCAGAGAGATTGTTGATAACACAGGCAAAGAAAATGGTATTGATTTAATAATGAGTGATAGAACCTACCACTTAATTGCCGAGTCTCCTGAGGATGCAAGGTATGAAAATCATCAGGACTTTTTATTTACTTCTTTCTTCTCTCTCTGTTTTAACCTCTATGTAATTCTGACTTGTGCTTGTCACCAATTTGTTCACCCACTGCCACAAAATATTCAGGCTGTGTTAATAATGTCATACTTAACACTTATTTGAAAGCTCTGCTGAGAAGAAAATCTTGTGGCAGAACATTACATGGAAGAGTGAAACTGCCATTGAAAATTTGCATAGAATTTGGCTGTTACCCATTTATTACTGGAAACTTTATGAACTACAGCATGTCTTTAGAGAGGCTGTCACAGAATCATATAATCAACCAGCTTGGAAGAGACCTCCAAGATCATCCAGTCCAACCTAGCACCCAGCCTTATCCAGTCAACCAGACCATGGCACTAAGTGCCTCATCCAGGCTTTTCTTGAACACCTCCAGGGACGGTGACTCCACCACCTCCCTGGGCAGCCCATTCCAATGCCAATCACTCTCTCTGCCAACAACTTCCTCCTAACATCCAGCCTATACTTCCCACAGCACAACTTCAGGCTGTGTCCCCTTGTTCTGTTGCTGGTTGTCTGGGAGAAGAGACCAACCCCCACCTGGCTACAACCTCCCTTCAGGTAGTTGTAGACATCAATGAGGTCAGCCCCGAGCCTCCTCTTCTCCAGGCTAAACACCCCCAGCTCCCTCAGCCTCTCCTCATAGGGTTTGTGTTCCAGGCTTTTCACCAGCTTTGTCGCCCTTCTCTGGGCACGTTCCAGCACCTCATGCTTGTCTTGTGCATTACTGTGCTCTGCTTTGCTGCATAGATTACATCAATGTTTAAGACCCAGTAATCTACCTTAAATAAAGCCCTGTTCTTTATAGTTTGCCTAAGCTGAGCCTAATTTGTTTTTTTTAGATAGAAGTTGCCATGTGGTCACTGAATTGTAGGGTGAAAGTGTGTTCATCAGTAAGAAGAGTATGCAATAGAGTGTTCCATTTCTGCTGATTTTTAAATGGTCTTGCTTTTGTTGCTAAAAGATCCATATCAACCTGTTAGTTAGGAGAAGCTTCTAGTTGAGGAGCAAGCTTTACTTGTCAGAGCAGTTGTAGCACATAAAAATAAATCCCCAGACTGCAGTTCCTGCAAGATAATAATATCCTTGCCCATAAAAATCAAGTATTTAAATAAAGTAAACTTAGTAATCAAAGCTTATTATCCAGTGTCTTGCTGCCTCCAGGCCAGAATGCAGGATGCCTATGTCAACATCACTTGAGCTGCTTCACTGTGAAGCCTTGAATGTTGCTTCATATTCTAATATTTTTAAAGGTATCAGAGGATGTTAGGGGTTGGAAGGGACCCAAGGAGATCATCGAGTCCAACCCCGCTGCCAGAGCAGGACAATCCTATCTAACACAGATCACACAGGAACACATCCAGACAGGCCTTGAAAGGCTCCAGAGAAGGAGACCACACAACCTCTCTGGGGAGCCTGTTCCAGTGCTCTGTAACCCTCACAGTAAAGAAGTTCCCCCTTGTGTTGAGGCAGAACCTCCTGTGCTGCAACTTACACCCATTGCTCCTTGTCCTATCCCAGGGAGCAGTGAGCAGAGCCTGTCCCCCCACTCCTGGCCAGCCCTCAGATACTTATAAACATTTATCAAATTCCCTCTCAATCTTCTCTTCTGCAGACTAAAAAGTCCCAGGTCCCTCAGCCTCTCCTCATAAGCCGTGCCCCCCAGTCCCCTCATCATCCTCATAGCCCTCCACTGGATCCCTGTCCCTCTTAAAACTGGGGAGCCCAAAACTGAACACAGTATTCAAGATGGGGTCTCACCAGGGCAGAGTAGAAAGGGAGGAGAACCTCCCTAGATCTGCTGGTATAGCTTCCTATATCACAGGACCATGAGTACAGTGATTGGACTTCAATGATCTTAAAGGTTTTTTCCATCAGAAACAATGTTATAAACTTAGCACTGTTTACAAATGTGGAATCATTCCTCTTTTTTTTCCCTTGACATCCTTAAAATTACCCTTCAAATTACTTAGGTGCTCTCCAACAGTTATTGTTAGGATTCTTGCATCATGTATTTTAAACTGAAGGCTTAACTAAAGTCCCTCTTATCAGACTTGTGCAGATGCTGTAAGTACCAGTAAGAAATTCACAGAGTACAGAATGTCTGTGGTCATGCAGCTCTTCTTTTCTTAAATATGGAGGAGGAGACACTATGTACTATCATCATGTATAGCACACATACATCATCCAGATTATTTCTGTCACTGTTTTTAGTGTTTCTTTTCTATCATTCATCCCAGAAAACTTTAACGGGGGAGATATGTAAGTATCTGTGTCGAGTTCTGGACCCCTCAATTCAAGAGAGATGTTGAGATACTGGAACATGTCCAGAGAAGGGCAACAAAGCAGGTGAAAGGCCTGGAACACAAACCCTGTGAGGAGAAGCTGAGGGGGCGGGGGGTGTTTAGCCTGGAGAAGAGGAGGCTCAGGAGTGACCTCGTTGCTGTCTACAACTACCTGAAGGGAGGTTGTAGCCAGGTGGGGTTGGTCTCTTCTCCCAGACAACCAGCAACAGAACAGGGGACACAGTCTCAAGTTGTGCTGGGGGGAAGTATAGGCTGGATGTTAGGAGGGAGTTCTTCACAGGGAGAGTGATTGGCATTGGAATGGGCTGCCCAGGGAGGTGGTGGAGTCACCGTCCGTGGAAGTGTTCGAGAAAAGACTGGGTTGGGCACTTAGAGCCATGGTTGGGTGCTAGGTTGGAGGTCTCTTCCAAGCTGGTTGATTCTGTGATTCTATGACTAGTTAATTACTGTAAAATTAACATTACAAACACAACACCTCTATGATTCTGTCATTCTATCTGCAGATTGGTTAAAGTCAAAGCCACATTAATGACTGACATTGTTAGAAGTGAAGTACAAAATTATTGGACTGTGTTGTTTCTGGATCTGCTACTTAAAAACATATTTTGACATGGACTAGATCATGATCTGAGGTTGCTTTTTGTTCAAATGAAAGGTAAACCTGTCCCTAAACCAAAAAAACCCAAACTGTTTTAGTCGTGCTTCAGTGGGCAACCACTGCTATGGGTTTATTCCTTTCAAAGGAAAGTATTTAGGATAGGGCACAGGGGTCCTGTTTGACAACAGCTTTCTCAAGCTGTGTTGGCACTCTGGTTTCCAAATTTCTGCATTATGGGAAGTGGTTGTCTTCTGAATGCTGCAGTGGAGGAGGCAGCATTTCAAGCATCCCAGACTATAAGCAATGGCAGAAATGACAGCTTTATGTTTAATCCAGTACTCCATTTTTTTTTCCTTAACCTCATGGTGGTGGAGCCTCTGAAGAAAAGTGAGGCTGGGCCCTTTGAAAACTTATCCCTGGAAGGTTTTCATTTGAATAGCAAATTCCTATCTCAGAGAATTGCATTCAAGAACCTGCCTAACAGGCTAAGCTTTGCCCTCAGATTTCAGTGGGATTGCTTAGAGCAGTTGAGCTTTATCATACCCAAGTGCTAGGAAGGTAGAGATTTCCCAGAAGCAGAAGGTGTGATTGGAATTAAGTCTTTCTGCACTTAGGGTCTGAAGTACTGGAAACTTCTCTGACAGTTTCCCTATATACAAGGCCAGTGGAGGTGCCACCAGCTGGCTCTGGTTCAACTTCACTGGTCCTTCCAGCAGCTGGATTTTCCAGTGCTGCACAGGGAACAAAAAAGTAGAGGTAGTTTATTATTTTTCCTCTCTCAGTTGTACTTCTACACAGCTTTTGGCAGACTTGGGTGGCCTTTGCAGGAGTATCATTGTAAGAAACTGTCATGCCATCAGTGCAGCAGAATTTATAATCTGAAGGTTGGGTTTCCCATTAAAGACTTTGTGTGCAGCTGGTCATTTATTCTCTTTTCCAGGTGAAACGTTTGGAATGTGTTAGAAATACTCTCTAAGCATTCAGGTATTTCAGTGTACTTACTGCCATCTCTCTTCAGAGATGCCACTTTTTGTACAAGGCGTTTGTCTTCAGGAAGAAGGGTTATGGCCTGAGATTTAGAGGGGCTTGCTTATTCCCAGTGTAATTTAAACTGACATAAAGCTTTGCTGCTTTTATGCATGTTGACAAAAGGAGTCTTAAGTAGTTTTTAAAAACTTGCAGAACCTGCTGGATCTCTGCAGAACAAAGGTAACAGAAAGCTTGTGCAGAAGCAACATTTTACTTAGGCTGCTGTCTTTCTCTCTACAGCCAGTGGTTTAGTGTACTCAGTCAAGTCCATGCGTCCACAGAGCAAGAGATCCGAGAGATGCACGATGAGCAGGCAAATCCACAGAATGCTGTGGTAAGTCTTTCCAAAGCTATCTTCTTAGAAAGCATTGGCATTGTGGTGGCCACAGTTTCTGAGAGTCACAACTGGTGGTAGCTGTGACGATGCCTAGAAGCTCCCTGTTCTTGATCCTATAACTATACAAGAAGAGAGTTTTGAGTTTTGATTCCTTTCCCCATCATTCACCTTGATGAAAAATGAATGTTGCTTTTGGGGCTGTTTCATTGTTCTGGTCCAGTTCTCTATAGCACCACAGGGTATGTATGAATTTGAAAATTTCCAGAGGTATGGTTAATGAGTAAATGAAAAACTGAAGTGTTCTAAGTTTGAGATGTCTCTGATCCTGCATTTATCATTCTGCCAATGTTCACTGGGAATATATGGGATACATTGGGAACCTAATATCAGGCAGAGGAAAATAAAACTTCTGCTTAATGGCTTCAGAAGGTTGTTCTGAGAGGGTGCTGTGTATATTTCAGTGGCACTTTCAGGTGGAATACTGAAGCTAAAGGTTTAGAAGCATAGAAAAATAAGAGCAGTTTTTAAGCTGCCTCCATCTTATCTAATCTTTTACAGGATCTGTTTATCTGAGTCTTAGTTTTCCCCTCAGCAGTTTTAATGGTTAAGAGAAACTGATGCCCAAATTTGTAGTTAATTTTACTTGACCAAAGCTGCTGCTTTCACCTGTCTCTGAGAAAAGACTTGCATAGTCTGCGAGTAATATGATAGTAAATGTTTTCCTTTCCTGGTTGGATCTTTGTTTATAGGGTACACTTGATGTAGGACTAATTGATTCTGTCTGTGCTGCTGACAATCCAGATAGGTAAGTCAGAACCATGCCTGGTGACTGTCTGTTTTTCTCCTTTCTCTAGCCAAAATCGCGTGCTTTGTACTTTAGTTTCTGTATTCTACTAACCAGTCATGCACTGAAGTGACTCACTGTTGCTTGCCTTTTCCTGGGACCAAACACTGCATGTTAAGACATGGAATAGGAATGTGGGTTTTGTGGGGGCTTCACTAACTTCCCTGACACTGCTTCATGTATGAAATGTTCAGTTACTAAAGTGATCCAAAAATAGAAGAAAAAATATTTATTTCATTTATACAAGCAATGTCCTTCAAAAAAAAAAAAAGGCCTGGTTTAGAGTTTTTTACCAGTATAGTGGGCAGACAGATTAATCTTAACATTCTTCTGTTCAGCTTCTCATGTAAGGATGTTGTATTTTACAGAGATGAGAATTATTTCCCAGATCAAAAATGCAGCATAAAAAAAATAACTGTTAGCATATTCTTAATTCTTGAAGTAGTGAGAGTGTTTTGAGTGTTTGTAGTGGTTTGGGTGTTACTCGCCCCCCACCCAGACTAGACTCAGCCAGCTCTGGAAATTTTTGAATGAAGCTTATTATTTACAGCTTAGCACAATATACAAGCAGATATTTACAGTATATACAGTTATAGACAGAAATATACAAGCTAAAAGGTAATACAGAAACACAACAGCCCTCTCAGAAACCTGAGTCCCCAGGAGAGGCTCCCAACCGCCCTTCCACCTTCTCCCACCCCTCTACCTTACCCCAGACATTGTGCCCCAAGGAAGAATGGAGGTCAGCCAGAGGGGTTAGAAAGCAAGTGGATTAATCAGAAAGAGGGAGGGTGAGGTTAGAGAGAAATGCAGCTCAGAGTTCAGGCGAAGAGTAACTCCCTTATCTATGTTTGGATCCTTGTTCTTACACACCTCAGCAAGCCTATGAATGAAGTAGACATCACCATTTGTTTCTCTTTCACAGCCTGTAATCTAGTTCTTCTCACCAAAACATTCTAGCTAGCTTTAAACTAGCACAGACAACAAAGTAATGTGGGTTCAGGCTATGATTCTGGGTATATATGGTTACTGCCTGTGAGGTATTACTTGTACTGTAAAGCTTCATTCCAGTCTCCTCATTGCATATGTGTGAAACAACGCGATTTAAGTTACTGGTTTGTCCTTGGCCTACCAACACACGGATACCACAAGTAACAGTGATTATAAGCCTAGGCTTCATAAACAAAACAACACAAATAGCCAGAGCTTTCAGCATTTCAAATTAGAAAGGTCTTTTTCTGGTAAGCATTTTTCACAGAATTTTGTTCTTGTAATTTATTTTTTTTACTGCTCTAAGTCAGTGATGGTTTTTCAATTAAGAAACAAATTTGACTGACACAGGCAATGTATTATTTTTCTCTTGCCACATATGAACCCACTATTGCAAGCTCAAAAGAGAGAAGCTGAGCAGAGAGCCCTTTCAATCTGTTTTTAGCGAGAATGCCAAGAATGGAGCTTCCATCATTTTTCAAAACTGAGTAGGAAAAGAGAGGAGCCTGGAAGATTGGCTACTGTTGACCATAATCTCCTGTTCAATAGCTCCATTTGCCTTAGGTTATACCTGAGCTCTCACCTTTTTCAGTTCTCTTGTTACAGCTCATCTGAGGCTTCTGTTGTGTATTTCCCATTACCCAGCTTCATGTGTGTGCTTGCTTCCTGGAGCTTCACACATTTTTAAACACAGTCCACAAAACTCTTCAGTTCACATGCCGACATGTTCCCTTATCCACCATTCTTCCTGAGTAATGTAGCACTTCCGTACCACAGTGAGGGAGACCAAAACATTGGATCCTGATCACTTCTTTACCCTCCTCCATGGAACTGGTCAACACCAGCTCTAGAGAACTCTCAGATAACTTTTAAAATAACTTACTTCTCATGTGGCTTCATTTCCTGTAACCTCCATTCACAGAGTTTTCTGATTTTTCCTCCCAAGAGTTTTATTTACTTTTCCCTTCATGCTGTCATCACCTAGCTCTTACATGGCATGCAGTGATTTTGGAGAGTGTCACGTTTGGGTGAACCTTTCCATCCCCAATAAGAATTTTTGCTTGGTGCTGCCTAGTTTGCCATCTCACAAGAACTGTAAAGACAGAGAGGTTCTGCTGCACGAGCTGGCCCAGACTGCATCATTCCTGTTTTCTAAACCTGATACAGTTATTAAGATCTGCATGTGTTTCAGGATGAAAAAATGGTAAAGGGTGAAAGCAAACATTCCCAAGCTGAAGAACCTGCATCCCTAATGCAGAGAGCCATCACCCAGTTCACATGAGCTAGTTCTTCATGCTTCAGTGAAGCTGCTTGTAGGATTGGGTAAAAGCCAGACTCTCATTAAAAATAGATTGTACTTTCTGCAAATTTAATGCACCACATTAAAAAGAAAAGAATCTGTGTTCACATGCTGCTTCACTACAGGCCTTTGTAAATTGTAGTTGGTTTTAGCCAATGTAGCTACTGAAGCAGACACTCTAAATAGATCAGACCCTAAAATAGAGGTCTGATTCACATCCAAAGCTGATTAACAATTGGAGGGTTTTCTCACCATAGATTTATTTTGATGTAGTAAAAGTTTCAATTTAATGTAAACTTTCCCACCATTGGGAGCCCTAGCATTTTGGTGTGAATCCAGTCTGAGTCTTTTCAAATGCTTAATTCCTTTTAGATTAAGTGGTGATGAAGTAAGTGCTTTAGAGCTGGACAGTATTTGAACAGAAAATGCAAACAATGGACTGTGTTTTTGGGTATGGTGAGTGAGGCAAACGGTAGATATGTTGATTGTAAATGCTTTTTCAATCTTCATTTATTTTCATAGGCCCAATTCATTTGTGATCATTACTGCTAATCGTGTTCTTCACTGTAATGCTGACACTCCTGAAGAGATGCATCACTGGATAACATTGCTTCAAAGGTCAAAGGGGGACACCAGAGTGGAGGGACAGGAATTCATTGTGCGGGGTAAGAACTAAGTGGGGTAGTAATAAAGTAAATATGATCCATTAAGGACTGTTCCCACAATAAAGTCTAGGTACTACACCAGCATGCTGGACCCTCATCTTTGTACAGCTGAAACTATGCTTCTGCTGTGCCATTAAGAAAAAAGCCATTGTGGCAAAAGTGGTTTGTAAGTTGATAAATGAATTTTTGAAGGTAAGCACCAAAGTTTTAACACTTTTCATACTAATTTTATTCCATCTTCATATTTTCAGTGTTGTGTTTGAGAACCTTACTCAGAGTTGTTTAGTATGTGGGCTAAACAATGTTTTCACATGATGTTTTTGTTGTTGATGGAAGTACACAACTAACTTCCAGCAACAGTTTTGTCCACCTCTGTTTAACCATAAACCACCTGTGATTCACATCGCTCTGTAACAGGATGGCTACACAAGGAAGTAAAGAACAATCCAAAGATGTCTACATTAAAGCTAAAGAAGCGTTGGTTTGTTTTGACACACAATTCTTTGGACTACTACAAGAGTTCGGAGAAAAATGCTTTGAAGTTGGGTACACTGGTCCTGAACAGCCTCTGCTCAGTGGTCCCACCTGATGAAAAAATCTTCAAAGAGACAGGTAATTTTTTGCTCTTGTTCAAATATGCTTTCAGTTGCCTTCTGTCCTGCTACCTAGTAATGTTAACAAAATGCATAAGTATAGTTTAAATGGATTATTATACTTCCAGTTTGATGAACAAATTAGGTTCTTAAGTCACTGAGGCATTTTACAGGGAATTACTCAGGGTAAAACAGAAGTAATAATGTATACAGGAATAAGATTTGTTGTGACCAGCATTCAGGTTATCACAAACTCAAACCTGCTGCTGAGTTGGTGTGAACTCTTGTGCTTACACATCAAAGACCTGGAGAAAGACATATGGGTAGCATTCTCATACACTGTTTCACATACTGAGGAACTGTGAGAACTAACATTGGTGGAGCAAGTATAGGGAGATGAAGATTAATAGCCCAGTCTGTGCTAACCTACATACTACACCTGAGTCAGTGCCTCTGTGCGCTTTCAAAACTGGTTTTCAACACAGAAGCGGCTGTTTGCAAATGAGAACCAAGCTGTTGACAGTCCTGTATAACCTCATTGAGGTCACTGACACTCCAAAGAGGCTTTCATTAGTGAAAGATGAAAAAGATTTTCTTTAATTGGATGTGTTTCATAAAAATTCTATACCACGATGCAGAGAGAGAATTCAAACTGAAATGCTCTTCCTATCATATTTGCCACTTCAGTGATGTGAAATGACTTTTTAACAGATGTAGTCCATGCCTTATACCTCTTTGTACCTGTGCCACAGTGAAAGACTCCACCTACAAAGCCAGACTGTGTCAGATTTTCCTGTTACACACAGGACCAGAGAAGTAGGGACCACAAGCGAGAAGTAGCTAACAGTATTCCACAGTGTTGTCTTGCAGTCAGTTTCACCAAGATTACTGGATAAAAGGGGAGGCTACATGATTGTCATGCTCTGAGATTGCTGCTAGAGTTTTTAAAAGGAGAGATACCGTAGTATCTGTATTACAATACTTCATTACTTGTACAACTGAGATTCTGAAGAGCTGCCAACATGATTGAGAGCAGAGCACTGGGTCTGATAGGGCTACAGCTGTTTTCAGATAGAAGTTGAGGTATTTTTAAGGATCTGGGTTCTGTGATTGATAGTTTTTACTGTTGTGCTAGGTTATTGGAACGTAACCGTATATGGGCGCAAGCATTGTTACCATCTCTATACAAAACTGCTTAATGAGGCCACTCGCTGGTCAAGCGCCATCCAGAACGTGATTGACACAAAAGCACCCATCGATACTCCAACTCAGCAACTTATTCAGGATATTAAGGTAGGCACAAACAGGGAAGTGTGGTATGGAAAGGAATGGCTGCTTACATCTTTTTTATCTTGGCTTGCCATATTGGGTAATAAAGCAGAAAATAAAGTTTTAATCACACAGTGACATGAACTGAAATTATGAAGCCTGAATGTCTTCACTGACCTGATAAGGGAATTTCTTTGTAAGCTCTTGTTATGAGCAAAGTATAAAGTGCAGCCTGGGGGAAAGAGGGGTAACTTCTTTCCACTGGTTTATGTAACTTGGGAGACATTGTTACACCTGGCAGCGGAGTGCAGCGTGTAGGTTCATGAGTTAGCAGACCTGCTTAGCACTGTTGAAAGCAAGGGGGCACACCGGGATGTGCTAGACAGTTCTTTTGGGTTGTTGTGTTTTTTCCTTTGTGGTTCTTTTCTTGTTCTATGATAGCATGGTCTAAGCATCTCATGTCTATGCATGATGAGAGACATATTCTATTAATGATCACTGCCCTGTGGCCCTGTCTGGGACAGTGTATGCATGGATAGAGAATGTCTTTCTGGAGATTTTTGCTAGTGTGCTTTCAGGGAAGAGAATGATGTTTCTTTGAAGAGACCAAAAACATAGGCAAGATAAGGCAACTGCTACTAAGATTTTAAATCCCTTAGAATGTGCCACTTCTTCTCTCATGAAGAAAAAGTATTGAGTCCTAAACTTCAAGACTATGAATACTGTTGTTCTTCAGAGCAGTAGATACATGTGAAAATTCAGGACTATAGAAGACAGTGGTCACACATCTGTCAGACTTGGTGTGCTAGTTTGAGCCTAGCTAGCATGTTTTGGTGAGAAGAACTAGATGATAGGCTGTAAAATGAAAACAATGGTGAGGTCTACTTCGCTCACAGTCTTGCTGAGATGTATACAAAAGAAGAAAGGCAAAACAAAGATTAGGGCATTTGCTTCTCCTCGCTGGGGAACTTCTCCTGCTGGGGAGCTCGTGGCTGCTGGCTGGACTCCATCTTGCTTTCTAACCTCACCCTCCTTTGCTTGGCTGCTTCACCTTGCTTTTAACCCTTTTGGCCAAACCTCCATTCTTCCTTAGGACTGGGGTAAGGTTGAGAGGGGTAGGGGGAAGGTGAGGGGTGGTTGAGAGCCCCTCCTGGGGACTCAGGTTTCTGGGAGGGGAATTGTGTTTGTATTACCTTTTTTTTCCCTTGTATATTTCTGTCTATAACTGTATATACTGTAAATATCTGCTTGTAAATTGTGCCAGCTGTAAATATAAGCTTCATTCAAATTTCCAGAGCCGACTGAGTCTAGTCTGGGTGATTTCTAAAAGTGTGGGGGGCGGGGGACACCCAAACCATCACACTTGGTCTAAGAAAGAACTGTAGTTAGATGTCAGAGTGGGTGCATCAGGATACAGCAGTAGTTTTTTTTTGACTATTTTGTTATGGTAGCTTCTGTAAATTCTAACAGGAAAGGCCAATGAGTTGTGCTGGAGAAATATTTTGAAATAAAACTTAAATACAGATGTTTTAATTCCAGTTCTGTAATAGCAGAGTAAAAATGACCAGAAAATGAAAATGCGCTTCAAAAAAATTTATGAAACTTCATTTTTGTCTCTTGTGGCTCTGCTGTGTTTTGTTTTTTACTGCACAGATAAAGTAAGTTTATGCAAGGCCTGAGGTCAGCAGATAGATACTGACCATTTGTAGCCTGCACTGTGCCGTGGTAGCCACAGTACACACAACTGGATTTAGCACCAATTAGTTTTGGCAACGCATATGACTGATTCTTTCACAGGCTACCTAAGGGCACAAAGCATTATATTATTGTTAATGCTGGACCCCAAATCCTGCTTTTTTCTTACCCCGATAGGAAAACTGCCTGAACACTGATGTGGTTGAACAGATTTATAAGAGAAACCCAATTCTCCGCTACACTCATCATCCGTTGCACTCCCCGTTACTACCGCTGCCGTATGGGGACATCAATCTAAACTGTAAGTTTTTCAGTTATAGAAAAGATTCATTATGGAAGACTAAACCAGAAGTTGGGACTTCTTAGGCAGTAGGCTATAGTGGAGTAACACTAGGCAAAATATATGCTTATAATGCAAATAGGTAAGTTTCCCTATTCTCTTCTAGAGGTAGAGAATAGCAGTTTGTCCAGCACAGAGCCACAGGTTTGTGGTGCTCCTGCATGGGTTTTACAGAAGGGAAGGCTGCCATTGCTGCTGTAATATAAGTTTTGTACCCTCAGCAACACAGCTGAGAAGACTGAGTTTGAAAAGCCTTGCAATGAATTAAGCAGCAAAACCAAATTCATTCCATCTCATTAAATTGTACTCTTCTTAAATCTGTTGCATGCTAACCTAAGTGGGGAGCTGCAGCAGTCACAACTTCCAGTTAACAAGTCTACGTTTCATCAGTTGTCATAAGAAACAATTGGGAAACAACACTTGGGTGGATATGGTTTTACAAAGTAATGCTTCATTTACTCTTGAAACGAGTGTAATAATGTCATTTAATATCCTTAGTTTACTCACTCAGACCTCTGTTCTGAATGAATGGTTCTCTCAAGTGGTATCCTCCTCAAACGACAAGGAGATCAAATCCTAGGAGAAACCTTTCCCTTCTCTTCCCCCACCTCCTGTACAATGGCGAGCCACAGTTCTGACTTTCTTGGCCCTTGAGTTGTTTGTCCCATGCAGGAGTGCAAGATGGCTGCTATTACCCATGGATAGGAACAGCTAGCTCCCTCTGAGGCAGAAGTCTTGCCAAAGCCTTCCCATAGTAAATGTAGCTTCACAGATGGATTGATTCTCATTTACTCTCCTGACTTGCAGATGATGTCAGCTTAGAAACTTCATAACATCTGTACAATTTAATGCTTCAGTGGTTAGTAGGCTTCACTGATGAAATGCTACTATTGTAGACAAGTGATGCCACGTGTCTTTGGAACTTTCCATAAGACAGTCATGCTTTACCTTACCATCTGACCATTAAATTCAGAACAAATTCCAATAACAAAATAGATCATAAAATGAGTTTGCATCATACATTTCAAACTGAAAATACCTGTTCTTATATCCTGCATAAGTCACAGAATAGCATTAAGCAATTTCTACATTAAAACTGACTGCCTTCTCTTTCAGTCTAAGCACCTTCTTCTGTTTTCCTTTTGTAGTGCTGAAAGACAAAGGCTACACAACTCTCCAGGACGAAGCCATCAAGATATTTAATTCTTTACAGCAGCTGGAATCTATGTCTGATCCCATCCCTATAATCCAAGGTATCCTCCAAACAGGACACGATTTACGACCTCTTCGAGATGAGCTCTACTGTCAGCTCATCAAACAGACCAATAAAGTGCCTAACCCTGGGAGCGTGGGGAACCTGTATAGTTGGCAAATACTCACCTGCATGAGTTGCACGTTTCTCCCGAGTCGCAGCATCCTCAAATATCTCAAGTTCCATCTCAAAAGGTGAGAAGTTTTGAATTAATAAAGCAAGAAAAGAAGTTTCTTCACTGTTTTCTTCACTCGAAGTTGTAACAGTGTTGAAGTGAGACCTGAAGATGCGTTCACTTAGTGAACTAGTTACAACAAACAATGACTCTAAAAAGAAAATGTTGTAGGAAAAGGGTGTGTGAGCTGATCTAGGTGGAATTACTCTCATTTGAAGAATCAAAACCTAATGCAGAGTTGATTAATATTGATAAAAGGGAGGCTTTCTGTAATTGGATAAACGTGCTTCAGTGACTTGCACCCCATGCGCACAGGTCCCATTCTACGCTGTCCAAACCAGCATGTTAAAAAAATCTTTGTCCTGCTTACCTTAGTTTTGTGCAGGTAGAAGAACATTATCATATTTGAAGATGTATTTGAGGTAAACATATCTGTTTGCAAACCTAATTTTAAGATATTAGTAACTATTTAAAAAATAGTCATTGTTGACAGCTCAGCATTAACCAGAACATGGAGTTCCTGATGCTGTGGTGCAGCAGGATGCAGATTGTGTCATTAGGAAAGTCAATCCACCAACAGCAAACTTCTTAATAATTTAAATCTTGACTCTATATGAGCTACAGCATAGACTTTGTCCATCACTGTGCTAAATCTAATTAGTATATAAATACTTTTAAAATGCTTGTACTGAAGATACACCTTTCAACCAAAGCAAGATGTGTGAAAGACATCGATCACTTTATATGAAATGAAAAATTCCAGCTCTATTTCCCTTTCTTAGTTTAACTCAGCTTAGAAAAAACGCAACTGATACAACATTTGCAGGCTGCTTTCACTATTCTAGATGCATAGTCATCTTACAACATTGCTGTAATCTTGCACTAATCTGTTACACTTTGTAGATCACTGGTCACTCTACTTTTCCACATAAATTGAACCTTAGTAGCTCTACAAAGCTGAGACTAAATCACTGAAAATGTTATAGAAACACTCTGTACTGAAAGATTTCTTAACAGTTTTCAGTAATGAAGAGTTGAGTTCATTAAAGTTAGCAGTAATATTGATAGCCTACACAGAGTCTTTAGGTGTCTTAAGTGACACTACCAAAAAACTGAACAGTCAAATATGTTTTACTGCCTTTCTTTCTGTAGTACCTTACTGCAATTTGCTCTTCATTCAAAAACTGCTACTGAGAAAAAGGGGAGTTGATTACAAGACGATTTTCATAGTTACCTTGCCATCAAATTTGAGGCATTACAAGATTCCTGCAGTTAACGCTGCAAGAGTAGAGTTCTTCTTTCCCCTGGGTTTGTAGTACAAAATGATTAAAGTATGTAAGTTACCCCGCAGTAAATCACAAGTTAGAACACTTTCCTCGACAATGAAGATAAACTTTTGAGCTTGGCTGGCAGCTTAAAGTAGTATTGTTTGTTTCACAGGGTTCGTGACCAGTTTCCAGGAACTGAAATGGAGAAATATGCACTTTTTACTTATGAATCTCTGAAGAAAACCAAATGCAGAGAGTTTGTGCCGTCACGGGACGAAATCGAAGCTCTGATTGACAGGCAGGAAATGACTTCCACAGTTTATTGCCATGGTGGGGGCTCCTGTAAGATTACAATCAACTCGCACACTACAGCTGGAGAGGTGAGAAGTGGTGACAGTATGGCTTTGCCACAAAGTCAGTGTGCGTCTTTACATGCCAGTTTCAGACAGTAGTAGCATTAAACTTTGGAAGCACACAGGCATTGCTCTTTTCAGGGAAGGGAAGACTTTTAGAACTGTCCCTTCAACCCCTGCAGCATGTTCTGAAGAAATCCCTGCGATAAGAAACGCTTTTATTCCACTGAAGTTTACTCAACTGCAGTTCCTTACAGGAAAAAATCTAACCAGTTCAGTAGAGACATTATTGAACTAACTTCAGCAGATATTGGTGTGTATGAGAACTAAGTTACTACCTAAAACTGGAAGGCTCTTGCTGGGTTGGTGACATGCAGGGGTTATATCTGTCCAGATGATAACACATACTACTCTGAAAGAATCAATGTTATTCACTAGAAAAATTAAATTGGAATTGAGAACAATTAATGCTGCTGCTGAGAACATTAGTAACATTCTTAGCTTCATGTAAAACCTGGCTCTGAATTTCTTCTAATTATTTTTCTTATTCTGTGGTGTAGACTTTTCCATGCTACAGTTTTTCTTAATTTGCTGTTTTTCATTAGGTGGTTGAAAAGTTAATTCGTGGCTTGGCCATGGAGGACAGCAGAAACATGTTTGCTTTGTTTGAATACAATGGAACTACTGATAAAGCAATTGAAAGCAGAACCATTGTGGCTGATGTCTTGGCAAAGTTTGAAAAGTGAGTGCACCTCTTCTCTTTCACCACTCTTAAGAAGTAGCAATTCAGTACATTTCCATTGTCAGTAATGCTGAATTTTCTCTTTCTCTTCTTTGTATGTTATGATGCAGCTGAATTACACACATATTCCTTTGTGGAACAAAAGCATCTTTTTTTTCTTCAATGAATTAATGAGCCACTTAGTCAGTTGTGTTTGTTTTTCCTCTGTCTTGACATCAGTAGAGTAATATTTCTCATTGCTATTTCCACGTTTTCCATTTTCACTACTGCAAAATTTTCCACCACTGTAGCCATCCCAGTACTGAGAGAACTTAACTCCAGGCAGTCATTGTCATTCCAACTGCCCATTGCCTAACCTTACATGGAAGTTGCCTCAGTGCAGCTCATGACATTCTTCTTGCCAGTAGAACTGAAACCACCTATAACACTGCAGTAAGAAAATGTAATACAGGCCTAAGTACATATTTGTCATCCTTGTATGCATGGCAGTCAGTCTCCTTTATCCACATAATAACAGGGAGGGGAAAAGAATGTCTGAAGTGTTGGGTAATTACCTTTTATAGCAGGACTTAGTAATGTTGCTTTTATCAACACCTGACTGAACCTTAAATGAAAGTTTATCAAATGAATTTAGGTTAGAAAATGTGGACTGAGAACTCAGTCAACAACTTTTTAAGTCCTTGATTTTACTAGAGGCTCTAAATACATGCATGCCTCTCTCTCCCTTTATATATAGATCTCTCCAAATGACATCATTTGGGTATACTGATGAGAACCAGGAGCTTCTGTCATAAAATCATGAAATGGTTTGGGTTGGAAGGGACCTAGGGACCTCCAAAGGTCATCTCATGCAGCAAGCAGGGACATCCACTAGATCAGGTTGCTCAGAATCTTGTCAAGCCGAACTGAGTATTTCCAGGGATGGGGCCTCAACTACCTCCCTAGGCAACCATTCTTCTTGTAGGCCCTCTTCAGGTACTGGAAGGCTGCTATTAGGTGTCTTCAGAGCCTTCTCTTCTCCAGGCTGAACACCCCCAGCTCCCTCAGTTTGTCTTCATAGCAGAGGTGCTCCAGCCCCCTCATCATTTTTGTGTCAACAATACCAGATTGATAGTGGCTGTAACAAAGCAAAATTCAGCTGATGCCTTGCAGAGATTCTTCAGGAGTTTGATTTCACAGATCTGATCTCTCTCTCTTCACACAACTATGCAGGCTTGCTGCCACTGCTGAAGCTGGGGAAATGCACTGGAAGTTCTACTTCAAGCTCTACTGCTTCCTGGACACAGAAAATGTCCCAAAAGATAGTGTGGAATTTGCCTTTATGTTTGAGCAGGTAAAGGACAAAGGTTTCATTTTGAGGCCCTTTAAAGTGAAGGAAAAAGACAAGAAATCTAGACAGTACCAAGCGATTTCTGGCTATGCTCCTGCTTAACTAAATGCACTACTACTCAAGCTTCAAGTGCAATGAAAGCAATTCAGTGGCCAAAATAGACTTGACATAACTGAAACATGTATGATTTACCTAGTGTTGTGACTGTTCTTACTACTGTATTACTTGCAAGTTTCTTTATGTATAGTGGTAAAAAATTGGATAACTAGATCTAAGCTGGATACAAAAAAGGAAAGGATAATACTTTAAATTTTGTTCTTATAAAACAATTTTCTTAAGAAAGTGCAAGAAATAAAAACCATGCAATTGGCAAGCAAATTAATGATGAAGAGACCCAGCTGTACAGAAGTAACAGAACAAAAAGCTGAGTATTTCCTAGGCAGCACAATAAATTAAGTCCAGTCTCAGCAGTAGCCATAAGACAGTTACAGTGAGCAGAAATCCACTTGATGAATGTGTGCTGAGCTCAGAATGAGGCCATATTGCAAAACATAAGTGGATCAGCAGTTGTATTTCTCTTCTATAAGTCTTGTAGCTGCTTAGAAACTCTCACTGATGGCATTTATTATTGTTCACTGACTTCCTTTCTACTCTACTGCAAATGCCTAAAAATTCTTCCATTGGACAGCTTCTTACAAGGCTCTAGAGACATGATAAAGATTTATGTGTAAGGCTATTAGCAATGCCAAGATACTGAGGCTCTTGGTAAACAAGCCGGATGTGATCAAGAATTGACATACTTCAGTTTTCATATGCATGAAGCCTTTTTCCCTTACAAAAGATCAGAAACATCTTCACTCTAGTAGAGTATTTCTTCCTTGTTCACAGTTTAGGTGTTAAGGCACCATATTACACCACGAGTCTATCCAGTCCCCTTCCAGAGCCTAACTCCTTGATTTGGCTTAGAAACATTGCCATTCTGGCTGTATACATATAGAGGAGTGACTGGTTAACACCTTTGCTTTGGGATGAAATTCAGTCAGCAAGAATGAAATCCATGAGAGCTCTGCATCAGATATTTTACATTACATTACTGGTTTAAGAGGGAGATTTAGATAGTTTTCTGTATGAACAGCTGAAACAAGCAGATTCACCGAAGCAGACTGTTTTCATGCAGCATTCTGTGCTGACTAGTGATTAGCCGGATACTTTATAACTTGCCAAGACCAGTAGTAGTTCAGTTGCAAAACATGGCACATTCAATCCTTGAGATTAATGTTACAGCAGTACCTTAAAGAAGTGGCTTACTACATTCTAACATCAGTTCTGTTCTCTTTTTCTAATTGTCTGCTTTTGGTGGCAGTCATCGACTTTTTCCAGCCAGTTAAAGTTTGCTTTTGTCTCTCAGTTTTAGTTCTTTAACCTCCACTTAAAAGTCTGAATTCTTTAATTCATAATGCACTGAAGAAAATCTTTTAGTTCTGCTTTCTCATGAAAATGCTGTCCTTCCATTTCCACAAGGCATTTCTTCTGCATGCATACAATCTCAGGTAAACCATCTTGCATGTTTAAAGGTGCATTTTGTTTCCTTCCTAAGCACACACCTAAACGAACCAGCTCTTATTTAGATGTAAATTATCTCTGTGTTTACTAAACTGCTTGCATCTCCAGAAATAAGGCATGTTTGTTTCCTGTACTAGTGTCACATGAAAAAAAACTAATCCTAGCTGCTGCACATTTCCAAAGGTTTGAATGGGTGTTCAAACAGCTATGGGCTGAAAGAGTCTTGGTTCAGAAATCTCATCCTTGATGTTACCATCAGGGTAACCGTCCAGACCAATATAACATATAAATGTTTTTCTGCCTTTATCTGGGATCATATTTACTGCTTTCCCTCTGTCAGGTTTATTACAAAGCTATCCTAGGGATTGCTTTGTTGGCTGGAAATGTCCTTTTTCACAGCCAGATCACTGATAGCAGTGTGCAGAACTAGATTTCCATTTCTTCTTAAATGCTCTTGAGCATGGATAGCTTCCTTTTAATGAGATGTTTAGGTCCCAGTTTTCTCCCCTTTACAATTTATTTTCCTTCCTTTTTTAGTAAATCAGTTGCTCTTATATATGTGAGTTCACTGAGAGCTAGAGCTGTGCTAGTTGTTCCCATTTATAAGTTCTTCAATTGCCTTGCAGTTCTTCTGGTAAACCCTGTCTTACCCAGTTTAACAAATCTGCCAAGAGATTTATTACATTTTAGTTATTTAATGAATCATTTCTTTCAGATCCTTGGTTTCCCTAGTAGTAAATCTACTTCCCATTTCTCTTTTAGTCCTTTCAAAGACTGATTTGTACATAAAAAGCTTACATTATTTTTCCCCCTTGACAGGCTCATGAAGCAGTGATTAGAGGACATTACCCTGCTCCTGAAGAAACCCTCCAGGTCCTCGCAGCTTTGCGTCTTCAGTACCTTCAGGGAGATTACACTCTGCATACCACCATACCAGAAATAGAGGAAGTCTATCCGCTGCAAAAGCTGAAGTCTCGAATTACACAGTCTACCAAAACGTTTACAGCAGCAGAGAAGGCTGAGAAGAAACGAGCCAGCTTTCTCGAGGGAACGTTGCGGAGGAGTTTTCGCAGTGGCTCAGTCACCAAACAGAAGGTTGAGGAGGATCAGATGCTAGACATGTGGGTCAAAGAGGAAATCTCAGCTTCCAGGACTAGTATTATCGACAAATGGAAAAAACTCCAGAGGATGAACCAGGAGCAGGCTATGGCAAAGTATATGGCTTTGATTAAGGAATGGCCTGGCTATGGTTCAACACTCTTTGATGTAGAGGTAAGACCTGCTGAACGTTCAAACTACAGTTTATAGATGCTGAATTTACATAAAACCATAAACACATTGTCACAGTACTCAGACAGCTGTAAGAATAAAATTTTCAATAAGCATACTCCCACTAGCAAGCACTACAGCTGTTTAAGTCCACTCATTAACCATAAAATACAGAAGGACAGAACGCTATCCTGTGGGTTGCAAACAAATTTGAGAAGTGTAGGTTATGTTCTAAGAAGAACAAGCAATATAGACTTTTAAAATGGTGGTTGTAGACAAGAACGTTTGTTGTGTGGCTCCTGCTGTTCCCTTTGCTGTTAATTTTTTTTGTTTCTAGTGTAAAGAAGGAGGATTCCCACAAGAGTTGTGGCTTGGAGTCAGTGCTGATGCAGTTTCTGTCTACAAGCGTGGGGAAGGAAGGCCCCTGGAGGTGTTTCAGTATGAGCATATCTTGTCATTTGGTGCACCACTTGCCAACACCTACAAGATTGTGGTGGATGAGAGAGAACTGCTTTTTGAAACAAGTGAGGTAAGAGCAAGAGGAATTTTGTATGAGGGACAAGCTACTTAGTGATTTAAATAATTGCTGCAAATGTCACAGATTTATTCAAGATCCATCTAAAACTAAAGGGAAGACATACATGATGAGTAGAAATGCTGAGTATTTTTGCTTAACCAGTAAAGTTTTGTTGAAAGCCCAGCAGTTTTATATTGCTAGTGTCTGAAGAAATTCATTCACATATTGTTACCTTAAGAACTTTGCTCTTTGTACTCTTTTGGCAGGTGGTTGACATTGCAAAGCTGATGAAAGCTTACATCAGTATGATCGTGAAAAAACGCTACAGCACCTCTCGATCAGTGAGTAGTCATGGAAGTCAGGGCAGCTCCAGGTGAAAACAGAACCAGTTCTGCTGCACTCTAAATAGAACATACTGCTGCTTGGCCTTAAAATGACCTGGTGATACTGATCCCACCTGATGACAAGAGAACCAAGAACCAGTTTCCACGGAAAATATCTTCAAACATTGTTTTAAAAAGATTGCAGGGAGGAGAGAGAAAAATCAGCTGAAATAGTCGCATGCTAGAACTGCTGCCTCATTCAAAGCTTTCCAAAGCATGATTATCTTCAGTTGATGTAACAAATGCCTTAAGACTTGATCCACTACAACTCAAGGAGTAATTAAGTGCCTTACAATATTAAACCCACCTTGTATTGAACTAAAATTGCTGATAAAGTCAAGAGGATTTTTTTTTTGTCCTTAAAGTTATTTTCATCCATTCTGCACAAACCTGCTGGCCTGTATACCTATGGGAAGGGGAGGGAAGAAGAGCATGGTTGGGTTTTATTTGTTGGGTTAATTTGGAGAGCTGCTGGCAGCCTTCCTGGTGGATGCCAACATTTTGCTTCCCCTTGCTTCCATGAATGTGCACATTGTGCATACATATTTCAGTTGTCAGTCAAAGCTGAATAATTTTATTCTGTATTTCACAAGTCTTTTGAAGCAAAGGGAATAAGTATGTGCAATGGTGTAAACAATCTTTCTGTACATTTAAATAGTTCAGAGCTATAGTTGTTACAGTTGTATGGTTACTTTATAAGCAGTTTTATTAACGAGTAAATTCCAACATTTTCATACATTGATTTTACTCTTGCAAATATGTATTACCATATAAGTAGCAGAAGTCTACATTCTGTATCTGCTGTATTATAAAGAGAGATGTAGCTGAGAATATTTATAGATTACCCTAATATGGAAACACACTTGTCAGTTCATTACTTCTTAATGTCAGCTTAAGTTTTCAATAGTAATTTTTTTCTTTTAAAGATACCACTTTTTTATACTTCTGGATAGACTCCAACCCAGACTGACCACCAAAGGTCAGAGCTCTTCAGAGTTGACCAGAGAACTCAAACTTAAACAATGCAACTGTTTCAATAGAGAGTTCTCTCTCTATTTGGGTTGCCTGATAAAGATTCTAACAGCACCCTGTAAATAAATTAGGAAATATCAGCTAATAATAGGCTGATTTTGGACTTCTATTTTTTTACAGAAATACTGTAATATAAGGCAAAACTTTGATGAGAAAAAAAAAAAGTGTAAAACTTACTGTTATTAAAAACCTCAGCCTTTAAGAAATCATGCCTACTTACTGAAAAAAGTCCAGCAATAAAGAAAATATATGTGCTGTGCTCTGTTTCTACTTCATACTGAGTTGGACTTGCAACAAAGCTCTAATTTCATCTGTCTTCTCAGGAGTCAAGCCAGGAACAAACACAGTGTAGCACCTTTTGCTTGGAAAGGTGCGTGTGTTTTCTGTGGTAATGGGGCAGGTTTCCTTGAACGTGTGGTATGTGCCAGTTACACCAACAGGACAGAAGGGAAGGACTCCTGAGCAAGTCCGTTCCACAAGGAATGTGCTAATAAAGCATTGTGTGGCACTCACGGAAGAAGGCTTGTTTTTACAGCCAGCCACAGCCTGACACGGCAGCATGTGCTGCTGCCTTAAGTGTGCGTAGTCTTTACAGACTACATGGCTTGCTGTGAGAAATCCTTTCCCTTTCCATTTGGCAGGGGCCCTCAGTCCCTAAAGGCTTCCAGGGGGCAGACTTTTGCCTGCTTAGAAGGCTGGTTGACAGAGTCCCTTGGGAGGCAGTCCTGGAGGGCAAAGGAGCCAGGAAGAGTGAACAGTCTTCAAGAAGGAAATCCTGGAGGCACAAGAACAGGCCATCCTTGTGTATAGGAAGGTAAGCCAGTGAGAAAGAAAACCAGCCTGGATCAACAGAGAACTTTGGTTGGATCTCAAGAAAAAAAGAAGTCTATGAGGGAGGATGCAGAGAGGTCATCCGGAGAGAAAATTAGAAAGTCTAATGCCCAACTAGCATTTCATTTGGCAGAGTCTGCAAGAGAGGATGAAAAATGTTTATGTAAATACATCAGCAACAAAAGAAAAGGCCAAGAAGAACCTCCACTAGACACAAGAGGAACTGTAGTGACAAAGGATGAGGATAAGGCAAAGTTCTTAATGCCTTTTTTTGCCTCAGTCTTTAGTAGGATCAACTGTTCCCTGGATACCCATCCCATCCCTGACTGGGGAAGCTGACTGGAAGCTGACTGGAAGCTGACTTACACCATTTGTAAGAAACGCTGTAGAGAGGATCCAGGAACCTCCAGTCCTGTCAGTCTGACCTCAGAGCAGAAGAGGGTCATCACACAGCACATCCAAGACAACCAGAAGATCAGGCCCACTCAGCATGGGTTTTATGAAAAGGAGGTCCTGCTCAACAAACAAGGTGACTTACAGAGTGGATGAGGGAAAGGTTGTGGTTGTCATGTACCTGGACTTTAGTAAGGCCTTCAGCACAGTTTCCCAGAGCATCCTCTTGAACAAACTGGCTGTCCAAGGTCTGGACAGGCACTCTTTTTGCTGAGTCAAAAACTGGCTGGATAACTGGGTCCAAAGAGTGGTGATGAATGGTGTTAGATCCAGTTGGAGGCTGGTCACAAGCAGTGGTCCCCTGGGCTTGGTATTGGAGTGTCAATTTGCTGGAGGCAAGAAATCTCTGCAGAAGGATTTGGACAGGCTGTATCAATGGGCTGAGGGCAACTGGATGACATTAAACAAAGCCAGGTGTCAAGCACTGCACTTGGGTCACAAAACCCCTATGCAGCACTACAGGCTGGGGGACAAGTGGCTTGAAAGTTGTTTGGTAAAGAAGTATCTGGGGGTATTGGTTGACAGCCAACTGAATATAAGCCAAGAAGGCCACCAGTATCTTGGCTTATATCAGGAATAGTGTAGCCAGCAAGAATAGGGAAGTGATCTTAACCCCTGTACTTGGCACTGGTGAGGCTGCATTTCAAATACGATGTTCAGTTTTGGGCTTGTCACTACAGAAAGGACATTGAGGTGGTGGAGAGTCTCCAGAGAAGAGGGGGCAGCGAGGCTGGTGAGGGGTCCTGAACACAAATCAGCAGCCGATGGAGCTGGGTTGTCCAGCCTGGAGGAGGCTCTACAGTTAACAACTACCTGAAAGAAGGTTGTAGTGAGGCAGGAGTTGGTCACTTCTCCCAGGGAACAAGTGATAGGATGAGAAGAAATGGACTCAAGTTGCACCAGGGCATGTTTAGCTTGGATAATGGGAAAAAGTTCTTCACTGAAAGGGTCATCAGATATCAGAACAGGCCGCCCTGGGAAATGGTGGAGACACCATCCCTGGAGGTGCTTAAAAGATGTTTGCATGGGATGCTTAGGGACATGCTATAACATTTGTCTACAGGGAGGTAATATGTTATGGCTGGGCTCAGTGATACTAAGGTCTTTTCCAACTAGGTGATTCTATGATTTTAAGTCATTCTGCCCTAGGTCCATTTTACAGCAGCTTCGGCAGAACAATGAGAGTTTCTTCAGTGATGGCAGACTATTTCTCACAGCACATGCACTCCAGATCATCTACAGCTCTGTGAATTAAATACAGAAGGGTACCAATCAAACATGACAGCACTGTCCTGAATAGAATTAATTCTGCATTGTGCCCAGCCCTTGAAACCCACTGCATTTCACACCATCAGATAGAGGAATACAGCGACCAGCTGTGCTGTGGCACAACCATACACCACAACGCTGCAAGGCAAGTGCGATTGTAGGGATAGGCACTTGCAATTGGTTCATGGGACATTCATTCTACCCTATTTCCTTTGAACTACTGGTTTATTGATGCCAGTTAACCTCACATCACGAGCAAACAGCCAATAAGGTTTAATTTTTTTAAGTCCATTAGGAATATCTCCCACCTTACAACAGACACGTGGTGCAACACCTCGAAACTACTTTTTAGAATAGTCATGGGAAGCAAGCAGAAGAGGGCAGCAGCGAGCCAAAGACGTGAACTATACCGAGTTGGTCTCTCTACACTGTGATTTTACCTGGTCTTTATCACAAAACAAGCTGAGGTAGAAGAAGCAAGACAGAGTCCTCTTGACATCCTTGCTGTCCACCAGATGTGTCATTAAGACAAGCAACAGCTACTCAGGCTGCTTCTCAGGCATGCCGGCACCCCCATCCATCTCTAGCTTTGAGTATCATAAAGTGATACTTAAGGTATCAGAGGGGATGAAGAAAGAATACACTAACAATAACCAAAAGAGTGAAACTTCTAAGGCCAAAGTTGCAGGTTTCTAACTGACAATCACTCCTTTCCATTGATACTGAGCACAGGGGCTGCTTAGAAGCATAGAATCATACATAGCCCTGCTCAGAAACTGCTCCCGAATGTCTCTGTAGAAAATATTCCAAAAGTTCTTGTCTACAGCTGATTCATGACTAGATTTTTCTGTTCCAGCACAGTAGTTTCATTTCAAGAATTTTACCTCCATGTATGATTTTACCCACTTCTCCCAATACACTTTATAAGTGTTCATTGCATTATCTTCCAGCCTTTATTTTACAAGACTACTCAAGCTGAAACTTTTTTTTTAAATAAACTTCTCTCAAATGCTCCCTTTTCTCCCTAATCAGTGACACAGCATTTTTCAGCATCTATTGCAGTTTACCTTCTTCAAAAACAAAAGAGGTGGGAATGGCACAGTGTTCTAAACACCCTACTACTGCTGTATAACAAGTTAAAGCCCTTATGAACATACTTCACCTGTATCTCATGATCACACCAGTACTATTCATACTGACAGCCCTTGAATTCTGCATGACAAATCTAGACTGATAAAGACAAAAGGAGGGCACAAAGGGCCAAGTTTAATCAACTGACAGTTCCCAAACATAAGATTTTTCATTCTATGTTGTTACATGGCATTTCTCTTACTCCTAAGGATATTCAGTCCTTCTCTTTATGTTTACTATCTGTTTTTGCTGTTTACACATCAAAATACTGTTCTTATTATCATGTCGCTAGTGGAAACTTTTAAAAAGGATTTCTGCTCCATCCCTACCAACACAAGAGATGAATTTTAGTGATTTATATTAGTAAGGCCTCTTAAAAACAAACAACCCAAACAATAACAAACACCAACCAAAGCAAACAAAAAATTCCTCTTTTCACCACTTTCCTACCCATCTTATTTTTGTAAGAATTCCTGTATTCTGTATAGGAATTCTTAAATCAGCAATATTCAAACTTTTTAGATTACTTCCTTTTTCTTGCATAAAAGTTTATTTCTTGTTTGCTGCTAGTCACCCACACGTCTCCTTGGCAAACTTGAAGCACACTCTTAATCCCTTGAACTACAGTTTAAAAACTACAGCACCAAACATCAAATCTTGATAGACACAGCCTGTGTCGAGAATGTAAGTTGATACAGTCAGTGTAACAATCTAATGTTTGTAATTACTTTCCACAATATTTAGGACATTGCATAATTGTAACACAATATTTATGGTTTTGCTTAGCTCACTCTCAGTACAAATAAAGCCAAAAGGGCAATAATATACATTTGCTGATTCCCAGCAATTGTGATTCTTCCTTGCCACTGACAACTCCTGTACAAGTTTACCTATTTCATAAATTCTAAACAACTGCTAAATTCCAAAAAGGTTGCTGGCCTGCTTGGACTGCTCTCAGGAAGTGTTGACTGAAGAGTAGAGCTAAACCTCTAAAGTTATTACTGACTTCCTACCGCATACCTTCAATTAGATAATGCTATATCTGAGAGATTACAGTAATTAGGTCCAAAATTAGATCCACGGAAATCCATTATTCTTATTGGTCTTCTACATGGCATGATTAAGCAGGTATGAATTGCAGCTGCTAAATATTTCAGTGTAATATAAAAGCATTTGGAAAAATCTGAATTGGTAAAGTTTAATTTTGTTTAGCATGCAATGCTCTTTAATTCATTTTTTCTTTTCAGACTTGGTTTTACAAGCACCAAGTTTTAACTTTGTCCTGCAACTAATACTGTCTACCACAATCCAGCGTAAGTATGTATATGCCAGGCTGCCAATAACCCCAGGCAACTAATTATTTCATTTTAAGATCACTAACAAGATTTCAAAAGCACAGACCTTCCTCAAAATTTGGGTTATAAATCAACCACAGTTTTGATTTGTAAATTACAAGTTCTCATGTTTTTTTCTTTATTATACTGGGTAAGTACCTGGGAAATCTATTTGAAATTGCACCCTACTTATGCTAGGCACTGCAGAAACACACACAAGGTCACTCTCATCTGTAAGGATTTCAATCAGAGAAGACTAAGAGAAGGTCAGGAAGATAAAAGTACTGAGTGTGTCAGGAAGATGCAAGCAATTGTTCTCACACAGTGGGAGCACAGGAGCTCCATTTTCTGTTTTCAGTGTACCTCTGGGCTCCTCAATTCAAGAGAGATGTTGAGGTGCTGGAACGTGTCCAGAGAAGGGCAACAAGGCTGGTGAAGGGCCTGGAACACAAACCCTAAGAGGAGAGGCTGAGAGAGCTGNGGCAGTGTAAGCATTCTTAGAAAGAGCACTATCCTACTGATGACACTCTTTCTATTTGTGTGTTTTAAAAGAAAGTTCTCCCAGACATGGCCCTTTTATTTTAGATAGAGGAAGGAAAATATACATTTATGAATGCACAGGTAAAAGTAGGGAAGCAATAAGGAAAAAAATACCTACAAAATCAGTATTCAACAAGACTTCAGTCACTACAGTTCTTTCTGTAAAACATAATTTGGGACAAAATGTACTTGGCTGGATTTGACACACAAAACACAAACCCATGTTCATTATGCTATCCTATGTTTCCTGCAATAAACTAATGAAATAGCAGTAAGCAAGGCTGATGGCTCAGGAAACAGCAGAGGGAAGATGCTAAATTAAAAGAGTTTCTGGACAGTGCCCAATGTTCCCTCAGACCAAGTGTCAGTTGTGTCTCTGAATTTTCCTGCATTTCCCTTAATTACAGTTACTTAGCCAGTTAGTTCCAACAACTCAGCAGGACTGAAGCTCAAAACATACAATATTAAATTGAACACTTGTTTTTTTTTTTGAAGCACATAGTAGAGGATGACAGTAGGGCTGTTGCTGCCTAATACTTCAACTCATACACAAACTAGTATGTAAAATAATCAAAAAGACACGTGACAGTCCTAACTGAATTTTGTGTAGTGTAGGACAACACTTAACAGGATCCTGTTCCATAGTTGAAGATTATGGCAAAAGAATGAACAGTTCTGGATGCAGTTTCAACAATGCTCCACAACATAGTAGACAATTTGTGGATGTTGAAGGACTTAGAAAGTATACATCAAAGGACAAAACTATTTGTCAGGTTTTGATTGGAAAGTTATGCTACATTTAAACAGTGACTATAAAAGACAGCAGTTTAGTTAAGAGACCCATGAGAAAAGTCCACCAAAGCATGGTAGAAGTAGGATTAACTGAATATGCATGGTATGTATGGCACATGTGACACCAGTCTTTGAAGAGTTTGAGGGATCTAGACAACTAGATCTCTCAAACTCTTACTGTTAAATAGTAAATATTATAATACATCCATCTTACAAACATTTATCAAATCCCCTCTAAGTCCTCTCCAGACTAAAAAGCCACAGGTCCCTCATTCCTCATAAGGTATGGCCTCCAGTCCCTTATCCTCTCCGTAGCCCTCTGCTGGACCCTCTCCAGCAGATCCCTGTCCCTCTTCAACTGGGGAACCCAAAGCTGAACACAGTATTCAAGATGAGGTCTCAGCAGGGCAGAGTAGAGGGGGAGGAGAACCTCCCTCACTCTGCTGGACACACTCTTCCTAATACACCCCAGGATGCCACTGGCCTTCTTGGCCACAAGGGCACATTGCTGTGCCATGGGTAACTTGTTAGCCACCAGAACCCCCAGGTCCCTCTCCACAGGACTGCTTTCCAGCAGATCACCTCCCAGCCTGTACTAGTGGAGTTTATTACTCCTCCCCAGATCAGATGTTCTTCCTAAACTAACTTATGATGAAATCAAGAAATGCACAGTAAGTTTTAAAAGAAGCAAACCGTGGTATTTTGAGCTGGAATCCTCAACTGAATTCAATAATGTGAGTGCTGACAGCAGAATTTTCAAACGTATTTCAAAACCATTAGAATGCTTTAATAATTGTAACCTACTTTAATAACACAATTTAGAAAGCTTTCTACTCACTTTTCATCCATTGTTTACAATGTTGTTCCTGACCAAAAGTGCAGTCCCCAATCTAATTCTGTGCATTACAGCTCACATATGCAACTGTGCACTGAGTGCTAGTTTTTCCCAGCACAAATTCACAAATAGCCCACAAACCTTTTCAACCCCAGCAAGCAAAATATCAAAATTCAGAAAGATCAAAGCCAGACAACATATTTACTAATATTTTTTTCTGAAAAAGAAATCTAAACCTTCAATGGTGAGAGTGAATCATCCTCCTTTTCTGTCACACTGATGTTTATACCAGAGTGCTTTCAGTAAGCTTTCATATGAATCCAGCCCAATAACAAGCAGCAGTGAAAAAAAAGAGGGCTGACATCCATCAATACCTGAAGCAGGTTTTTTTTTCCATAAGCTAAATTACAAAACCTATTCTGGGAAAACTTCTCATAAATTCCTGTTCATATCCTTCACAGTATAGAAAGCAGAGGCCAGTAATCTAAAGCAGAAGCATGTTTAATCAAAATCTGCCCACTGAAACCCAACGTCATCCTCCTCTCCAAGATTCCACCTCCATTTTCTGAGGAGACATTCTTGAACTCCCGTGACTGAAAGGAGTGCAGCACAGAGTATTAATTACAGAGTGGGCATGCAGTCATTCTGAAATGTTTTGGGCTTTTTCGTTTTTTTTAGGAAGTGGAATATTGTTAGGGAAAGATCACTTAAAATGTGCCATGGTTTTACTCCCTAGGGAATAGGATTATACTGCCGTTATCCAACTTTTGGTTAAAGCCAAATTTAAGCATTTTAATTCAGTGTGCTTTCTGGGGCTAACTACCCCATGGTCACTTGAGCAGTGCATAAGGAAAACCTGACTTCTTTGCAGGCTTATTGTAACTGTTGGGAGTTAGCTGGACTTAGATGCTGGGTAGGACAGCCCACATTACTCAATGCTAGCAAGGGAAAACAATCTGCTGCTGGTAAAGCTGGCGATGTTTTGGCAAATTATGGACAGTATTCACTACAGCGGCAGCTGCCTATTTCCCAGGATGGGGAGGACATCCCATCCTGGTTGTTTTGATCAACGTGTTTTAGAGCAAAGTTTAAGCAATCAGCACAAACTGAAGCAAAACAAAGCATTTCTCCATCCTTGCTTCCACTACTTTTCAGAGCCTTTCCTTTCTATCCATGTGTTTGGGGCTACTAGGGGTGCCTGTCTCTTTTGTTTTGCTCTCTGACCTTCACAGACAACACTTAAATCACTTTTTTAGCTGCCATATTATCCAGACAGGCCTGCCTAGTTCCAGTTCTTCGAGATAAGACATAGTAGTGTAGCAAATCAGCAGAAAATTAAAACATCCTTTAAAAAAACTTATCTGCAAATGTGGAACAATATTCTCTGCATGTTTCCTCTCAGGTGCAATTCTTATACTGCAGAGTATTTGAAGTCAGAGAAAACAACAGTAATCCTTCCCAAGGTCATCTGGTCAAAACAGACACCAGATTAGGAACTTCAATGTTGCAACTACATTATTTTCTCTTATTTTACCTCAGAGGGAAAAAAAAAAAGGCATCTTCACCTTCAAGTATGACTCCTTTTCATGTGAAAAACAAAATCAAACCATCAGGGGGTACTCAATTAAAGTGGAAACAGATGTTAACTCTCAGGCCAAAGTTATACTTCTATTCTTGTTACATTTCTCTTGCAATAAAAAATACTTAATTTGATGCAGCTTAAATTGTAAATTATGTTCTCTGATAGCAATTTTTGGCTGTTCCTGTTCAGCAACAGATTCTTGAGTGATGTTTCCCACCAGGGACGCTATCTCAATCCAAAAGCTGGGAAGGAAATGTATGTTCAAAAGAACATTCCCATGAGTGATGGATCATAAATGAGGTCATATATGAGGACAAGATTATTTATTAAAGAGAGAGAGAGAATGGAGTAAACAAAACAGAAAGAAAGGAAAGAAAGGAAAGAAAGGAAAGAAAGGAAAGAAAGGAAAGAAAGGAAAGAAAGGAAAGAAAGGAAAGAAAGGAAAGAAAGGAAAGAAAGGAAAGAAAGGAAAGAAAGGAAAGAAAGGAAAGAAAGGAAAGAAAGGAAAGAAAGGAAAGAGAGAATGGAGAAAGAGAGGAGAGATAATTACCAACCCATGGTCCTTCTCTTGGCAGGTGGGGGCAGAGAGAGATGTCCTGGGCTGCTGCCTCTAGCCTAAGATGACCCTGGTGATATTCCCCCTCAATAAGCCAGCACAGCCCAGGGCTTTTATACTGTTATCTTCACCTGGCCACATTAACAATGCATATATGGACTTCTAAGGGGTCTTCCTGCAGAGGTCATCCTGCAGCGATCTCCACCCCTCTGCCATCCACTCCTGGGCAACTGCTGTCTCGGTGGGTAGCGATGACACACCACGCATCATTCAGGATGATATGGTCTTTGTTGAGACACTCCTCAGTTCTTAATTACCACAATTGCCAGGTGATTTACATGTCCAAGAGAGGATTCCCTCAGACGCTCTTTAGAATTTAGCTCCCCAATAATCCAGTTAACTATTATGCACATCACCTCCCTAGCAAAGCTTCCATCTTAAACGTGAGACTGGCCAGATATTTAGTAGTGCAGCTGTCAGAACATGTTATATATTTTCAAATACATTTCTTGGATAGATTAAGATGCAGATGGAAGGCACCAAACTCCTGCAGGTTCCTTTATAGTGTCAGGAATAGCTCCCAGCACTGTAAAAACAATTTATTTCAATTTTTAAAGAATTATTTGTGGAGACTGTTGCTTGGCTGTGGAATATACATGAAGAGATGGAGTCTCACTGGTAGTCTTATCTAAGTGAAACTGAGTAAATGCCTAGGTTACAGTGGCACTGAGTTAGGGCTGAATATACTACATTGGTGTTCTAGCAAGGACTTTTATGCTTTATGCTGTAAAGTTGCTTAATTTGTATAAAAATTCATGCCTTGTTAGGGTCTATACCCTTGAGGAGGAGCCAAAAAATTGATGATTCCTGGATTGTGCTGGAAATACCCATCAAAAAAAAAAAAGGCTAGTAAGACACTAAATACATAAAGAGTTAAAGAAACAAGAACTTGTCAACGTAAGAAACTTTCATCAGCACTGTGAAGACCTGTTCCTGATGAGTGAACTTGATTCATTGTAGTACTAAAACACACACTCCCTCGAGCCGAGAAACCCCTTGTCTTGAGCGCCACCCCTCTCAGAGCATCAGTTGTTTTTCAGATGTCCTTGCTTTAACTGGAGGAAGCAGTAAACCAATTGAGAACTAAAACATTAATAGTCACCATGGTGTGCTTAGTTTGAGCCTAGCTAGAATGTTTTGGTGAGAAGAACTAGATTATAGGCTGTGAAAGGAAAACAATGGTGATGTCTTAGCTCACAGGCTTGCTGAGATGTGCAAGAACAAGAAATAAAAACATAGATAACCACTCTTCTGCTGCTGGCGAGCTCTGGGCTGCATCTTAGTCTCTAACCTCACCCTCCATTTTTTTGACTAATGCACTTTGCTTCCTAACCCCCCTGGCCAAACCTCCATTCTTCCTTGGGACTGGGGTAAGGTTGAGAGGCAGGGGGAAGGTGAAGAGGTGGTTGAGAGCCCCTCCTGGGGACTCAGGTTTCTGGGAGAGGAGTTGTCTTTCTGCATTACCTTTTACCTTGTATATTTCTGTCTATAACTGTATATACTGTAAAGATCTGCATGTGTATTGTGCCAGCTGTAAATATAAGCTTCATTCGTATTTCCAGAGCCGGCTGAGTCTAGTCTGGGTGATTTCTAAAGTGGGGGGGGAGAGCGGGTAACACCCAAACCATCACACATGGGTACACTAATGAGGCTCGTGTACATGTGTGAAACTTTCTCGACAGGCAGACCTAGCTCTGTGTAGCACCATCTAGCTCCCGGCTCTTCACAAACCTGAGAAATAAAATACCTCTGCTCTGTGGGTATATCGGCTGTTGCACGCCAGGTAAACGATCCCACTTTTGGGGATGTCAACATCCTCCATTTCCCAAATAGAGAAGGCAACTTACTGTCGAGACTTTCTCAGCAGGGAGGCAAAACCTTCCGCGCCTCCACCCTGTCATTTCTGCAACCGGGGTGAACACCGACGGTCCCACCACTCACCGCAAGGCACGGGCAGCCATGCTCTAGCTCACTGGCACTGCCACCTCACCGCCTGCCATTTCGAAGCTGTACAGACTGGGCAGCAACGAAGGACGTGGGGAAGAGGTGGGAGAGGAGGAAGAGGCGACAGGCACAGCCGCGGCCGAGGGAAGGAAATGGCGCCGGACACAGCCGCTCGGCACGCGCAGCCGGTGAGCCACCTCCCCGCGCGCTGCCGCCCGCGAGGTGCCGCCTCCAGCACCTGCCGCCTCCAGCACCTGCCGCCTCCAGCACCTGCCGCCTCCAGCACCTGCCGCGCACACGCGCACCGCCTCGCGCCACCTGCCCGCGGGCGCTTCCCGCCTCCCGGATCTGCCGCGCGGCTCAGCGTGACGTCAGGACGGCCGGTTGGTGGGCGGGGCGTCTGCGCTCCAGACCTCGCCCCCAGTGTTGCCCAACAGGGCCGCGCCTCTGCCCCACCTCCTGCCAGCCCGGCCCGCCCCAGCTCCGCCCGGCCGAGCGGCAGCTGGGTGGCCGTCACTGAGCGATGGCGAGTGCGGCGTCCGCGCAGCCCCGCGAGTTGCAGCTGGAGGCGGCCGGGAAGCGTGGCGGCGGCCGGGAGCGGCCGGAGGCCCTCGAGGAACAGGGCGCGGCGGCGGCCGAGGATGCGGAGTCGGCTGAGGTGTCATGCGGAGCCGCGGTGGCGCTGTTGGGGGAGACAGGGCTGGCGATGGGCTGCTGCATCGCGGCGGCACTGAGCTGGGAGCGGCCCCTCCACAGCCTGGGCGGCTTCGTCTGCGCCAACCTGTTTTTCTGGTGAGCGAGCTTGGCCGGGGCGGGGGGTCGGGACCACCTTCCCCGCGGGAGAAGGAAGCCCCTGCCCGGCCTGCCGCCGCCCCGCCGGGCGACAGGAGTCTCCTCCCTCCTGCCCGCGCTTCGCTCTTCCTCCGGGAAGAGTATTTACTCTGTTCTCATCCCGGTCGCTCAGCCACCCTTTAAGACGACCTGACCCGCTTCCTCATCATGGGGAAGACCTTTTTCTCTGCACCTGTTCGGTCTCCTGCCCCCGACAGCCGCTCCAGGGCAGGGTACGACCCATACCTTGTGTACATCTGCTTTATCAGGTTCTTCGTCCTCTCTGTCTGCATTCGGCCCCTCCTCCCCTTATTTCCCCCACAATAGCAAAAAGCCTCAGATCAAAGCTGACCGGTGCGGCTGCAGCACGACTCACTGAGAAGTTGCATTTCTTGCAGATGAAATGAGCAAAGGGCCTGCGGTTCTGTGCAGAGCGTTGAAACCTCGTCAAATTAGGCCTTGAGCCCGTAGTTAGCGCTGCGCAGCTGCTGCGGGCTATTACTTCAGAGTTCGATTTGCGTTCGTCTGCTTTTCCATTTTTTTTGCCTGCTTAGTGGAAGCTTTGTGGAATGGGGACAGCAGGAATGTTAGAGAATGTGTGCCAGTTTGATTGGTACACTTTTTTTGACTGAAGTTTTGCTAGACAAGAGTTTTGTTGGATGAGCCCCAGAAATTAAGGTAGAGATACGTTCGTGGTTTTGTTTACAAATGCTGTTCTATTTATTTCTGTGGGAAAGACCTTGTCTTTCTATTGGAACTTCTTCAGGACTTTGCCTTGGTCTTAGGTTTTGGCAGTGCCTGCGTATTTCATATTCTAATCTGAAATGTTGCTGTGTGCCTGGTTGCCCATTTAGAGTGGTTTATCAATTAGGACACTGTCTAATAATACTGTTGAGACTCTAAGACTGATTTGTGTGTGTCTAAAACTACCTTTCCTCTTAAGAGAATGAGAGGCAAACAAGTGACAAAGTGGATTAATTGCAAATTCCACTTGGTTCTCTAAGTGTGGTGTTTAAACATGAGTTCCAGGTCCTGAAAGGACAACTTTCTGAATCTTTGTGTTACACAAGAAAATGTCTTTGTGCAAATATTTTCAAAACAATTTTATCCTCTTTAATCCCAGGAACAGTGTATGTGATGGCTAATTTATGTTCACTTATATCATCTATCTTGCTTTTAAGTAAGTAAATTAGAAATATACATGATTTTGCCCTGGTTTTCTGCTTACCTCAAAGATTGTCTGTTTTTCAGCTATTTGGAAGAGTCATAATATTTTATGTTTCATTGCAACCCAATTGATACCATTTTGGAGGACAAGGTTTAACAGAATAGATTCCTGTGCTTTCAGGAATAGCAGGTGATGGGCAATCCATTTGCTATTCTTTCGTCCAGCTTTGATCATAAGCAAAGTGTATAGTGCATGTGTTATATAATGGCTGTAGGAAATTTCTTTTGGTAGTCTTTCTTGCACCTAGCTTAATGGCCAGTGTTTGAAGTTTGTAAAGTACCAGGTTGGAAGGGGCTTGAAGGATCGTCAGGTCCAACCTTACCTCACAGTCTAGACAAGATGGCCTGGTACCCTGTCCATATAGATGTTAATGGTGTACAATGCTGGGGATTCCACCACTTCCCTGAGGAAATTATCCCAATGGCTGATTGTATTTGTGCAATATTCTCCTTATGTCTCAGTTGGAAACTCCTCAGGAGTAACTTGTCCCATCGTGTAAGTGATTTTATCAAAAATTATAGTTCACTCTACTTTCTTACTGTCAAGCTGAATCAGAATGGCAAAAGTCAGGACAAGGGGAGGGGGAGGATAATCTCCCTCGATCTGCTTGCCACACTATTCTTTTCTGAATATCGTTGTCCTTCTTGGCAGTAAGGGCACACAGTGCTGCCTCACGGTCATCCAGTTGTCCATCACACCTCCCAGGTATTTTTCCATAGAGTTGCTTCCAGCAGCTCAGCCTCCAACTTGTGCTGCTATATAGGGTTATTCTTCCTTTGGTGAAGTACTTGCCCATGGTGAACTTCATAAGGTTACTTTCTGCCCAACTCTCCAGCCTGTCCAGCCCTTTGGTGTGTCAGCCAACCTCCTCCCCCCACCCTGGTTTTGTGTCATCAGCAAACTTGCTGAGGGTATGCTTTATCCCTTTATCCAGTTCTTTGATTTAGTGCATGGGACATGACAGGGGCCACTCTTAATCCCTTGGGAACACCACTTGTTACAGACTTCCAGCTAGATTCTGTGCCACTGACCACAACCCTCTCAGCTTTCTCTTTCAGCCAGTTCACAGTTCCTAAGATTGCCTATGAAGAGAGATGGCTTGTATTGCTTGCCTGTGCTAGGGAGATCTGGAGAGGTGGAGACAAACTAGTAGGTACACTGGAGCAGGTATGATGGCCAGTAAAGTTCTGTGCCGTGAGACTGAAGAACGTGAGGAAAGATGTTAGCAGCCCTGTCTATGAAACCTGACACTTTGAAAACGAAACAGTTGTTTAAATATAGTTTCAGATTTCCCTGCTTTGGTGTTGGCGTTGTTAGTGTTTGCAGCATGATGCTGCTTCTCCTTTTCTTATTTGAGATTGTGGATTTGATTGCCACACGCCCACCAAAGCTGCTCTATCACTCACCTTCTTAGATGGGCAGGGGAGAGGGAAGAAATAACCAAAGGCCCATGAATCAGACTGGACATGAGGAGGAAGTTCTTCACCATGAGAGTGATGAGAGCTTGGAAAGGGTTGCCCAGGGAGGTGGGGTGGTTGAAGCCCCATCCTTGGAGGTGTTTAAGGCCAAGCTGCATGAGGCTGTGTCCAGCCTGATCTAGGGTAGGATGTCCCTGCCCTTAGCAGGGAGGTTGGAACTCTGACTGATTCTATGATTCTATGAATCAAGACAGAAGCAATTTAATAGAGTGGAAAGCAAAAGCAAAGGACACATGTGGAAGCAAGAGTAAACAGAGATGTTATTCTCTGCTTCCCATCAGCAGATGCTATTCACTGACTTCCTGGGAAGCAGGGCTTCAATATGCGTAGTGACTGCTCCAGAGGATGAAAGTCATCAACAAATGCCCACCACACTTACTTCTTTCACTTAGCTTTTGTATCTGAGCTGATGTCATATGGTATGGAATACCCCTTTGGTAAGTTTGGGTCAGCTAGCCAAGATCTTGCTCATCCTTCAACCTAGCTGTTGGGGGAAAGAAAATATTGGAAAAGCACAACCATTGGTGCTTGGCTCAACAGCAGCCAAAAAACCTCATGTGTTATCAACACCCAGCTACAGCACTGCAAAAGATGCTCTGGTGAGAATTAACCCAATACAGAGATCCACCTAGTCAGCCTGGTTTGTGATGACTCAGCTGTTGTAGGTATTTATAATTCTATAATGTGTTGTTACAGTTATGCTGTTTTCTGTTTCAAGTGTTTGAGAAAAGGGGCTATAAGTTTCTGCATGCTGTCAACATTGATGAAGGTACCACTGGAAATGTAGTCCTTGGGGAACTGCTCCATCAAGCAGGACATCTTGGTGAACTTGGCATCCTGAACTGTAGTGATTCCACTGCTTACAAAATGTTCTTTTAGTCTTGGTCTTGCCTGTATTAAGTGGTCTTCTTGTGCTAGTGATGTTATACCTAGAATGCTGGTGTGGTGGTTAGTATTTTGTCAGTGCTGCCTCGAGGTTGCAAGGTTGGTGCTTGTTTTCCCCCAGCAGTGTGTGTGGTCCCTTCTTTAAGGGTGATTCATTTAGTCCTTGTACAAGGATCATGTGGCTTTTGTCCATCCAAGCAGCATCCAACTCCTCATTTCCAGAATGCCATCAGATGCCATTAGTATGAAATTCAGAGAGACTCTGTATGGTTGTACTGACTTTCTAAATTCATTTTTTTATTTCACTTTAAAAGCCTTGGATTTTGTATGAGTCCATTTACTGAAATTGCAAGCTGCAGTATATAAATGATTTACTCCCTATTTAATTCAGGTATGCAGTAATTCAGCTGTTTCAGAATACCTTATTTTTCCCCCTCTGAGACATATGCTCTCTCTCCACACTCAAATCTGAGAGCATACCAAGCAGGATTAACACCAAAAGAATTACTTCTGCCCAATTTTAAATTCTTAGGAAGAAAGTATTTGGTTCAAAATACTTACTCAGTTTAGAATATACGTGGGAAATTTGTCATCGGCGGTGGACAGGAGGGAGATTGACAAACTGCATTAAGTGAGAATTGGAATAAAACATAAATAAAAAATCACAAAAGGATATTGTCCTTTTGAGTCCAGTTTGTAGTATATTTGCCTTCAGGTCACTGTCTTAAATTTGTTGTGTCTCCCAAGTCAGGAAAACACATCTATATGTACAAAATATTTCTTACTGCAGCCAGGTCCTACATGTAGTTTTGAATTTGGCAAATTTCAATGTTCAGCTACCTTTGGTACAGGAAATCTTACACCTATTTTTTAAATTGTTTTGGGATTACATTCCCCAAATCCAAAGAATCAGAATAACACACAAGCAAAAAGTTTAATGCAGATTGTAATCCTGCCTCAAGCTCTAGTAAGAGTACTACAACGGTAGTACAATAGGTTATGTATATATTTCTGTCGTAATTTACAATACATTCATTATCATAAGGGAAAAAACATTATGACATAGGCAGTTTTTACATTCACTGTGCATTAATAAATTTCTTACATGGTTGCTAATTCCTTCTAGTCTGCTGTCTTAATTTGCTGACTTTAACCAAGGTTTTGTAACTTACTGGTGTTGTGGTTATTTTATTACACTCAAGTAAAGTACACTACTTTTTTGTGTGTCCTGCAAGCTTAAAAAGATGTTGGTGGTTTTCATTTGGGTTTTATTTTTCTTTCCTAGAAGGTGAATTTTCAGAATATGCTTTCTCAAGCAAAGGTAAAATTCTGAGGAGAACAGCAGTTAATGGTATAGTTTTAATCTGCTTGATTTCATTTGGTCAGATTTAAGCTTATGTGCACTTTTCCAGTAAAGATTGTCAGAGCTTTTGAAGGCTTTGGAGGTAGAAAAGTGGAACAGAAAATTAAAGTCATTATCTCAACAGCTTTTTTGTGACACTTTGCATAATAGTTTTGACTGAGATACTGGTTTACAGGAATGAAAATTGGCATTGTTTAAGAGCCAGACAGTGTTACATAAAAATCTGGACAGTTTACAGCATTTTTCAAACAGTAAGATGAAAACAGGCTCAATTAGAAAAGAAATCAAGTGTGATAGTTGAGAAACTGAGGGAAAGCAAGCATTACTGAACAATTAGGACCAAATCCAGGATGAGGACTTTGCAGAAGATGGAAATCCTGAACAAAGGAGAATGGACAAATGGCAGCGTGGCTTGGATTTACTGTGCTAAAAATTACAGATTGTGTCTGAAGCAGTTATCTTGAGAGAAATGATTATTTCTTCATGTGTTAACTCAAAATAATGTGGCCTTTCAAATAGTAAGTAGAATTTTGAGAACAATGCATGGTTTATGGGGATATGCTATGCACTATGGTGGATGTTACAGGACTAATGAGAGCATTAAAGAAAAGAAGATTGAGGGCAACGTGGTAGAGGTGTTTTGTTTAACATCAAACTGCTGCTACTGTATGAGAAAATGGGATTAAGATTTCTGTACTTTGCCAGAGTACTGGTTAATTAAGGTCATCTGGGGCTGTTTCTGAGGGGGAAGGGAAAAAGAAAGGAAGCCAGTTTATTTGATGTTATGTGTTCCATTCAAAATAATTGTAACTTCAGTGGAAATATCATCCCTTGTTTTCACTGACATAACAGTAACATTTGATGTCATGGTAGACTTAGAAGGTTTATAGTTTAGGTAATTTAAACTTCCACTTTCTCAATTTTTTGTTTTGTATACCTGTCTGAATGCAGCATGTGGTAGTAAATCCAGTCCAGAAACCACAGATACTGAAATGTGACTCTTAACTGCTTCGTTCCCCAAGAGCTTTACTTGCAGATAATTTTGCAAAGCAACATTTTATTATCAACTAGTTTTGTGCATCTTTCAGACATGCAGATTGAATTAAATGCCATGCAAATACAATTCTACCAAATTCTGTTCTCTAAGTAGATTCTGCAAAAAAGTCATGCATAACTTGGTCTGCCTTCAATAAGTATCTACATTTTTTTTGTACAGGGATAGGAGAGGATTTTTGCACAGTAATTCTTGTGTAAGTATCTATACTTTGGCTGAGAGCAGGATGCACTAAAAAGAACAGCAAGAGAAAGACTGGGTTATTGAGTTTTGGATTTAGAATGCTTGGAATACTGAAACACTTGGAATTTATAGATAATGCATTTTTATGTTTACAGAAGGTTAATATGAAAGTCATTTATATCTAAGAGCAATTCACACAGAAGTTGCAAATTCACATATTTGTCACATAAGCTGCCCTGTTGAATGCTGAAGTCATTATGTAACATGCAGTTCTATACATTGTTTAAACCTTTGCTTTCTGTAAAAGAATTACTGCCATATCTCACAAAATACTGCAGAATTTCAGGAGGAAATAAATCATGTCAGTGTCTCTAGTAATGTTTTTTACTTCCACACCGCTTGTAGAAAAAAAGCAAACTATTTGAGCATATATTTATTGCTTAAAAGGAGAGCATAAAAGTTTGTTGAGTAAGTATAGCTATTGATTCTTCTACTAAACAGCAGTATTTTTGTGTAGTATATTACAACATCAGTGATGTCATTCTGGAGCCTTTCAGTTTGTCAGATATATATGCATGTTAGAAAAACTTAAGTAAACTATTTCATAAAAAGGAGGCAAATAGCCATAATTCCCAATAATAAGCAAAAGTACCACTGAAACTTTTTGTTAGTCTGGTTGCTACGCATCATCTTGATAATTCCTGCAAGAATTTTGAATCCATAACAAGTGGTTTTCACATCCCAGCATGTTGGACTAACTAACCTTTTTGTAAGCTTATGATAAACATATGCCAAAAATCTACAGGGGTGACCTTAGCAGCTTTGAGCCAGTAAGGGCTTCAAGAACATAATTCTGTCTGACATATGGCTTTCAAATAGCTTTTGTAATCTGTATTGCTGGAGCACCTGAGGGCTGACACACTGACTGAAGGAGTTCATGGAAAGATGGTCTTTCTTGCAAGCAGCACAGTCTAGATAAATGGTACTGAAACAGGAGAAAGGAATGTGACAGCTAATAATGATATGTCATGAGAAGTCCAGTCAGAACAATTCAGAGCTCTCCAAATAAGCAAAAAGCCCTGGTTTGATGACTGCTTTAGCTGCTCTATATAGATTACATTTTTTTCCCTCAGAATCTATAGAGCAAAAACTGCACTACAGAGACAGCAGACAGAGGTAATGTGGGCACACTGCTGAGTGAAAGTGGGTGGCCTGGTGACCAAGGATACAGAGAAGGCAAAGCTACTGAATTCTTCCTCTGCTTTCAGTACTATGAAAGGCAGCCCTCAGGAGTCCCAGACCCCCAAGACAACAGAGGAAGTCAGGACAAAGGAGGATTTTTGCCTTATTTGAAGAGGGTTGGGTTAGAGATCAACAAAGCAAACAACATCCAGAAATCCTTGGGCCCCGATGGGATGCATCTGCAAGTGCTGATGGAGCTGGAGAAGTCACTGCTAGGCCACTCTCCATAATCTTTCACAAGTCTTTGAGAACAGGAGAGATGCCCGAGGACTGTCACTCCAGGCTTCAAAAAACGGCAAGAAGGAGCACCTGAGTAACTACAGGCTGGTCAGCCTCACCTCCATCCCTGAAAAGGTGATGGAATATCTTGTTCTTGACACCATCTCAAAGCACATGGAGGAAAACAGGCTTATCTTGAGTAGTCAGCATGAATTCAACAAGGGGAAGTAACGCCTGACCAATTCTGATAGCCTTTTATGTTATAGCTAGATGGGTAGATGAGGGGAGGGCAGTGAATGTGATCTACCTTGGCTTCAGCAAAGCTTCTGATACTGTCTCTTGCGGCATTCTCACAGCCAAGCTTAACAAGTGCAGACTGGGTGACTGGACAGTAAGATGGATTGAGAGCTGACTGAAGGACAGAGCTGGGAGAGTTGTGGTCAGTGAGGCAGTCTAGTTGCAGGCCTGTAGCTAGTGGTGTCCCACAGGGGACAGTACGGGGTCCAGCCCTATTCAATGTATTCATCAGTGATCTGGACAAAGGGACAGAGTGTACCCTTAGCAAGTTTGCTGACGATACCAAACTGGGAGAAGTGGCTGAGGTACCAGAAGGCTGTGCTGCCATCCAGTGTGACCTTGATAGGCTAGAGAGCTGGGTGGGGAGAAATCTAATTCAGTAAGGTCAAGTGTAAAGTACTGCATCTGGGGAAGAACAACCCCATGTATCAGTACAAATTGGGTGCTGACCTGTTGAAGAGCAGCTCTGAGGAAAAGGAGCTGGTAAGCAGCAGGATGACCATGAGTTGGCAGTGTGTTCTCATGGCCGAGAAGGTCAGTGGCATCCTGAGATCCATTAAGTGGAGTGTGACCAGTAGGTTGAGGGAGGTTCTCCTCCCTTTCTACTCTGCCTTGGTGAGGCCTCACCTGGAGTCCGGTTCTGGGCACCCCAGCTTAAGAAAGACAAAGAACTACTGGACAGAGTCCAGCACAGGACCATGAAGGTGAAGGGGTGAATGGAACATCTATGGTTTGAGGAAAGGCTGAGGGAGATGGGGCTGTTTAGCTCAGAGAAGAGAAGGCTGATGGGAAATCTTACTAATGCTTACAAACACCTAAGGAGTGGGTGTCAGGAAGGTGGGGCCAAGATTCTTGTTAGAATCATAGAATGGTTTAGGTTGGAAGGGACCTCAAGGATCATCCAGCTCCAACCCCCTGCCATAGGCAGGGACACCTCCCACTAGAGCAGGCTGCTCAAGGCCTCATCCAGCCTGGCTTTAAACACCTCCAGGGAGGAAGCATCCACAACCTCCCTGGGCAACCTGTGCCAGTGTCTTACCACCCTTGTTAGTGGTCCCTAGTGACAGGACAAGAGGTAACGGCCATGAACTTGAACACAAAAAGTTCCATCTGAACATGAGAAGGAACTTAGTTACTTTGAGGGTAGCAGAGCACTGGAGAGGTGGTGAGGCCTCTGGAGACTTTCAGGGCCTGCCTGGATGTGTTCCTATGTGATCTGCTGTAGGTGATCCTGCTCTGGCAGGGGGTTTGAACTGAATCATCTTCGGAGTCTTCCAACCCCTACCATTCTGTGACGTGACATGGAAGCGTCCTTCAGAGAGGATGCTACCTGGTTGATCTTTGTTTGCTAGTCTTCATCTACATTGGTGCAGTTGTTTTTAACAGCAGGTGACAGGTGTGATTGCAGTGAGAGTATGAGTATGGTTTAGTTGTGAGCATAAAATAGGTTAGACATGTGTGCATTCTATGGAAGACAGACTACTGCACTTCCTTAGTAAACAACCTTAGTAAAAGGTTGGACTTGATGATCTGTGAGGTCTCTTCCAACCCTGATGATACTGTGAGACTGTGATACTGTGATAACACCTGGTCTTACCTTTAAGGATGAGTGGAATGTGTGTGTACCTGCACATGTACATACATTTCACCATTGATCATAGAATCATAGAATGGTTTAGGTTGGAAGGGACCTCAAGGATCATCCAGCTCCAACCCCCCGCCATAGGCAGGGACACCTCCCACTAGAGCAGGTTGATGTATTGTTTAAAACCATTGATGTATTTGTTTAAAACCACTGAGGGCTGGACAATGGTGATTGCTAAGCCAGGGTGTGCAACATAAGTTTGATTCCATAAAATACTAATGCACAAAGACCATAAAGAGCCTCTAGAACCAGGCATGGTGTTAAGCCTGCTTAGCTTAAAGGACTGAATGTATTATAAACTTCTTATGCCTAGAACTTGTATGAAAAATTCTTCATTTGGTATCTTCATGCAGTGTCACATCTCTCCCTCCATGCCTCATTATCTATAAGTTAAACAGATAGGCCAAAAATAGTCTTCAGAGCAGTTGAACTTAATCCTTAACAGAATCAAGGGTTTTTAATGCTGAGATCATGAGTAAGAGTGGGACAACACGATGAAAAGTTGTTAGGAGTTTTAATTAATGAACTATGCTTGGGCAGCTTTGAAAGAGCTTACCTTGTAATAATTATCACTACGTATCTTTGTTGGTTTTCTGGAGTTGGCTGAAATGATACAGAGGTAATGATTTCAGATTTTTTTTTTTTTTTGTAATAGAATAATCTTACAACTCAAGGTTCCCATTGATGTGGAAACCTTTCATGTTCCAAAAAAGCTTTTAGAGTGACCTTATTTGTTCATATGGGAAATCATATCCTCGTCTGCTCAGGGTATTACAGAGCATTGTGAGTGTGTTAAATGTGAAAATTAGTGACATGTACATTTTCTTTGATGAAGTCCTGGTTTTTGAGGATTATAAGGAATACTGAAGCAGTTTTCCAGTACTGCAGTGTCTTCTGAGCACGTTAAAAACATCTGGAAGTCAGTTTTCTTTTGGAAAATCTAAGCATGATAAAAGGGTATTTTATGTCTTGCTCCAGTGGCCACGCTTGCTACTCCTTTTCACCTCCTTCTTCCCTCTTTGTTGCAGAAACACTGCAGCAGCAACTAGCTGAATGACCAGTTGCCCTGCTTTCATGTCCAAGAGGTTTCTTGGAAACCTCCCAGCTTTGTATGATAGTATTTTCTGTTGGTATTCTCATTTGATCTACTCCCTTGAATGGTGGCCTCTTACTGGGTTTGGCTATCCTCAACTGCTTTTTATAATCAACGGGGTTTGCTTTTGCCTTGGTGGAGTCGCCGTCCCTGGAGCTGTTCAAGGCAAGATTGGACGTGGCACTTGGTGCCATGGTCTAGCCTTGAGCTCTGTGGTGAGGGGTTGGACTTGATGATCTGTGAGGTCTCTTCCAACCCTGATGATACTATGATACTACTATGAAATAGATAATACTCTGCTTGTTATCTGTATTGAGGTCTCTAAAGTGGTTGAAACAAGCTATAATAGACCTAACTTTAAGGAAAAATAATTGAATTTTAATTCTTTTCCTCCTCATTTCCTTTTCTGTGAGTTAAGATACTTGTCAGTAAAACAAACAGAAGAGCTAATCTCCAAACACACCTGGACAGGAAAGTCATCAGTACATGAGACTGTACACGTCTGAGCCTAGGTCTGTTTGACTTCACGTGTTCTAACAGTTTGTGTAATGAAAAAGCAAATTTGTAGAAGCTCATTATGAAGACAACATTGAGTATTGTTCCTTGAATGATAGAATTTTACCTTATCTTTGCATTTGAAAGAATATGTGTATAAAAATATTGTGTGAACATGGCCCCTGTTATAGGAAGCACAAAAAAAATGTGTAACCTTTTTTGTATGCGTTGTGCCAATAAAATTTGTGTTGATAAACCCATAACTCTTCTGAAAAGTATAATTTCCCATGAAATACCTATTTCCTATACTTTGTGCTTAAATACAATATGGACAACAACTACTGCAGGCTCAATGTATGTTTAATAATTGCATCTTTAAATGAGACTCTCAAAGTTTGCTTCCTGTGGAAGGGCTGTGAGGAAAGCCTAAATTTCATCAACACAATATCAATCTGTTTTTTTTCCTCTGTATTTTCAGTGCTAATAGCAGCATGGTTTATATATGCTTCCAGTAAAGCTGAAATATTCAACTTTTTTTTACTTCTTCACATTCTAGGTTTGTTGCACTGACCCCTTGGAGAGTGTATCATCTAACTTCTCTCATCATACTTGGAGTGTTAATTCTTCAGATAATAAAGGATTTGGTATTCTCAAGGATAAAAGGTAAGGATGTAGGCTGATACTGTTCCTTCCTTAAACATCTGCATTTCAGAGTTGGTTCATTACTAAACCGACTTTGATATAATGGTTATTGTAAAAGTATTAGCTCATTTCAGAGAGAATGTGTCTATGATGATGTATTAACATCTTCAATAAAGTTTTGCTGTGTTTTATAGGAAGGACATTAAGAGATTCATTCTAGTATGAGTGTAATTCATATCAGTAATCACTCATTCTTGTTCCTTACCTACTAAGTATTTTCTAAAGTATAAAGTTTTCTTAACTGCTAAGTATTTTCTAAAGTATAAAGTTTTCTTAAGCATTCATACTAATGACATTAATAACATAATTCTTGGGAAGTTTGGGTGACCAAATATAAATTGGTCAACTTTATAAATAGACTGAGAAATTACTTATTTTAACACAACTGTATTAATTAATTAAGCAGTATTAATTAATTAAGCAGTATTTTTTTTTTCAGTGTTTTATATGTTTAGTTTTCAGTTTGTGTAAAGACTTAGGTCAGTATACCCAGGTTCTGCACTTTGGCCACAACAACCCCAAGCAGCACTACAGGCTGGGGACAGAATGGCTGAAGAGCAGCCAGGAAAAAAAGGACCTGGGGGTACTGGTGGATAGTAGGCTGAAGATGAGCCAGCAGTGTGCCCAGGTGGCCAGGAGAGCCAATGGCATCCTGGCCTGTATTAGGAACAGTGTGGCCAGTAGGACAAGGGAGGTTATTCTGGCCCTGTACTCAACACTGCTCAGGCCACACCTTGAGTACTGTGTCCAGTTCTGGGCTCCTCAATTCAAGAGAGATGTTGAGGTGCTGGAACATGTCCAGAGAAGGGCAACAAGGCTGGTGAGGGGCCTGGAACACAAACCCTCTGAGGAGAGGCTGAGGGAGCTGGANATTTCACTGCCATTGCTTGCATTTATTAATCATTTGTCACAGAGATAGGACTAGGAAGAACTGTTTTCCCCAGCTTACAGAATGATTATTTTACTGGAGTTAACTTTTTAAATGTCACTATTGCCTTTGATGGCAATACAGAGTACACAGACTTCAATAACAGTCAGATTCTTGAAGCTGTACTGCAGAAATCTCGTGGTAGTGACTTGAAATTAATGAAGTCCCACTCAAAAACAGCACGGAAAAGAAACTTGCCAGTGACTGAGCCAACCACTAGATGGCAAGACTATTACGTGAGGAGTGCGGAGAGTGTCTGTCGGTTTGTATATGTAGAGTGTAAGTTGTGTTACAAGATACTGATCTTTTCCATTTACATTTTTAATTCATATGTTACATTTACAGAAAGCAATTCAATAACTGTTACTCCAATTAATATACCCTTCCTGTTTTGACTGATACACAGACTTTTTCAGTAATTTGGTTCTAAATCTGAACATTCCTTATGAATAAAGAAAACTAATAATGTTGTTTCTGTTATAATGCATTATATCTCATCTTATCTTCCTACAATTTCAGGTGCACAGCTTTGGAGGACCATCACTGGCAAGTAGGTATATTACTTATTAATCCATTGGCTATTAATATTTTCTCATGTATAGGAATAGGAAAACTGTCTATTTTCCCTCTAATTAAAACAGAAACTCTATGAGGAGAGGCTGAGGGAGCTGGGGTTGTGCAGCCTGGAGAAGAGGAGGCTCAGGGGGGACCTCATTGCTGTCTACAACTACCTGAAGGGACGTTGTAGCCAGGTGGGGGTTGGTCTCTTCTGCCAGACAACCAGCAACAGAACAAGGGGACACAGTCTCAAGTTGTGCCAGGGGAAGTATAGGCTGGATGTTAGGAGGAAGTTCTTCACAGAGAGAGTGATTGGCATTGGAATGGGCTGCCCAGGGAGGTGGTGGAGTCACTGTCCCTGGAGGTGTTCAAGAAAGGACTGGATGAGGCACTTAGTGCCCTGGTCTAGTTGACTGGCTAGGGCTGGGTGCTAGGTTGGACTGGATGATCCTAGAGGTCTCTTCCAACCTGGTTGATTCTATTTATAAAGAAGAAAAAAGAACTGAAGTATTTTGATCTTAGCATCTATTCTGTGTTTTATTACTTCTTGTTCTTTAATTTCTAATACTTTTTCTTGCAGTGGGATTATCCTGCTTTGTGTTTTCTGGGAAAACAGGGTTATTAATTCATTTAGGGAAAAGACTACATTGGTTAAGGAGGTAACTTTCTTTTAGAACAGCATTATGCCAGTGCTGTCTACAAGTAGGTGAGCTTGCTGGGGTTTCCCTGTATCTCTGTAATAGCCACCAAGTAACTGATCATTATAATTTTGAATAAATGTATTAATTGTAATAGAAATAAAAAAATTGTGAAGTCTGTTTACTTGCCAGTGGATTGTCAGGTGAAAGTTTGCTATCTTGTTGGTGTAGTGTGTAAGTTACTTAATTTGTTTGCAGTATAACCTGTCTCTGAGTGATTTACAGACTATCAGAATAAAAGTTGGTGTATTTTAGATACCATTCTTCTCACCAGGAATTACTGTAGGTCTGACATAAACAGAAAGCATATCCATTAATACACTATTCTAGTACATCCTGAGACTGAAGACACAGTAATGCAAAATTGAAAAGGGAAGATGCAGGTGTCTGTTTTCTGCCTAAAGATAGATACCAATATCATGGCAGTTACAGAAGGCAACTCAGATATGCAGTTACTCTAAACTTCAGACTTTCTTATAGGCTGAAGTGGAGCTATGTGCTGTGTGGGCTGTCATTGTCTATGTCATTGATAAAGATACTAAACAGCTGTTAATGATGCTGAACTACTTATTAATGATCTCCAACTGGACATTGATCATTTGACCACTACCCTCTGGATGAAACTGTTCAACCAATCACATTTATCCACCAAACAGTCCACCCATCAAACCTATCTATTTACAATGTAGAAGGTTGTTGTGGAGATCAATTCAAGGCCTCTACAGAAGTCCAGGTAGATGACATCCATAGCTCTTCCCTCATCCTCTGGTGTAGTTACTCCATCATAGAAGTCCACTAGGTTGGTCAGCAAGGCTTGCCCTTGGTAAGCCATGCTGGCTGCCTTGAATCACTTCTTTGTCCTTGATGTACCTTAGTTTAGCTTCTAGAAGGATCTGTTTCGTGATCTTCTCAGGCACAGAAGTGAGGCTGACAGATTGGTAGTTTCAGGGTCCTTCTTTCAAACGTTTTTGAAAAGAGGTGCAATGTTTCCCTTGTTCTGTTCACCAGGGACTTCACCTGACTGCCATGACTGTTCAAATGTCATGGAGAGTGCCTTGGCTTGGTGTACGTTTTTAGCAGCTTTCAGTTGAAGTGCTACCTTCCCAACATCATTTGTGTTCGTAGAAGCTTCTTCTCTTCACAACATCCTGTAGCTGAACTGTATGCTTTGTCAACACAGCCTCGTCTTTGCTGCTATATGACTTTCTTTATCCCTTTCTACCTTTTTTTTTTGTGTGTCAAATAGTGAGTAATCACTCCCTGTGACTTTAGAAGTGTCAATGCAGTCCTTTGAGTTCATGTCTACTTAATTGCTCCCAAAGTGGAAGTTATCTGTAGCCTTTTTCATGATGCTGTTCTGCACTTTTCCTCCATTTCTGATATCCTTTTTGTCAGTGTGTGATGGGGGTGGCAGAATTAGAAAAACATTCAGCATCGAGGTTAACCCTTGGACTATGCATTGGCATAAGACTACACGTTGTTGTAAGAATGCTTTCTCTTCTTTTTATGGCTAATCCCAATGCTTCATTGACTTTTTAACCTATACTGAGCTCTGAATTGATGCTTTCATGATTATGTAATCATCTCAAGATTGTGTTCATGAATAGTAAGGGTGTTAAAGGTGACTTAAATATGTCTTTTTTTCTCCTCTATGAATCTCTTCACATTGCATCTGTCTTTTTGCAAGTCACTTGATAATTGGTTAAAGTTCTGCAATTCATTGCAGTTGATCTTTGCCAGAATAATTCCTCTCATAGTCCTATGACTTCTCAGCCTATATAAGAGCATTTGACTGTGACACTTTGTTGGATGCCTCATAAATCCAGATGATTTTTCTTTATGGGTATCAGTGTTTATCTAAAAGCTGGTTGACTCTCTGAAAGCACAGAAGGTTTGCGATGTGAGGTCATTTACAGCACACCATAGGACACAGGCATGCATGTCCTTTGGATTTCCTAACAGTCTGAATTGAATAGAGATGGATCTTTACTAGTTTGCAGTTCTATGGTTCGCACATGCAGTAGATGCTGCTTGGCACACTTCACAGTCCTCTGGGGTAAAGGAGGCTTTAAGAGGTGTTCTTGAAAATAAATGAAATTTCAGCTGTTGCACCCTAGCTTTCATTGAGAACTTTTACAAGGTTGGGTAAGACTTCACATTTGTTTACACTATGGTGGTGCTTGGTTGTTTCCTTTTCTTTTCTTCTGAATGCTAACATAAATATGCCTGCTGATCATGTTGAAACTGGAAGAACTGCTCAAAGATGTTGAGGGCTGGTGCATGGATGCTTTTCACTTTACTCAAGATTGAGTATGAAGAACTATTTTCATATTATTAGCAAGCTGTGTCAAACTTATCCCCATGCTGTCTGTTTATAGAAAACACTACCCAGCAGTCACATGTTCTTAAGTAACATGCAGAGAATAAAACCTAGCAAGTCTGCGGTAATCTCTGTGTAGAGATGCAATGCCTGCTCTAATAGATTAAACATGTTCCTGAGCATTCTCTGGCATCATGGTCCAAAAGTACAAAACTGCTGTCCATAACATTTGACTGCCTTACAGTTCACACAGAATGGCTCTGTGCAAGCTGAAACGTTTCCTGTTCTATGCTAGTTTTGAAACTACCTCGGATTGTTTGGGAAGGTGCTAACCCTATGAGGAGAGGCTGAGGGAGCTGGGGGTGTGCAGCCTGGAGAAGAGGAGGCTCAGGGCAGACCTCATTGCTGTCTACAACTACCTGAAGGGAGGCTGTAGCTAGGTGGGGGTTGGTCTCTTCTCCCAGACAACCAGGAACAGAAGAAGGGGACACAGCCTCAAGTTGTGCTGGGGGAGGTTTAGGCTGGATGTTAGGAGGAAGTTGTTGGCAGAGAGAGTGATTTGCGTTGGAATGGGCTGCCCAGGGAGGTGGTGGAGTCACTGTCCCTGGAGGTGTTCAAGCAAAGACTGGATGAGGCACTTAGTGCCATGGTCTGGTTGACTGAATAGGGCTGGGTGCTAGGTTGGACTGGATGATCTTGGAGGTCTCTTCCAACCTGTTTGATTCTATTCTATTCTAAGTGGCATGTGCCAAACTGTGTCAAGAGTGTGGGGGTTTTTGTTTGTTTGTGGGATTTTGGGTTGTTTGATTTGTTGTGGTTTGATTTTTGATTTCTTTTTTAATGGTTTAGCAGCATAAGTGTCTAATTCTGTGCCTGATTGCAGTGTCAGTTTAGTTGTCAAACTAGATATATTCAGAAAGTAACAAATTATCTGCACAGGCTCATTTCCTGCCTTATCTTTCTGTTCTGTAATTCTGGTTTTGAAAATCAATGAGTTACTATCACACTGTGATGTTTCATAAGTGTGGGCATGTGGGAAAAATTTTCTCCCTAGCAGGCATGAGCTGTAAACATCAGAGCTCATGCTGGGAAACTGTCCTTGGGCTGTCTTGGGCTCAGGAAACCAAGCTGTAAATAATGAGCACCCCACACACAGCTGCAGGGGGCTGAGCTTGCCATCCCTCAGGGGTGGGCATCAGCCATTGTTGATTCGGTGTGACCTATCTCTACCTTGCACATAACTTTAAGCCAATCCGACAGAACCATGCTGGCAGTAGCCTGTCAGAGGATATAAATTGTGCTGTGCTGCAAATCAGCTTTGGAGTCTACTCTATCAACTCACATTGAGTGTTGTCTCTTCTTGCTCCCCTCCTCTCTGGGGCCTGAACCCTGTTGGTATTGCCAGACCGATCCCTCACGGGCGAAACTTGCCGGCATGGGCACAGCTTTAGGATGATTTTAAGTAGTGAAATGGCATGCTTTATGCTATTATTTTTGCAAGTAAAGCCTGTGGTAGTTGGAGGGTGAGTGACTGATGATCACTCTTCTGCAACTCACCCTTTTTTGAACATTCATGTGCATTATGCATCCTTTCTGCTGTGTGTGCTCTTAAGGCATCAGAGGCTGAAGCCCTTCAATAAAGATGGTGTTAACTTGTTGCACTTTTGATCTTTGTTGAGCAGTTCTGACTAGTTAAAATAAGCATAGCCTCACTTCCTCAATGCTGTAACTGAAATGGATAATGCTAGTTGTCTCCCATACGAAATGTGTTTGTGTATGAGACCTGTGCTTTCATTTCTAATGAAGTAATTTAGTATTCTTTTAAGATGAACATTTTCAAACTGAAGCAAGAGGAGATCTCATCCTGAAGCACTGTCAGTGAGGCAGGATCTTATGGTACATTCTCTTTCTGAATCTGCTTACATTTCTAAGGTAGTTCTCTATTGGTATTCTTCCTTTTCAAAACCAGATCACAGCTGTTAAAGGAGCACTGTAGGAGATCACTCAGTAAACAGCTTTTCTTGATAAAGTTGTTTTGTTTTCTTCCTATTCCAGCAAGTTTCTTTGAAACCTGATATTTTTCTATTCAGTGCTAGTAGATATATTCAAACATGCACAGGAATTGTGGCACACCTTAATTTCTTGAGTAGTCATACTAAAGAGAGCAAATTAATACTATCATAGAAGGGCTTCGAGTTGAAAGGGACCTGGAAGTCCATCTAGTTCCAACTCTCCTGCCATGGGCAGGGACACCTCCTACTAGATTACGTTATGCAAACTAGATTAAGTTATGCATAACTAGTTTGCATAACTAGATTAAGTTATGCAAAACCTCACCCATCCTGGTCTTAAACAGTTCTAGGAATAAGGCATCCAGAACTTCTCTGGGCAACCTGTTCCAGTGTCTTATCACCCTCATAGTAAAGAACTAAAGAACTTCTTCCTAATGTCTAATCAAAATCTACTCTGCTCTACTTTAAAACCATTGCCCTTTGTCTTACCACATGCCCTTATAAAGAGTCCCTCTCCAGCTTTCCTGTAGGCCCCCTTCAGGTACTGAAAGGCAGCTATAAGGCTTTTCCCAGAGCCTTCTGTCATGGATTAAGTTGAACCTGCTGCTGTTATTCATGCCAGGCTGCACTCACACCAGCTTCAAAAATGAAAGTGCTAACTAGAGCAAAGTATTATGAGGCTTGAAGTTCAAATTGCAAATAGGAAGCTTCCTGTTCTGGTTGCTGCTCCTGGGTTCTAGGTTCTTGTTCTTGGGTGTGGTCTCTCTAGGTATGGTGGTGGAATGGTTGGAAGTTGGGTAGTGCTGGTTTGGGTTTTCTGTCTTATGCTGTTTGTTTTTTCTCTGCATTTCACTATTAGCTTGTTCGCTTCTTCTGCAAATAGGCCAAGCTAAGGAAACCATGCAGTATATTATTAGATTAATTAGATTATTAGCTAAGGTAATTATGTTATAGTTATTGCTAGTTATTTCTTAAACACTCCAGATGGTATATTATTCCTCTGTATAATGTTTCCATGACCATTGCAAGAGAGGCTGATTATTATTAAATTAGTGGTTGGAGGGATAAGACTCTTAAATACCACAATTAACAAACAACATTCATTTTGAAAAATACCTTCTCAGAATCAATTCATTACCCTTCCATTGCACCTCTTGATCTTAGGTTCAGGCTGCAAATTGCTTCTTGAAGGGAAAGAAGAAATCTTGGATGCAGGGACATCGTTCTTGAGCTGGTCACTCTCTGCCTGTGTCAGACATCACCTTGAAATCTTTTCCCTAATCCATAGAGACTTTTGAATATGCATTCAGTGTTCTGGGATTTTTCTATTCTGTGGTGGGAATCCATGTCGAATGTCTCACAGTTTGTGACTATGTAGATGTAGTTGCATATCAGTACATTTAAACTGATATTAGGTTACGGGTTGTAGTGGTCTTTAATTCTTTATTTCCAAGTGGAGGATACTGTATTCCAAAGCTTTGCAGACGGTGGAAACAAACAAACACAAAAAGTCATTTTCCTCTAAAGAGTATTTTAAGGCAGCTCTCAGAGTTGCAAGGCTATCTTCTAGTTAGAAGATTTCAGATAGCTTAAGCAGACCTAGTAAAACATGTAGACATGTAGACCTTAGCTGCACACTGTATCTTTGAATCGGTTAACAAGTAATAGTACATTTTTACAGTAAGTAAGGTTCCAAGCCCAGTTAAAAGAACAAAACACTGACAACCTGTCAAAAGATCCCTTTCATAACTCTTTGTAGGGTTATACCATAGAATAGAATAGAATACAATAGAATAGAGTAGAATAGAATCAACCAGTTTGGAAGAAACCTACAAGATCATCCAGTCCAACCTAGCACCCAGCCCTATCCAGTCAAACAGACCATGGCACTAAGTGCCTCATCCACTCTTTTCTTGAACACCTCCAGGGACAGTGACTCCACCACCTCCCTGGGCAGTCCATTCCAATGCCAATCACTCTCTCTGCCAACAACTTCCTCCTAACATCCAGCCTAGACCTCCCCCAGCACAACTTGAGACTGTGTCCCCTTGTTCTGTTGCTGGTTGCCTGGGAGAAGAGACCAACCCCACCTGGCTACAACCTCCCTTCAGGTAGTTGCAGACAGCAATGAGGTCTGCCCTGAGCCTCCTCTTCTCCAGGCTAAACACCCCCAGCTCACTCAGCCTCTCGTCATAAGGTTTGTGTTCCAGGCCCTTCACCAGCCTTGTTGCCCTTCTGTGGACATGTTCCAGCACCTCAACATCTCTTTGGAATTGAGGAGCCCAGAACTGGACACAGTACTCAAGGTGTGGCCCCAGCAGCGTTGAGTACAGGGGCAGAATAACCTCCCTTGTCCTGCTGGCCACACTGTTCCTGATCCAGGCCAGGATGCCATTGGCTCTCTTGGCCACCTGGGCACACTGCTGCCTATCTTCAGCCTACTATCTACCAGTACCCCCAGGTCCCTTTCTTCCTGGCCGCTCTCCAGCCACTCTGTCCCCAGCCTGTAGCGCTGCTTGGGGTTGTTGTGGCCAAAGTGCAGAAAATTTTAACTGCTGCTAGTCCAGGAGCAGCTTGTCTGATTCCACAAGCTGTTGCAGATATTTGTCTGTTTCCACAGTTTGGTGTTCTTGCAAATGTAACATTCGTGGTCTCACCTCTGTATTATAATTAGGTGATTGCATGAATCACTTATTACTAATGCCTAAACCAGCATGGAGGCAAGTGCCATACAGGTCATAAGTAGAAGAAGAGCGTGTTTCTGATGAGCGCATAGTTTTGAACAGAACAACTGACCTCAAATTGCTCATCAGGAAAGAAGTTCACTAAGCTGACCTTTAAAAATGGCAGAGTAAATTTAAGTGGAAAGATTAATGTTAAAGTGGTCATGTGTCCTATTCCCTATGCACGTGTAACATTCACCATGGGTATTTTTATTCTATTCTTACCACTTTCCATTTTAACAGTTGAACAACTGTGAGAGATAACTTGCAATCCTGAAGTCATTTGACTTGTCATCTTAATGGGTATTTATAAACGATAACATTCAAGGAGCCCCCAGTGTTACTTTAAATAGAGGGACTGCTTTTAGGATTAGGAAAAAAAAATGGACTGTGTCATTTTGGTATTGCTTTTCCTAAATGCAAGACGAACCCAAGTCGATACAAACCCCCACATAAAAACAGGTAGCAAGCTTAACTACATTTTATATTCTCACATCACTAAAGTCTGCTTGAAAAAGCAAATTGTATTACTTATACCAAACACAAAACTATGAAAAAGGTTACTTTCTCCTGAAAGTACAAATAGCTTTTTCCCTTTTAATATTGGTCTATATTACCCATTTCCTGTAGAGAGAAATGTAGGGTTTTGTTCTTTTGAGAAGAAAAGGTTTGTTCCACACTGAAAAGTTACTGAACCCTTTTAATATTGGTCTATATTACCCATTTCCTGTAGAGAGAAATGTAGGGTTTTGTTCTTTTGAGAAGAAAAGGTTTGTTCCACACTGAAAAGTTACTGAACCCTTTTAATATTGGTCTATATTACCCATTTCCTGTAGAGAGAAATGTAGGGTTTTGTTCTTTTGAGAAGAAAAGGTTTGTTCCACACTGAAAAGTTACTGAACCCTTTTAATATTGGTCTATATTACCCATTTCCTGTAGAGAGAAATGTAGGGTTTTGTTCTTTTGAGAAGAATAGTGTTTGTTCCACACTGAAAAGTTACTGAACCAAATATCTCAATCTGCCATAGGTACATTTGTCAGAGATAACTGTCTCCCAGTTTTCATAATTGCTTGTCACAGTTGTGGCTAGTTGCAGATTTATCTTTTTAGTTGCCACACAGATCAGCATCATGGTCTAGTTGATTGGACAGGGAAGGGTAATAGGTTGGACTGGATGAGCTTGGAGGTCTCTTCCAACCTGGTTGATTCTATGATTCTGTGGTGGTTTGGGTGTTCCCTGCCCCCCCACACTTTAGAAATCACCCAGACTAGACTCAGCCGGCTCTGGAAATTTGAATGAAGCTTATATTTACAGCTGGCACAATTTACAAGNATGTTTTGCTTTTCCTTTCTACACATCTCAGCGAGGCTATGAGGGAAGTAGACATCACCATTGTTTTCATTTCACAGCCTATGATCTAGTCCTTCTCATCAAAACATTCTAGTTAGCTTCAAACTAGCACAGATTCTATGATCAATCTGGTTATAAGAATATATATACATGATGTACAGAGATCACAGAATCACAGCATTTCTTAGATTGGAACCGACTTTCAAGATCATCGAGTCTAATGATTAATTTCACACTGACAAGCCCTTGACTAAACCAAATCCCTCAGCACAACATCTAATCACTATGAGTTGCTATGGTTGGAGAGAACCACCAGGATCATCCAGTTCAACCTTCATCACAGCATCCTTAATGGATGGTTCTGGGGCCAGTTGTCCTAAATGACTGGTTTCACATCATGAAATTAGCTTAAAGGTTATTCTGCAGACAATGCAAACGTTTCAAGGATCTAAAACCCAAGTCACTGAATCAGTATCTGGTTTCTCAGAAAGCATACTATTGTATGTAGTTTGAGAAATGTAATTATTTGAATAACATTTTGTACTATTTTATGTCCCAGCAACAAGAACAAAGATTGAAGATTGCATCATGTTACACCATTTTCTGTGCAGAGCACGCCCCCAGCAGGCAGCAGAATATAGAAATTGCATTGTCAGTTTTGTAAAAATGCTATTTTTCACAAAGAGAAAATAGGTGCTGGTGTCCTAACAGCCTACTGACTTAATTCCTGACAAATTTTCCAATTCTAAGTTAGAAAGTTGAGAGTAACAAGGAAAAAGACATTTGGTTGAGAACTTGCTAAAGCAACCAAGAAACATACATGATGAATGAAGCAAGGAATTCATCAATTTACTAGTTATTGCCATGGAAAAGGACATCATTACTTGGAGCCATTAGAAAGGTGACAGTCATGAGAAAGATCAGAGTAAGCAGAGTTGAGTTTGTGTGGTAGTTAAGTTTTGACCTTTAGTTGCATCTCGTTTGCCAAATACAAGCATTAGATTACAAAACACACAGTGGACATTATTTACAGAGGGCATGAGAACCTATAGTCTTGGGGGGGGGTTTGGTTGGTTGGTTTTTTGTTATGTTGCAGATGCCTGTGTTGTTGTAAGAGAGGAGGGTGTGTTTCCCAGCACAACATCTGATTAGCCACTAATTTAGGAAGGAATGCCCTGGCAAACAGTTTTGTTGAAGCACGTGAGCCTATCAGCAGAATAACATGTTATATTCTTCTAGGTGTTTTGACATAAAGCTGAGTAAAGCAGCTCAGCTGTTTTGAAGCATTCTTCCCTGAGTCTCCTTGTTTTCCTTTTTCTATCAGTGACAGATGTTGAATGTTTACTGACTCTAATGCTTTAATTTTTATTTGTTTGGCTTTTGCTTGTTAATATTTCAAGATGTTTTGGAGTCCAACACTGGAAATCAGCTGTGTAAAGCTACACATCTTTTATGTTTACAGAGAGGAAAATAGAGCATGAGCTTAAAGTGGTTTTTTTTCATGCTCTGCAAGCTTCCCCACTCTTTGAATCCTGATAATCGTGTGAGGAGGCCAGTTTAATGAAACTTTCCAGAGATAAAGATTTACTGTAGCACAACAACATGGAAGTTTTCTTAAGCCCACCTGAGCATTATGGTCACAGCACCCTATGACACACACTTCCCTTTACTAGCTTAGATTTGCTATGGGGAGAAGAGCACTCCTTCCAAAGTTCAGCCTTTTTTAACTGAGTGCTTGGCTTGGTAGTGTAAATAATTGGTAGTATAATTAATATAATTGGCAGTATAATGAATATAATTAATAGGTCACTGACTTAGATGTAGCCATTGACATTAGTGTAGGTCAGTTCACAGTGTGAGGTAATGCTCAGAAGAATTTCATGGTGAATATGAAAACATGCAACATCAAAGCAGTGAAACATTTTTTAGAGCACTTTCAAAGTAAAATATTAAACTTTTGTTTGAATCTGTTAAACAATTTCAGACAAGAAGACTGTGACAGAATGCTGAGTAGAGATTTCTGTAGTGCAGATGAATTTCCAAAAGGCATTAGCTAAAAGCAAATAAGTAAATCCAGAACATGAGAGAGGATCCTTCCATGGATATAAGCAACAAGAATGAAACTTTTAGATGGCTAGCTTTTGTGTTAATGGAAGGTCAGAGAATGAGTCCAGCGTGTGCTGGAACTATTCTGGTAAGTACTCATAAGTGACTCTGAAAAGGCAGTGGAAAATGGGACAGAGAGGTCTCCTCGAGGTTTCCAGTTATTGAAGGGAATGAAGACAAGGACTGACTATGAAAAATTTCAGAAGGTCCTTACAGGATTATAGAATCATAGAATGGTCTGGGTTGGAAAGGACCTCAGGGAGACTGGATGAGGCACTTAGTGCCGTGGTCTAGTTGACTGGCTAGGGCTGGGTGCTGAGTTGGACTGGATGATCTTGGAGGTCTCTTCCAACCTGGTTGATTCTGTGTTTCTAAGGATCATCCAGCTCCAACCCCCTGCTGTAGGCAAGGACACCTCCCACTAGAGCAGGTTGCTCACAGTAAAACAGCATATGAGATTCAGCATAGGTACCTGTAAAGTTATAGATGAATACAAACCCATCATTGATCATCAGACTAAAACTACTGTTAGTATCACTGAAAAAGACTTACAAGGCAAAAGTAAGCACAGCCACATGCCACTCCTACAAATTTTTGTTATGCCCACTGTGCATGGTTCTAACCTACCTGCCAGAAAAAGAAAGAGGAGAAAGAAAGTCCAGAGTAGACCAACAAGGTAGAGGAAATATAAGGAACTATTTTCACGTAAAGACCAAGTAAATGATAAAAGGCTTCTCAAAAGAAAAAAGGAATAATCATGGGAAGATATAATAGAGATCTCTTAAGATATCAAAAGGAACATGCCATGTCTCTCATGCTATTGGCATGAGGCAGCATCAAAGTAGCAGACAGCAGGCTGAGTGAAAATAAGATTAAATTAAGTTGTAGAAATGCTTCATAGGACTGTTGTGACTGTCAGAACTGTATGTGTACTAAAAATACAAATTACAGGACAATTCTTTGATGAAAATTAATTGAAAGCTATTGAATAAAAAAATCACCACTTCCAGCATTGAAAGTCCTTGAGTTGCAAATTAGTGGAGGCATTACCTATTTTCCTGTGTTCTTACTCAATTGCTTAGGTATCCCCTGGTATTTAATTCTGGCAACTGTCAAAGAGAGGGCATAGAGCCAGGCGTTGCTGTTCTTGTTAAAAGCATCACAAGCATTGAACACAGAAGGACTGAAGTAAATACATCTATTTATTTCTGCATTTGTATATGTTGTTAATAAATGGTGTGTAAACATTAAAGCCTGAGCAGTCCCAAAGGGCACGTGAGATAGCTGTTGCCCAATTTTAGACTGAGTGTCCGTTGCTCTTACGACATGCCACGGACGTTGCCAGGTCGCTGTGTACCCTCGGAACTTGCCTTTATGCATTTAGACATGAGATCAGAGTAATAAAATGGCTCAGAGCAGTAACAGTGGAGGTTTGCATGTCTGATATTATTCATGAATAAGTATTCCAAAGATTTTTAAGAGCTTTTATCCGAATGCATATGGGTTTTTTTGGAACAGAGACAGAGATAAAATCATGTAAGATTGTTGCCTTGCATATTGATGGCAAAGACTCCAAATGTGTCTCAACAATTGTTGTGTGATGTCCCAGGTTGAGAACTGTGCTAGTTTGAAGCTAGCTAGAATGTTTTGGTGACAACTAGATTACAGGCTGTGAAAGGCAAACAATGGTGATGTCTTACTTCCCTCATAGGCCTGCTGAGATGCATAAGAACAAGAAATAAAAACATAGATAATCACTTCTGCTGCTGGCGAGCTTGAAGCTGCATCTCTCTTCTAACCTCACCCTCCGTTTCTTTTCTAATCCACTTTGCTTCCTAACCCCCCCTGGCTGAACCTCCATTCTTCCTTGGGACTGGGGGAAGATTTAGAGGAGTAGGGGGAAGGTGAAGGGGTGGTCGGGAAGCCCCTCCTGGGGACTCAGGTTTCTGGGAGGGCTGTTGTGTTTCTGTATTACCTTTTACCCTGTATATTTCTGTCTATAACTGTATATACTGTAAATATCTGCTTGTATATTCTGCTAAGCTGTAAATATAAGCTTCATTCAATTTCCAGAGCTGGCTGAGTCTAGTCTGGGTGATTTCCAAAGTGTGGGGGGGCAGGGAACACCCAAACCATCACATCCTGTCAGCCTCTCAGCAAAATGTCATGTGTATTATCTTCTTGAGGCAAGGCAAAGGTTATCAGGTGCTCAGCACTTTGAACTGAGTGTTCTGGCAGCACTTGCCCAACCAGTTGAGGGTATTCCTCTATATCACAGATCTGCTTGTGCCCTTTATAACAAGTAGGTTAAGCTGCAGGTCTTCATTGATCATCTTTCATGGTCCAAACCTTTCCTAACTGTTATTAGCCCAGGAGACATTTAACTGTTTGGGGGTTTTTTGAGGGCACAGGGGTGATTGCATGAGGGGATGGAGTTCTCTTTTGCCCTCTTTGCTGCTTCCCCTTTGGTTTTTTGTGTGAAGCTGTGTGGTGTTTCATTGGCCTTGTGCTGGTTTGAGGCTAACTGGAATATTTTAATGAAAGAAATTAGATCATTGGTTGTAAAAAAAAAAAAAAATGATGAAGTCATTCATTAGTTTGCTGTGAGGGATAAAAAGCCAAAATATAAACAATCTCATTCGCTTTGGTCTGTGTCGCTGCCTCTATTTGCTTCCTCATCACTCTGCTTTAATGTCTCTCCAATAACAAATAAGTAAGCTTTGTTGACTGATTGTTTTGGTTTCTGGCTGGGAAGGGAGATAGAGAGGGAGAAAGAGTAGAATGCAAACCCTATGAGGAGAGGCTGAGGGAGCTGGGGTTGTTTAGCCTGAAGAAGAGGAGGCTCAGGGGGGACCTCACTGCTGTCTACAACTACCTGAAGGAAGGTTGTAGCCAGGTGGGGTTGGTCTCTTC
>WAAF01000068.1:365855-385151 GCA_013400475.1 Tricholaema leucomelas
ATTCTAAGAATACTAAACCTAAACCTCCTAGACTTCAGGTTTCTATGAATCAAAATTGTTTATTTTGCTTGTGTTTTTTTCCTTAAGCAAGAAGGGATGAATGTTTCTGAAAAAGCACAATAATAGGTCTGCTCTCCTGTTTGTAATTTCTGAAACTCCCATTAAATTAACTGCCCCTCTTGTTAAGTCCTCTGCTGTTTGTATGCTTACAACAAGCAAAAAAAAAGGTTGAGAAAAGAGTTTGATCAAAAGATTCCATTTTTTTTTTCTGGAACTAATTTGTCTTTTGGCCTTCGTGGTGATAACAAATCAGATACAAATGGAGAGCATTCCCGCAGAAGTTTTAATGAGATGTTGGTCCATTTTAAACAACAGGAGATACTGTGGGACCTATGCTGGGAAAATATGGGAAGGAACTGTACTGGAGCAATTCATTTTAGAATTGTATAAGAAGAGATAGTAATATACAGGTAAGGGGGTCATTTTGAGGGCACACTGAATCAAAACTACTGCTGCATATGTTTAAAAAGGAGGGCAGTGGCATTTCTGTAGAAGCTGCAGAATGAGCTTTGTACACAAATCGGTTCCAGCACAGTGTTTTCCTTGTAGCTCTTTCTCAGATGCAAACAGATAGTTCTCACATCCTGTCCCCTCTGAAGTTCATGTCCTACTTCAACAAGTATGTAATATTGCATCACAGGTGTATTGCATGAAGGTTGTAACATCATAGTTAAATATGCAGCATTGGTCAATAGTTAGTCATACTGTCAGTTTAATTGTCTAAGAAGCAAAGGAACATATGCTCAAGTACTTCTTAGTAAAGCTAGTAAAAAAACCTATAAGAATTAGGTACCAACTAATATCTTCTTTTGTGTTTGTTTTGTCACATGATCCTGGGTGGTAGCAAATCAAGAACAGTCAAGAAAGATGTGCTGAAAGATAAAGGATTGAAAACAGTTTAGCAATCAGCAACAGAACAAGGGGACACAGTCTCAAGTTGTGCCGGGGGAGGTCTAGGCTGGATGTTAGGAGGAAGTTGTTGCCAGAGAGAGTGATTGGCATTGGAATGGGCTGCCCAGGGAGGTGCTGGAGTCACCGTCCCTAGAGGTGTTCAAGAAAAGCCTGGATGAGGCACTTAGTGCCATGGTCTGGTTGACTGGCTAGGGCTGGGTGCTAGGTTGGGCTGGATGATCTTGGAGGTCTCTTCCAACCTGCTTCATTCTATGATTCTATGAAACTGCTAGAGAGGAACCTTGTATGACTTGAATAAAAATGGGAATGAACTACATTATTTTGAACTACAGTGCATGACCTTTCATAGTATCATAGAATCATAGAATGGTTTAGGTTGGAAGGGACCCAGCTCCAACCCCCTGCCATAGGCAGGGACACCTCCCACTAGAGCAGGCTGTGCTTGAACTTTAAAAAACAGACATCCTGTTAAAAGTCAGATCTGCATTTTATTTAATTACTCAAACCACATTTGTAATGCTCTAAGAATATTCTCTTTTTCTGCTAGTATTAGTTAATAAAGTGGATTTAAAAAAAAATTCTTTTTAGGACTGAATTCAGTGCACAAATACAGCCAACAAGTGATTAGTAATGTGATAATGTAATAAGTAATCAGTAATGTAGTAATGCATCAAAGTGATATCTGCTCATACAAAATACATTAAAACACATTCAAGAAAAAGTCACAACGAAATTCTGCACAGAAAGTGTTAAAACTGCATTGCAACATTACACAAAAAGTGATTTTCTTGATTTTGCAGATTGGAAGTGTTCTTTGTCTGCCACTTGAAACTCAAATTTTCCCCTTTATTTGTGCAACTGCTCTGCAACTCAAGGAATACTCAGGTCATCTTTCCTAGCTGTTTAAGAGGCCTTGAATTAGGAGTATCCTAGCTGAAGAATGTGGAGACTGAAGAAGGAAAATTAATTGGTTTTGTGAAAAGGGTCTATAAGAGTCGTCTTTATGTGACAAAAATAAACATGAAAGAATTGCTTCCAACAGCTGGACAGAGCTCTTTAAGGTTCTGCAAACAGAACTTTATGTTCCTGTTGATAGAAATGAAACAAGGATTCCTTACTCTTCTGAGCAAAAAAATGTCTATTGCAAATATGAAGCTGACCTGGAACATCCTAGCTGTTGTCTTGGTATAAAGACAACAACAGCATGTAGTTATAGCAGTATAAAGTGATAGCAGCAGCATATAGTGAAAGCAAGTCTATGACAGTAGTTATGTGGCACGTTAAGAAAAATCTACACTTAAGACCAAGTCATGACTTTGGAGTAATAGCACTTGACTATCAGATCATATTTCATGTTTTGAATGACCTCCAGCTGGAGTAGTTAGTGTTCTTCTCAGAGGAGCTGGGCAAGACTAGTACAGAGCAGAGGAGGGGCTTCCCCTGAGAACTGACCTATCAGTTTACTTAGAAGAGTCTGTCTAGAGAAGCTGGACAATGAAGTGCCTCAAACTTCGTTGGAGTATATTTTATTTTAGCAGGACATTCAGCAAAAAGTGCAGACACATTCTGTGTCTCGCTCCGTTGAGGAGCTTGTGCACTGGGATCACTTGCAAAATTTGGAGTTCACCCATTTGATCAGCTAAGGAAAGACAATACATCTCCTTACTAAGATGACTGAAAATCATAGAATCAACCAGGTTGGAAGAGACCTCCAAGATCATCCAGTCCAACCTAGCACCCAGCCCTAGGCAGTCAACTAGACCATGGCACTAAGTGCCTCATCCAGGCTTTGCTTGAACACCTCCAGGGACGGTGACTCCACCACCTCCCTGGGCAGCCCATTCCAATGCCAATCACTCTCTCTGCCAACAACTTCCTCCTAACATCCAGCCTATACTTCCCCCGGCACAACTTGAGGCTGTGTCCCCTTGTCCTGTTGCTGGTTGCCTGGGAGAAGAGACCAACCCCACCTGGCTACAGCCTCCCTTCAGGTAGTTGTAGACAGCAATGAGGTCTGCCCCTGAGCCTCCTCTTCTCCAGGCTATTCTAAGTGTGCTCAAGATTTAACATTGAAGGGATATCAAACATGATTGGTTAGAGGATGTTTGCACATCCCACAGTGTTACGTGTGGGTGAAAGTCTAAACCTGTGCAGCACCTATAGATTAGCAGTGGGAAATGAAGTGCATACAGATATCTATAAGCTGGAGAGTTTTCTGTTAGAAATGTTTTGTAGGGTTTGTAGTAAAAGGTTGCAGATGAAGATTCTCCTTAAAGTTAAAGAATGAAGTGTATTTGTGGATGCTTACTGGGGTCCTCCTCCTTATGATGAGGCAGAATCATTTTGTGGAACTCTCTGAAGCAAGCAGGATTCCTGGTGAGGATGATGTCCCAGTGATTCATTTAAATTGCAAGTCTTGCTGACTTGGTCATAGGCACATGACACAAATATAATTATTTCAGTGTATTTAATGACTGCATAGTATGCAGAAGTGGCACAGAATAAAGCACAGTTCTACATAATCACCTTTTAAATTAGCCACATAGGTTGTTAGGATGCTATGCTGTGAGTTCAGTGGTGCTTGCTCTTATGTCTTTAAATGTAGGGCACATAACATTCACCAGTTTGTCCAATTGCATTGTGATAAGGCTAATCAATATTGCATTGTTTTCTACCACACAGTTCTACAGCAGATTCTAGAGGGTTTGCTCTTGGCATTTTTATATGCTTAACCTTAAAATGTAGCTTTTACACTATTTTATCTTTTGGAGATAGAGGAATGATTATTCTCATTTTGAGTATGTGACCACCTGAAATTTAAATGTAAGAAAAACGTTTATGAGTTTTTTTCCCCACAAACGTTATCTAAATGGTATTTGATATCTCTTACCTCTGTCCTTGAGTAACTTAGAAGACAAATTGCAAAATACATTTTTTGCATATGTCTTCAGGTTTAAAATGTTCTTTTTCAAAGAAGGGTCATCCTTATACTTACTCCCATGAACACATATCCTTATACTCACTCCTGGAACACAAACCCTATGAGGAGAGGCTGAGGGGGCTGGGGTTGTTTAGCCTGGAGAAGAGGAGGCTCAGGGGGGACCTCATTGTGATCTACAACTACCTGAAGGAGGTTGTAGCCAGGTGGGATTGGTCTCTTCTCCCAGACAACCAGCAATAGAACAAGGGGACACAGCCTCAAGTTGTGCTGGGGGAAGTATAGGCTGGATGTTAGGAGGAAGTTGTTGCCAGAGAGAGTGATTGGCATTGGAATGGGCTGCCCAGGGAGGTGGTGGAGTCACCGTCTCTGGAGGTGTTTAAGAAAAGCCTGGATGAGGCACTTAGTGCCATGGTCTGGTTGACTGGCTAGGGCTGGGTGCTAGGTTGGACTGGATGATCTTGGAGGTCTCTTCCAACCTGCTTGATTCTGTGATTCTATGATTCTATGATTCTATGATTCCATTGTGCACTGTGATGATTCCTCTCCTAGCAGGAGAGACCTGTGAAAGTTCTGAAGAGGTAAGCTTTCTTGAACAGGTTTTATTAACAGTTAACAGACTTGATTTCATTTGTTCAAGTTTCATACTTAACTTCTGGTTACCCAGCAGGTTTGTCCTTAGCAATCCTCATCCCTTACAGCTGCATCATTCTATAAGCTCTGGATGGTACTTTATAAATGACTATGAATTAGCTCTATTACCTTTATTTTGATTTATATACTTTGGGAATGTAACTTTCAGCTCTTCCACCTAGATTAGTAGATTCTAAGTGTGACAGGTTGAGAAATTACCCCCCAAATAAAACTGAAATCACCAGGCACATCATCACTGTGATAGTTTGGGTGTTACCTGCCCCCCCCCCTCCATGGAAATGACCCAGATTCACTTCAGACTAGCACACTAGTTCAGAAGGTCTGGAAGTAAGATAAAGCTGTATTTTGCAGCAAGCATATGAACAAGGTATATTTACCTGTATTTACAATTAGATACAATTATCTGCAATTCAGAAATACTGCAGAAATCCAATCCACCCCCTCCCCGGACAAAGAAAGCCCAGAAGGGACCAATGCCACCTTCTTCTCTCCCCTCAGCCAGAAAAGCAGCAAGGCCTCACGTGTTACCAGGAAAAGGTTAGTACACAGTGTGAAGAAGTCAGAGAGGTGGAGACACAGCAACAGAGCCAGAGCCCAAAAGCCAAGAGAGCAGAATCGTTTATGCGATGCCGGTTATTCCCTCTTAGCAAACAACCAACAAGTGAGACTTTGTCATTATTATTATTTTACATCCAATGCTCTGATTTATTTACATTCTGCACTGAACTTTCAGGAAAAGTCCCAATTTCTCTTACTGGAATTTCCCAATAAGCCTTAAACTACTACACTAAGTTGCCCGTAAAATGACAGAGTCTGCACAGGTTTCAAGTATGTGTGGTCACGGTTGGGAAATGAAGAAAGCTTAGAAGCTCTCTAATTACTGACTCTTTGTTTATGTAGGCACAGTCCTTCAGATCCACCACAGCACTCTCAGTAGTGTATCTGTGTGAAGATACATATAAAACTGTGTACACATATTTCAAAAAAGCCCCAGCACATCACGAAGAGATCTTTAAACCTGTAACATGAGAGCTGCTGACCTTTCTGAGAGAAATGTGACGGGGCTTTGCTTGAGCAGATGTCAAGATACAAAATGAGAGCATGACACCATCAGTCAATTTTAGAGAATGTAATGCCACTGACTGTTCTGGACAGAGTTTGTGACTGTGATGGGTTGAAGCATCTGGGGTGGGAGAGTGTTATGGTGAGGTTTTTGTTCGCTGCTACTAGGTAACTGCTACTGGGGAGGAATAATAAACCCCACCAGTACAGGCTGGGAGGTGATCTGCTGGAAAGCAGTCCTATGGAGAGGGACCTGGGGGTCCTGGTGGCTAACAAGTTAACCATGGCACAGCAATGTGCCCTGCTGGCCAAGAAGGCCAATGGGATCCTGGGGTGTATTAGAAAGAGTGTGTCCAGCAGATCAAGGGAGGTTCTCCTCCCCCTCTACTCTGCCCTGCTGAGACCTCATCTTGAATACTGCCTTCAGTTTTGGGCTCCCCAGTTGAAGAGGGACAGGGATCTGCTGGAGAGGGTCTAGTGGATGGCTGTGAGGATGATTAGGGGACTGGAGGGCATGGCTGATGAGGAGAGGCTGAGGGACCTGGGACTTTTCAGTCTGGGAAAGAAGGGGATTTGATAATGTTTATAAGTATCTGAAGGCTGGCCAGGAGTGGGGGGACAGGCTCTGCTGACTGCTCCCTGGGATAAGACAAGGAGCAATGGGTGTAAGTTGCAACAGAAGAAGTTCCACCTCAACACAAGGAGGAACTTCTTTACTGTAAGGGTCACAGCACTGGAATAGGCTTCCCAGAGAGGTTGTGAGGTCTCCTTCTCTGGAGCCTTTCAAGGCCTGTCTGGATGTGTTCCTCTGTGATCTGTGTTAGATAGGATTGTCCTGCTCTGGCAGGGGGGTTGGAGTCAATGATCTCCCTGGATCCCTTCCAACCCCTAACATCCTGTGAGCCTGTGATACAGTTTATGTATTTGCTCAGTATTAGAAATGATGCAGTAGGTAGTCAGAAGGCTATGAGTAATTTCATGTTCTCTCTTAAAACCTTCAACCTTACTGACAGTAGCTTAAAAACAGAAGTATAGTACTTTATATCAAACTCAGGATAAATGATGGGAGCATAAAACTTTCTTCTTTCTAAATTATGCACAAAAAAACTTTGAAGGTGTTCAGTAAGAGCTGGCTGCTTATATCCACAAAAGAACACTTGGAGAGCAATCCCAAAAGCTGTTTAGAGTTCACATCTAAGCAATAGATGTGTTGTATTCCCTTTCTTTCTTGCTCCCCCTTGACCAGGATCCCACTGGTTCCATCCCTCTGGCATCTGCTCAAGTGGCCTCTGAAGCAAAGGGTTAGAGGGACAGATGTTGGCAGTTACTTGGAGGAGTGACAGGAAGATGCAGCATGTGCATCTTGTTATTACACTGAAGATCAGCAAACTGACTTTCATATACCTCTACTTGTGTAAGATCAGAATAAGGCTTCAAAACAGACCCTGATGTGCACTGTAAAATAGAAAAGTGTGGCTATAGTAGAAGTCACAAAGGTGTCTTGTGATTTCATGTGGCCTGCAAGAAGCTGCTAAGTGTTTTTTTACAGAGCAAACTTAATAGTAGGTTTGCAGTGTTTTGAAGCAAACCACCTCTACCATCCACTCTTCTTGCTTTGTCAGTGCATCATATGTGGACCACAGGACCAAAGCATCTAGCAATACATTTTATCTTCAGTGTTGCTCATACTTACAGCATCTTTTCAATTTGGCAAAAGGAAGCATTATTTACAACCAAGAGAAGCAACTCCAGAGAACCTTTCCTGCAATTGTGCCATTTTTCTGTGTAATTTGCATTGTTCATTTTACATTGTCATTAGTTATCCCAGTGTGCCTTGTTGTGTCCTGCCTCTTACATCTATGTTGTCTTTATATTGGTGGTTAGCATAGCTGAAAATAGTTTGTATATTATTATAGTTTAGGCTTTCATCTTTTTCCTACCCTTATTTTCCTATCAACTTAGAATAGAATGGAATAGAATAGAATAGAATAGAATAGAATAGAATAGAATAGAATAGAATAGAATAGAATCGAATCCACCAGGTTAGAAGAGACCTCCAAGATCATCCAGTCCAACCTAGCACCCAGCCCTATTCAGTCAACCAGACCATGGCACACTTGCCCCAGCACAACTTGTGACTGTGTCCCCTTGTTCTGTTGCTGGGTGTCTGGGAGAAGAGACCAACCCCCACCTGGCTGCAGCCTCCCTTCAGGTAGTTGTAGACAGCAGTGAGGTCACCCCTGAGCCTCTTCTTCTCCAGGCTAAACAACAGAATACTAAGGTTTTGTTTTATGATAACTGCAACTCTTACAGATAGGCTACCCTCCCTAAAAAAAACACTCACTTCCACCTTTGCAAACCATTCTACAACATTAATAATATGTATTTTAAGACCAACCTGGTCATTCTAGTGTTGAGAACTACTATTATGACAGTATTCTGAATTACTGAAATTCTTTTACAGTCTTTCCTCCTAGTCTTTATTTTAAATTGCTGATTGCAGAGAGGAACATTGTGGAAACACAAAGAGAAAAGGGATATGCCTGGTGGCTACTATAGGACAGTTGTAGACAGGAGGTTGTAGCCAGGTGGGAGTTGGTCTCTTCTCCCAGACAACCAGCAACAGAACAAGGGGACACAGCCTCAAGTTGTGCTGGGGGAAGTATAGGCTGGATGTTAGGAGGAAGTTGTTGCCAGAGAGAGTGATTGGCATTGGAATGGGCTGCCCAGGGAGGTGGTGGAGTCGCCGTCCCTGGGGCTGTTCAAGGCAGGATTGGACGTGGCACTTGGTGCCATGGTCTAGCCTTGAGCTCTGTGGTAAGGGGTTGGACTTGATGATCTGTGAGGTCTCTTCCAACCTGGTTGATTCTATTCTATTCTATATTACTTTTATCAAGCCTCTAATTATTAGAGAAGGTGGAAACTGTTATGCTGTTATGGATAGGAGGCAGACAAAAAGTTCTGTGTAACATTGCTAATCCCTGTGGCTGGGTTCCTGCAGTGTTCTCCATGGGTTATTTAATGCCTTTATTTATACCCACTGTCAGAGGCAAACACCTGCACGCAGTGCCCTGCATGGCTGGAAAGTATATTGCATTTTTTTCTATCTTAGAAATGTCACTTAGTTCAAGGTAAGAGACTCTCATCCTACAGATTTCAGGTGTGTTACTTTAAATTACAGGATTTTTTTGCCTTGAAGAGTGGGAGAAAAACCTCTCATGGTGAATATTTTTTTAATGTAAGAGGAAATCAAACTATGCACTACTACAATACTATAAATGCTGAAAATCCTGTACTACAATAAAGTTGAATTTTGAACTTGAAGCATTGATATATCGCGGTATGACAGTATCACCAAGGCTGGAAGAGACCTCACAGATCATCAAGTCCAAGCCGTTACCACAGAGCTCAAGGCTAGACCATGGCACCAAGTGCCACGTCCAATCCTGCCTTGAACAGCTCCAGGGACGGCGACTCCACCACCTCCCTGGGCAGCCCATTCCAGTAGCCAATGACTCTCTCAGTGAAGAACTTTCTCCTCACCTCAAGCCTAAATTTCCCCTGGCGCAGCTTGAGGCTGTGTCCTCTTGTTCTGGTGCTGGCTGCCTGAGAGAAGAGAGCAACCTCCTCCTGGCTACAACCACCCCTCAGGTAGTTGTAGACAGCAATGAGGTCTGCCCTGAGCCTCCTCTTCTCCAGGCTAAACAATCCCAGCTCCCTCAGCCTCTCCTCGTAGGGCTGTGCTCGAGGCCTCTCCCCAGCCTCGTTGCCCTTCTCTGGACACATTCAAGCATCTCAATGTCCCTCTTAAACTGGGGGGCCCAGAACTGGACACAGTACTCAAGGTGTGGTCTAACCAGTGCAGATCATGGCTGAAATAAGAGTTTTTCTTTAAGTCATGCTCTGTGCTGTGGTATGCATGGGGTAGTTTGACTGCGAATCCCCCACGTTTGCATTTACTGTTACTGTTCTGTATGAAATGGCTCCCAAACCTTGCTCCGAATTAAGTGTTGCTGTGTCACCACCTTGTGGCGAAGTTGCTGTATGGTAATTAAACACAGGCATAAGGATGAAGTACAGGATGAAGTTTCTCCACCTGTCTTTCAGTAGGCATTTTTTACCACAATTTGTCGTGAGTTCTGTAAAAATGAAGTTGCAGAGACTATGTAAAACCTGCACCACAAGACCTGCCCCAATTGGGTGGATTATATCTACACCAAGTGGCTAATGGAGTAACCACCTCATGCCAATAACCAACACAGCCACATCATAGCATTAAGCCATTGAAGTGAGGTTATAAGCACTACTAGCAACAGCAGATCAAGCACAGATGATAGGTTGGACTGGATGATCTTGGAGGTCTCTTCCAACCTGGTTGATTCTATGATTCTATGTATCTGAAAATAGAAGGTGGTTAACCTCTATTCTGTTAGGAAAGCTGCTTTCAGGCTTTCTCTATGATTCTATCTGCAATGCAGCAGAAGGTGTGTAACATTCCTATGTAGAAAACAAATGGTATCAAGTACGTGGGAGAAGCCTGCTTACTCCTGGCTTAGATGCAAGTATGTAAAAATCCACACATTTAAATGTGAGCAGCAGTTACACCACAGCAACATAAACCTCAAATCCTCTTATCTGATGTGTTTAGGAGAGGTAGAGCAGGAATTTATGCTTGTAAGGAAAAGTGGCTGTAGACTTTGCTGAAATGGATGTCAGGCATGTGGTCTTGGGTTTGGCTGGAATGGAAAGGAAAATTTAGGTTTGATACTCTTTTTACTGAGACATTGGATTTAGAATTCAGAGTTTGCTTTCTCCTTTTTGTCATAGTAAAATAGAAGTGGCATGTGTTAGATAACAGAATTATTGTGTTTATTGTGATTTTTGAAAAAGAAATAGACATTGCTGTCTACAGCTACCTGAAGGGAGGCTGTAGCCAGGTGAGGATTGGTCTCTTCTCCCAGGCAACCAGCAATAGAACAAGGGGACATAGCCTCAAGTTGTGCTGGGGGAGGTCTAGGCTGGATGTTAGGAGGAAGCTGTTGCCAGAGAGAGTAATTGGCATTGGAATGGGCTGCCCAGGGAGGTGGTGGAGTCACCGTCTCTGGAGGTGTTCAAGACTGGATGGGGCACTTAGTGCCATTGTCTAGATGACTGGCTAGGGCTGGGTGCTAGGTTGGACTGGATGATCTTGGAGGTCTCTTCCAGCCTGGGTGATTGTATGATTTTGTGTGGTTTGTCATCAGCACTCAGTGCCATGGGTAGTTAGTTAGAAGGGTTAGGTGATAGGTTGGACTCAGTGATCCTAAAGGTCTCTTCCAACCTGCTCAGTGCTGTGATTCTGTGAGTTCATGATAAATCCATTGCTTCTGAGGTGGATGAGCCTCTGCTATGCATCATCATAGTCTGCAGAAAAAGAAAAAAAATAGAAAAGAAAAAGCAAAAGTATTATAAGTATTAAATTTCTGTGTGGTCATCCAGTGGCAATGAAAAGTATGCTATATTTTTTAAGAAAGACTAATACTAAACCAAGTTTGGGATTCAGTTGCTTAGTTTAGATGACATCTGTCCCTTAAACTTAGTGTTTTCACATGACCAGAATGAATAAGCAGTAACTTCTTCCATAATTACTCTCACAGACTGAGAATTGCTACTACTTGGCAGATTTTGTTTGGTTTGTTACTGTTAAGAGTCATCAGATTAGCCCAGTGTAGAATATGTGGAAACAAGCACAGATTTCTGTAGGATAGCAGCAACCATTGGATTGCTGAGCCTATAGCTTTACAACCTCATGTTTTCAATCAATTTCAACTTTGTTACAAGCTGTAACCAAACTTGTTGGGTCTTTTTGTTTGGTTTTTCTCAGCTGGAATATCATCGATTCCAGGCAAGACTACAGACCCAGGATAAACCAGTGCATTTCAGAAACACTTATGAATTTATTTGTATTTCTTCAAGAAATGTCCCACTTCAAGGAACAAAACCCTGGCAAGGTAAGCACTCCCAAGTAAATTTTAGCAGTTCAATATTGTTCAGTAAAAAGGTGAAATAGATTTTCTTAAGCAAGCAAAGGAAAGAAAAACAAAATATCCATTATGATAAAATCATTTATGAGTTTCTGCTAAGTGTTTACTGTGTCATCAATAAGCAAAACTAGTGCCAATAAAGTTATAGTAGTACAGTCCCCCACCTTACAGGTTCTTGAACCTCACCAATCATTCCAAAGAAAGGAAATTTAATACATCACACTTTAAGAAAAACTTAAAAAAGCAGAAAAGTTATCCCATTCCTAAATACACTTTTTTTTCCCCTCCAAAGAACTTTGTTTTCAAGAATAGCTGCACAAGTACTGCATGATATAGGAGAATCCCTTGTATTTTACTGTGATCATTTTTCTTCTATACAGATACAGTTGTGGTTTTGGGTTTTGTTTGTTTGCTTGTTTCTGGAAAGGCTGAGTTGGAAACCCAGTTCATGAAGAGGCAAGTGAGAATAGAATCATAGAATCATAGAATCAACCAGGTTGGAAGTGACCTCCAAGATCACAGTCTCACAGTATTACCAAGGTTGGAAGAGACCTCACAGATCATCAAGTCCAAGCTGTTACCACAGAGCTCAAGGCTAGACCATGGCACCAAGTGCCACGTCCAATCCTGCCTTGAACAGCTCCAGGGACGGCGACTCCACCACCTCCCTGGGCAGCCCATTCCAGTAGCCAATGACTCTCTCAGTGAAGAACTTTCTCCTCACTTCAAGCCTAAATTTCCCCTGGCATAGCTTGATCAGTCCAACCTAGATCCCAGTCCAACCTAGATCATCCAGTCCAACCTAGCACCCAGCCCTATCCAGTCAACTAGACCATGGCACTAAGTGCCCCATCCAGTCTTTTCTTGGACACCCCCAGGGACAGTGACTCCACCACCATAAGGTTTCTTTGTTCCACAGAGGAGGACTGTCATGTAGTTCTAGCCAAAAGTGAAGCAGTTTTCTACTTCAAGGAAAAATATAAATAATGTGGAGGTATGTCCTGATAACAGCAGATTTCATTTTTATATCTGTATATCTAAATACAATGTAAAAGGAGATTAGGAGGCTTTTTCTCCTCTTTTAATCCCAATTAAGTTTGAGGTCAGGTTCTTTCCTGGAAATAGGCTGTTCAAAGTTAGTAAAGTATGTAAAGTTAGTAAATAAAAAGTATGTAAAGTTAGTAAATAAAAATATATGGAAAGTTAGTAAATCAAAAGTATGTGGTACCACATTCCAATATTAGGAGTTTAGAATGAAAATACAGAAGAGCTCCAGTATGAAATACATTTCAAAGGTGAATAAATGACTTTAAAAAAAAAGAAATAAAAAACCCTTTGTATGTTTAGGGTAAAGATGTTATTTCTAAAAGAAGCAGGTGTACACTGAGGTAAGGAAATGCTGTATCAGTACAATCCATAGTTTTGTCATGCAGTAGCTGTATGCTGAGATATATCTAGTATTGCTTTAGAAAAGCTTATTTGGAGAACCTGTTTTCCTGACCTCACTCTCTAAGCCATGCAATTAATTTACTGCTCTAATTACAAGCAAATTAAGCACTGGTGCCATGTGCAAGATTTCTTCCAGTTAACGATTTTATTGCAGTGCAGCTCCAAAAGCAAATGGATTCTTGTAATGGTTTGGGTGTTACCTGACCCCCCCACACTTAATAAAATCACCCAGACTAGACTGAGTGGCTGGAAATTAAAGAATGAAGCAGTATTTACAGCTTAGCACAATATACAAGCAGCTATTTACAATAGATACAGCTATAGACAGAAATAGACAAGTTAAAAAGTAATACAGAAACACAACAGCCCTCCCAGAAACCAGAGTCCCCAGGAGGGGCTCCCAACCACCCTTCCACCTCTTTTCCACTCCTCTACCTTATCCCAGACTTTGCCTTTCGTTCAAGGTGAGTTTGGAGAATCAGCCAGGGGGGTTAGGAAGCAGAAGGATTAGTTACAGAGACAGCAGGTTAGAGAGAGAGAAGTGCAGCCCAAAGCCGGAGGGAAAACTGTGTTATCTATGTTTGTGTTCTTGTTCTTATACATCTCATCAAGCCTATGAGTGAAGCAGACATCACCACTGTTTCCTTTTCACAGCCTATAATCTAATTCTTCTCACTAAAATATTCTAGCTAGCTAGTTTCAAACTAGCACAATTTTTTCTGTGAACTTTCAACAGATCAATTCCATTCTCAACACTGTGCAGTTCTGAAAGATGCACTTTAGGTGTCTGTCACAGCAGAAACCAAACCAAGTTTTATATTGAGAAAGCAGCTCAGTCTTGCCATTAACAAGAATGACAGAATAGCCAACAAGCATCATGTGAATGCTTGCTGGCATACAAGAGAAAACAGTTTCATGAACCAATAGCACAGTGGAGAGGACTGTACTGAAGGGATTTCTTTTGCTTTTGTAGGCATGCTACCAGTCTGCATTGCAATATTGCAGTTACTGATTTTGGTTTTTCCTGCATATCAACTGTTTAATGCTTTTTGGTGCAATGAAGGTGAAGTAAATTCTAGTAATTTTAGCAGTAGCCATGGGTTTGTTAAAACTTTACAGGAAATGAATAAAAAGTGCATGTTTTCATGATGGAAGAGGGGGTACATCCTAATTAGCCCAATGGTTTGGTGTTTGTTTGCATCAGAGTTGTTAAAATATTTCTGAATTTTATTTTTTAAACCTTCAGTTTTCTTTTGCACAATGATGGAAATATTGGAATGGTCTTCAAGTGCTAACAGCCAACTTTGTAATGTTTTCCCCAGTTTTGCCTGCTAGTCTGCAGTATATGTACATTTTTCACTGTCTTGGGAAGCTACATTCCTGGAGTTGTCCTCTCTTATGTCTTGTGTAAGTATAGTCTCTTGTCCCATCCTGATTTACATATGTGCTTTATTTCTTATTTGGTCTCTGTATGGAGAGTGCTTGTTTATTTTTATGCAAGTGTGCAAGCATGCAGATGACACCAAGCTGATTGGAGTGGTTAACACACTTGAGTGACTGAGTGCCACCCAAAGAGACCTTTGACAAGTTTGAGAACTGGGCCCTTGTGATCCTCATGAGGTTCATCAAGGCCAATTGCACCTGGGTCAAGACAACCCCTGGTATCAACACAGGCTAGGGGAGAATGGCATTGAGAGCAGCCCTGTGGAGAAGCACCTCAGGGTACTGGTGGGTGACAAGCTGGACATGAACCAGCAATGTCAACTCGCAGCCCAGAAGGCCAACCATATCCTGAGCTGCACCAAAAGAAGAGTGTCCAGTAGGTTAAGGGAGGTGATTCTGTTCCTCTGCTCCACTTTGGTGAGACTTCACCAGGAGCAGTGTGTCCAGCTCTGGAGCCCTCAACACAGGAAAGCCATGGATCTGTCGGAATGGGTCCAGACGGGGGGCACAAAAATGATCAGAGGGCTGAAACAGCTCTCTTATGAAGAAGTGCTGAGAGTTGGGGTTGCTCAGTGTGGAGAAAAAGACAACTCTGGGGAGACCTTATTGCAGCCTTTCAGTAGCTAAAGAGAGAATGTTAAGACTGGAGACAAACTTTTTAGTGGACCTTTTGTGACGGGACAAGGGGTAATGGTTTTAAACTAAAAGACAGAGATTCAGACTGGGGAAAATGATGAAGATTCTTTTACAGTCAGGGTGGTGAAACACTGGCACAGGTTATCTAGAGAGGTGGTAGATGCCTTATTCATGGAAACTTTCCAGATCATGTTGGACAGGCTCTGAGCAACCTGATCTAGTTGAAGATGTCATAGAATCATGGAAACATAAAATCAACCACTTTCATAGGACACCTCCTCTTGATTCCCTTGAAGTGTTTCATGGGAGGTTGCTCACTGGCTTCTACTGCCTCAAGAATCCCCAGCTCACCTCTGCTGGATTTTCACTGTGCTGCATTGTTCCCAGCACGGTTGGTCAGCTGTGTCCATGCTAGCAACACTTCCCTCTAAACATTAAACACCTTTGTTGTGGAACCTTGTAAAAGACTTTCTGATCCAAATCCAAAGAGATGAGGCTGACTAAATTCCCTTTATCCATGTGCTTATTGACAGCCCCATAGAGGTCCAGCAGACTTGAGCAGAGATTTTCCATTGTAGAATCATAGAATCAACCAGGTTGGAAGAGACCTCCAAAATCATCCAGTCCAACCTAGCACCCGGCCCTAGTCAATCAACCAGACCATGGCACTAAGTGCCTCATGCAGGCTTGCCTTGAACACCTCCAGGGACAGCCACTCCACCACCTCTCCAGGCAGCCCATTCCAAAGCCAATCACTCTCTCTGGGAAGAACTTCCTCCTAACAGGGGGTTTGGACTAGATGACCTTTAAAGCTCCCTTCCAACACAAACCATCCTATGATTCTGCCATAGATAAACATACCTGCATACACATGTGTGTGTTGGTTTTCATATGGAAGTCACAGTATCACCAAGGTTGGAAGAGACCTCACAGATCATCAAGTCCAAGCCGTTACCACAGAGCTCAAGGCTAGACCATGGCACCAAGTGCCACGTCCAATCCTGCCTTGAACAGCTCCAGGGACGGCGACTCCACCACCTCCCTGGGCAGCCCATTCCAGTAGCCAATGACTCTCTCAGTGAAGAACTTTCTCCTCACCTCAAGCCTAAATTTCCCCTGGCGTAGCTTGAGGCTGTGTCCTCTTGTTCTGGTGCTGGCTGTCTGAGTCAGTTTACAAGTATTGCTCATTCTGGCACCATGCTGAACTGTCATATTTCCCAGGCAGATATCAAAATCAAACTAAATCAAGATAAGAATAAATGTTAGAATGATCAGAAATTGTGCCTTACTGCAAGTAAAAAAGGTGTCCATTGCTATGAATACAGTGGTATTTTCTGGATTTGACATGAACAGCTTGTCTGACATGGGCATTTCATAGTGCCTTTATGGAAAACCAATTGTATTTTGTAAAATTAATGGCATGCAAATGCATAGTTTAAGCTTTATTGTGTAACTTCGTAGAAGTTACTTTATCTCTGTCTTCATTTTTGTTACAGTATTGTGTGCCTTTTTATGTCCCTTCCTTAAGTGCAATGAATTTGGACAGAAAGTGTGCAGCAAAATTAAGGCTCTTCTGACAAAGTTAGATTTTGGAGTAGTGGAATATGTCATCCAGAAGAGAAAAGAGAGATCTGGTAAGTAATTTAGCATATTCCCAAGTAGTGTTCTTCGGTATGCAGAGACTGACCTTGCAGCCGGTTTGGTTTGTCCTGTGAGGCCAATTGTAAAGGTGTTTCTTTCTTTGAACTTGGCTACCATTCTTAGCTTTGCAAAGGGTGTCAGACAGCTGGATATGGTGGGGAAAAAAAGGAAGGAAATAAGGCAAGACTGATGATTCACTTCACACTTCATTAGATGTACTGCTTGTAGGTTTTCATAAAATAACTACATGCTGTAAGCATGCAATGCTTATCTCTCTTAAGTCCAACTTATCCAGGAGAGACTCGGTCAAGAACACAAAACAACTACATAACAGAATTTCTAGTCTTGTCTGAAAGCTCTCTAACACTGGAAACTTTTAGCTATTAGGTAATAAAGCTATTTCAAGAAAGTATTTATATGAACAATGTTATCTTTGCTTATTGTGTGCTCTACAGTTTTGGTAATTAAACCTTTGTAGTGTAGTCACATTACTTGCAGGTAGCCCACCCTTTTTAGTTGGTGTTACATCAGTAGATTTCATACCTGCTTGAAAAGATGCATTTCTAATAAGCATTCATCATACAGTGTGCTGTTACTAGGCACAATGAGAGGAACCATCTGCCTTTCCCCCTTCTCTTACATATAATGCAGTAGTTGCTGGAAATAATGCATAATGCATTGAAAAGTTCTTTTTCTTTGTTCTACTTTTAAGTGCAACTGGCAGAGAGAGGTCAGACCATTGTTTCATAAATTTCATACGACAGCTCTGGTTGACATTAGATTCTTTGTTGCTTCTCACTCGTCAGTCTAATTTAACCCAGACAAGTTCCCTACCTTGCGTTGCCACTTGGGTTCACCACAGGGGCTCACAAGCCCTTGTGCTGGCAAAGAGAGGAAATAGCAACTTAGAAAAATGAGCAACCAGGAATAATATGGGTACATTTTTCACCTTATATTCATTTAAAATATTCATGAGATTATTCTCAGAGAGAGGAGGTGAAATTTATGTCTCTCTTCATCAATAAGAAGCAGCATTGTACCAGACTTTAGAGGATGCTTTGTAGGCATATTTGAACATAAATGTGAATGCAGGGTAGCTGTGTGCAAAGAAGGGCTTTATAAATGGAAATTACAGGCACTTACCCAGAAAATTGTATATTCCCATATAAAAGTAGTACTGGATAATTGCAATGCCTGTTACAACTGTGCACTAGTTTGAAAGCTAGATGTATATTGCCAGGACCGATAACATTTTGGTGTGCAACAGAGACTTCTGAAGGAAGCACAATACAGGTAAATAAATCTTTTGGAACGTGTTTGAAAGCAACATTCTCTCTCCCACTGCTGCACAATATATGTTGATAAATATCTAGCCTTTTAGTCAGCCCTTCCTTAGTAGCATATTACATAAATTGTAAACTTTATCATCAGGTAGAAGTTTACTGTCCTATGCAAGCTGTGTGACAGACAACACACACTGAACCTGGAAGTCCATTGTCAATAGTAGGATATCTTTTTTTTTTCTTTCAGAAACATCAGAAACAAAACCCACAGAAGATGACAGTGAATTAGACATATCAGCTCTGTGTCCTAAGGTGACTTTTTTCAGTTAGCCCTATCTTGCTTTCAAAATCTATAGAGATAATGGAGACTATCTAGACTACTATCTCTGTTCTTCTGTGAAAGACTTTAACCTGCCCAGGAGACTGTTCATGAACTAAGCAGTAGGCTTTAAAAGTGATTCATAGTCTCCATCTTTAAATTCATATTAATTAACTTACTGCATTTGTGACTTCTGGCCTTCAAGGTAATGGTTTCTTTGACCTATTAAGCTAAGAATCTGTTTATTTTGTGTTGCCTGTAAAATGATTAAACTAGAATTTAATACCAAAGGTGGCTATTTTTACTTGAAGCAGTGAAATTGCAGTTAAGTTTTATCAAATTAAAATATAAAAGGGAAAAGTTTGTAGAAGACCTTCACAATTTGTCAGATGCTTTTGTAATCACTTGTCTGAATTAATTCTAAAATTATACTGTAAACTGGTATGTTACATTTCTAGATATATATGAGAGCACTCTAATCTCCTTTCTCTCTTAATATTCTAAGATGCTGTATGGCAAAGAACTTTCCATTATAATACACTGGTTGATTAAAAATAATTCATATAGAAAATCTTAAGCAGTATTTGATCAGTAGGGTATAATACACTGGTTGATTAAAAATAATTCATATATAAATTCTCATGCAATAGACAGGCTGGATGGGTGGGCAGAGGCCAATGGGATGACATTTAACAAGGCCCAGTGCAGGGTTCTGCACTTTGGCCACAACAACCCCAAGCAGCGCTACAGGCTGGGGACAGAGTGGCTGGAGAGCAGCCAGGAAGAAAGGGACCTGGGGGTACTGGTGGATAGTAGGCTGAAGATGAGCCAGCAGTGTGCCCAGGTGGCCAAGAGGGCCAATGGCATCCTGGCCTG
>WAAF01000068.1:385517-429389 GCA_013400475.1 Tricholaema leucomelas
TATTCTATTCTATTCTATTCTATTCTATTCTATTCTATTCTATTCTATTCTATTTGATCAGTAGTGGTTGATTAAATTTGATCAGTAGTGGTTGATTAAAAATAACTCATATAGAAATTCTTATGCAGTATTTGATCAGTAGTGTATAGAACCTGACTTTGACAGTGATGGCATTGAAAATGTTTTTGTACTCTGAAAAAAACCAAGTAATTAGTAATCATAAAATTGTAATTTAGAATTGATATCCCATGGGATATAAATTTGTAGCTGACATAATATTGTTGGATAATTTTGTAAAGATGTTTTTTTACTCAGCTAGTTTTGACTGCCTTGTAGATAATGGGCTGGCTTTTGATGCAACTTTATGCATTTATTTACATTTATTGTGCATTTGCAGGATTTCTTTACAGTAGGATATTGTTTTCTATATAAATAACTGGAATATTCTATGCTTCTGTAAGCTTCCAGTTATTACAAAAGGGATACTTCACTTCTAAGTATTGTATGCTCCTCTTATTTTCATGTTTCTGCAATTAAAGATTAAATAGGAAGTGATTACACTGCTATGGCATGCAAGAGGCTTCTTTTTAATTATCTGAGCATTTGCTTCCTGTAGTGATTTTTTTTTTCAATATAAGAATACCAGGTATGGGACTTTGTTTTATGTGTAGGTTAGTCCTGCAGTTGTTGCCAAAGAGCTGTCGGTGTCTGACACAGATGTATCAGAAGTATCTTGGACTGATAATGGGACCTTTAACTTATCCGAGGGGTATTCTCCACAGACAGACACATCTGATGGTATGTAATGGATTCATCTATTTCATCAAGGAATTTGCTATCATATAAGTTACCTGTAAATTATTAGAGAATTTCAGGACAGAAGGTTTTTGGGTTGGTTTTGGTTTATTTTGGTTTTTTTTTTCCTGCAAGATTTAGAGCTCTCTTCCATCAGACCTTTTAAGCAAATAAACCTTTTATGTTAGTACCAAAGCTTTTGTAAGTAAGCTATGCATATTAAAGCTGAAGAAGAAAAAGTGAATTTTTTATTACTAAACAGCCATTTAAAGAAATTAATATTAGGTTTTGGGGCTTGTGCTAGTTTGAGATCACAGCGATCTCAGCTCTTTGCCTGCTGGAGAGCTGAGGCTGCTGGCTGAACTCCATCTTGCTTTCTAACCTCACCCTCCATTTGCTTTGCTGATTCACTTTGCTTCTTAATCCCCTTGGCTGAACCTCCATTCTTCCTTGGGACTGGGGTAAGGTTGAGAGGGGTAGGGGAAAGGTGAGGGGGTGGTTGAGAGCCCCTCCTGGGGACTCAGGTTTCTGGGAGGGGAGCTGTGTTTCTGTATTACCTTTTACCTTGTATATTTCTGTCTATAACTGTATATACTGTAAATATCTGCTTGTACCATGTGCTAGCTGTAAATGTAAGCTTCATTCAAATTTCCAGAGCTGGCTGAGTCTAGTCTGGGTGATTTCTAAAGCTGTGGGGGGCAGGGAACACCCAAACCATCACAGGGCTAAAATGCTAATGAAGACAGACAGCAATGAGCCTAATATAGATGTGAAGACTAAGACCAGAAAAAGATTCTCAAGCACATGTCTTGATCTTGACCAGATCTTTAAGTTCTTACTTTTTACAGACTGTTTTCAGTTAGCACTTTGCCTGAATTAAGAGTAAAGACAAGAGTAGTTTGGTGTAATCTTATCTAGGGAGTCATTGTTCTGCTCATTCTTCATTTCTCCTTCTCTAGAAAAAGCTCACTGAAGATGACAAGTAGGATGCTACTACTTAAGGGCATTATACAGGCCAGATTAGTGACTCACACTAAATTATTTTGTTACTATTTCAAATAAATAGATAGCATTGTATGGTCACAGAATCCTAAGTTGGAATGAGCCATTGTCATTCATCTCATCTAACCTTCTATTCAAAGCAGGTTGAACTTCATTGAGTTGCTCAGGGCAGTGACCATTTTAATTTTGAGCATCTGCTGTCACAGAGATTCAGCAACCTTCCTGGACAGCCTTTTCATTATGAAGATGAGCAGATACCTACTCTAGATCAGGCTGGCCACAGCCTCATCCAGTCTGGCCTTAAACACCTCCACGGACAGGGCCTCAACCACCTCTCTGGGCAACCAATTCCAGGCTCTCACCACTCATGCTGAACAACTTCCTCCTCACCTCCAGTCTGAACCTACCCATCTCCAGCTTCACTCCATTCCTCATAGACCTGTCACTGCCTGATATCCTAAAACGTCCCTCTCCAGCTTTTTGGTAGGCCCCCTTCAGATACTGAAAGGCCACATGAAGGTCACCTGGGAGCCCCCTCTTCTGCAGACTGAACAGCCCCAACTCCCTCAGTCTGTCCTCATAGGAGAGGTGCTCCAGCCCTCTGATCATCCCAGTGGCCCTTCTCTGGACATGCTCCAGCACATCCACATCCTTCTAATGGGGGCTTCAGAACTGGATGCAGTACTCCAGGTGGAGTCTCACCAGAGCAGAGTAGAGGGAGAGAATCACCTCCCTTGACCTGCTGACCACACTTTTCCTGATGCAGCCCAGGGTTTGGTTTAATACAAGCATTGACCAAGAAAGGAAGAACAAAAAAATTAAGTCTTTACATTGGTTTTATATCTTTAAACATAGAAACATTCTTTTTTTAATTGTTCTACAAGTGTGTGAAAAGCCTGTAATACATTCATTCATACTTACATACTTGTAATTTCTAAGGATTGTGAAGAAAAGCAGTTTAGAGACCTGTTGTCCTATTATACATTTTTCAGACTTTATGAGGCTGGTATATTTCGATCTCTCAGTGCTAAAGATTTACTAAGGATTGTTTCATATACAGCTAGATACTGTTTTAAAAAACTAATTCCCTCAAATAACTTTCTGAGTTAGGGTAATAGCAGGAGATTTGTGAGAATAGATTTATGACCTCAAAATAATTTCATTTTAGATGTCACACAAAGCTTCTCTGCATTGAGACTACAGAAGTCTATGGATTAATAAATGCATCTGTGATGGTTTGAGTGTTACTCGCCCCCCCTACACATAAATAAAATCACCCAGACTAGGCTCAGATGCTGGAAATTAAATGGAGCTTTATACTTACAGCTTAGAACAATACACAAGCAGGTTTTTACAATCTGTACAGCTATAGACAGAAATATACAAGTTAAAAAGTAATACAGAAACACAACAGCCCTCCCAGAAACCTGAATACCCAGGAGGGGCTCCCAACCAAACTTCCACCTTCCTCCCACCCCTCTACCTTACCCCAGACTTTGCCTTAGATTCAAGATGAGTTTGGAGGGTTGGCCAGGAGGGTTAGGAAGCAGACAGATTAGTCAGGCAGCAAGTTAGGTTAGAGAGAGAAGTTCATGCAGCCCCAAAGACAGAGAGAGACTGTTATCTATGTTTATGTTCTTATACATCTCAGCAAGCCTATGAGTGAAGCAGACATCACCATTGTTTCCTTTTCACAGCCTGTAATCTAATTCTTCTCACCAAAATATCCCAGCTAGGCTCAAACTAGCACAGCATCCACAGGAACACTTAGTAACTGCATTTTTACATTCTGTTGCTTATTTTGGGGAGCCTTTCATGTTTGCTAACACTGTTTTCCCTCTGTTAACCCTGTAATAGATTTTGACCGACCTAGTGATCATGAAGAAGCTTTCACTAGAGATCTTTCAGAATTTCCTTCTTTAGAAAATGGTGCTGGAACCAATGATGATGATGACTCAAGCATCAGCATGCCTATCCAGAAAAGACAAAAAAAAGAACAAACCTATTTCAAGGTGGATCACGCTTCCAGACAGAGTAAAGAGAGACCATCCACTGCAGGGCTTTCCTTGCCTTTGACCGGTGACCAAACCTTTAATTTAATGAGTGGAATTGCTGGGGATGTCATCGCAGCTGCTGTGTCTGCTGCCATCAAAGACCAGTTGCAGTCCACACAGCAAGCTCCCCAGCGTGCAGTGCCCAGTTTGAGTGAGGAGACAGACACAGAGGAAGCTGATGATTTTGAACTGCTTGACCAGTCCGAGCTTGAGCAGATTGAAAAAGAATTGGGACTTTCACAAGGCCAACAAACAGAATCCCAGGAAAAGAAAAAATCTTCAGGCTTTCTTTCAAATCTGCTTGGAAGCCATTAACCTGGAAATTGTAGCAGGTAACACAGAAGTTAAATATAAAAAAAAATCAAATGCAAAAAAAAGGAAAATTCTGAGCTGTAAGCTTTAACTATCCCCTTAGATGTGTTGTAATAATTTCCCTTATGCAGAGTGATTAACTGGATAAATATCAGCTGATACTGATAGTTTAATGTTTCTGGTAGTTATACCTCAATGTAGTAGCATGGAAATGAATTATCTATCCACTGTTTGGTTGCAGATGAGTGTTGGAGTTCAATTGTTCAAAAGAGTTGGGGGGAGAGGGCTTTTCTTTATCTTTTTGCCAACTGTGTATTTTGGGGTCCTGAGCCAAATTTTCAGCATGGACAGTTTATTTACTCTTGATTGCCAGACATGCAGTGCAATTAATGATTCACAGTGAGGGTAAGTAAGCACAGGATTGCAGTGAGATTAACTGAATCTCACCTGCTTCTATTATACCGAAAAGTATGAGTCCCTATGTATAGTCTATCTATATATGAAGTACACTGACCAACACAACTAGAGTTTAAATATGTGTGCAACACTATCAACCATTTGATTTCTTATTTAAAACCACTGAAATATTTTGGATATGGCAATGCATTTCCAAGGTTTTTTTCCCTGTTTTAGATTTGTAGAGTTGTAAAGTGGCATGCTACTTGACTGACCACCTGCTGTGTACCTTGATAGAGTCTGGTCCTTGGCAGTATTACCCCTGTAAAGTCATCCAACACATTTTCATATTTAAGAGTTGTATCACATAAACTGGAAAACCTTTTTGGGAGCAGGTGAGGGTAGTTGCTGTTTGGAATAGAAGTAAAAAGAAAAAAAAGACCAAAAAAAAAAAGAAATATATTTTTTAGGTGCCACTTCCTAAATTCAGGATTCTGTAGGTTTTGGGTTTTGTTGGTTGGTTTGTATGTTTGTTTGTTTTGTTTTCCCAGGATAGCTGCCATCACTTGCAACAGAAGTTGTGTTGCAAGATGAGTATTTTAAGATACTTGAAAGTATTCAGTGAGGTCATCTGTTGTAGAAGATGCTCAGAATCACTTTCTGTGCTAGTTTGAAGCTAGCTAGAATGTTTTGGTGAGAAGGACTAGATCATAGGCTGTAAAATGAAAACAAGAGTGATGTCTACTGAGATGTATAAAAATATAAATCAAAACACAGATAAAGTCAGTTTGCTCTTCGCTCTTTGCCTGCTGGGGAGCTCGGGGCTGCTGGCCTTCATTTTACAGCCTATGATATAGTCCTTCTCACCAAAACACCTTCTGGGCATGTAATTTAAAACAAACAGAAAAAGAACTTGTTCAAACTGTTTGCTGGTTGACACTCCACACATGCTGAGCAAGTGGCATGGCATCTTAAGCAGGTAATTTTACTTTTTCTAGGGCTTTTGTGTTCTCTGACAAAACCCAACTGCAATACCAAGTTATAATAATCAAAGAAATAGGAAGAAGTAACACTAGGAGTTTTTTTTATGTGATGTAAAACATTAGCAAAGTTGAGGGACCATGTCAGCTGCTATTACTGCTCAAGTGATTTTCCATTTGCTGGCATTTGAAGAGGTGAATAATGTCATCTAGGACCCTCAGAAAGTACAGCATCAGTTTATAAAAATCTTGCACTAACATATATGTGTAGGTAAACCTGTCTGTAAAGTTAACTCCATTTTAATTTATTTTTCTTTTTGAGATGCAAAAACATAGGCAGGTGGGCAAAAAGAGTGTGTAGCAAAAGGAAAGATGCTGAGAATTTTTGACACTAGCTTTACTGTTGCTCGTGCTTTTGTGTCAGTAATGCAAATTGACTGTATCTGCTCTCCTTTACCAGTACGAAAGTGAGCCTGTGCCATCATTATCAAGTTCATTATGAAGTAAGTGGATGCTGGATATAGATCCCACAAGATGCAGCTTTTAAAATCATAACATCTCAACATGAAAAGCAAATTTCTGGAAATTATTAGAAAACTATGACTACCTGACTTCCCCCTAGCATTGGCTGCTAATTTTCCTTTTGAGCTTCCCCCAACTTGTCCTTCCCATACAAAAAAAACCCACCAAAACAACAACAACAACAAATGCCCCAAAACCACACCACTAAAATTCCAAACAACAACAAAAACACAAACAAAACCAAAAAATCTGTGGTTTTGCTAGGAAATCAGTAAGTATAAAGGCCATTTAAATTTCTCAGATGATTTAAAAGCCTCATTTCCTTGCTGCATGTTTAGGACAATGTAGGCAGTTAAAAAAGAGCAACTTCCAAGTTGCTGATGAAATGTTTGTAGGACACCCAAACTAAGGTGTGCTTCCTTGTACAGGAATACTGGTGCCAGGAGGGGAAGCAGGCTATGGTACAAGGAGAAGGGGGAGGAAGGGAGCAGTCCTTCACAGGCTTTTCTGGAGGAGATTAATAGGATGGTTGTTAATGGTGGCATTATAACAGTGCGCACTTTATTGTTCTATAAAGAGTACTTGTGGTTATAAAAGTACATAATGCAGTGGCACTCTTCTAGAATAAAGACTAGATCAAGAAGGAAAAGCAGTTGGAGGATTTCTCAGACTTTTTGTCAATGATCCATTTTCTGGTTTCAAGATAGAAAACCAGAGGGTTTTTCTCCAGAATGAGTCTCATTTATTTTTTTCCCAGAACTTAAAACAAAGCAAAACTTGAACAAGTAAATCATTAAAGTTTAGGGGCATGATTGCTTATTTCAGTGTCTTTGGAATTCTGTTTTTCTGTTCTCATGGTAGTTGGTAACATTCAAGCCCCTCAATACTGTGTAACAGAAATAAAGTAATTGTGTAGCATTTAATACTCCTCCTCAGGTAGTGGAAAGATACCCAATTTTCTGCAGGGTATTACCTCTTACTTCCCAAGCATGTAAGGAACACTTTGCTCAGACATGACACATTCCACTGCCAGCAGTTTGACAGCAAAACACGAAATGTTTTCCTCCACTGTGAGATGCCTTCCACACTGCCTTTAGTTGAAAGTCCCTCAAGAATCCATTTTGCTGTATTCTAGCAGCAGCCACAAAACAGCATTTACTTTAAAATTCCTTGTCACAGTGGTCCACAGCATCTTTCCTACTGAGCACTGTTGTCACCTCCTCATCTTCCAAAGTTGTGAATACCCAGGCAGGAAGAAAGGCAAGCAAGTATGAGGTAGCACATAGCTTTGAAACGTTTATTTACCCGTGGAAAGCCTGCTTGCTTGCAGTTTCTAGTCAAAAGGCAGTGCAGGCAGCATAGAGGGCATAGATCTGAGTTTGGATGTGTAAGTGTCACAGGGTAACACAGGTATGATTGTGCCATGGGATCAGTACTGCTTGCATTATCTGGTGTGCTCTTACCTGGTAGTAAACTGCAAATGTGTATTTGCAGTAGCATGTTTGGAAGTTCTCACCCTTCATTCATCGATGCCAGATGAAAACTGTGTATCAGGACAGAGTCTGTGAGATGCAGTTCCATCCTTTGCAGTTGGAAACTTTCTCCTTGTATTAGTATATTTGAGTGATGGAGTGATCACCACTTGATCAGTGACCTTACCTGTATCGAATCCAGTGTAAAAGCAGCTGCTTAAAGCACACAGGGCTCTTCATGCATACGTACTGCACACCTCCTTACTCTTCTTCAGTTTGTTTGTGGCAAAAAAATATTCTATGCAGAGGACAGAAGATTATTTAAATGGAAAGCAGTAGCCTCTGAAGAAACACTTGTTTTACTTGGGTTGTGTTCATTTTGCACTTTTTCCAGACTGTATAAGCCTTCTGAACAAATCCCCTGCAGCCTCCGTGTCTGTTCTCAGCACATGAGCCGTGCAGCCTGGAAACAGCACCAGCTGGCTAACCAGAAACTGGAAAATTACAAAATGTCTGTCTTTAAAATATTTCGCAGCACTTTACCTAGCCTGACTACTATTTTGTAAACATGGAATTATTATATTGATTGTTTGTAAAGCCATTTAATAAATGTGTTAGTTTTTATCTTTCATCGTATCTGATTGTGTGTTTGTCGCCAAAGTCAGAAACAAAACCCCCCAACATGAAAACCAAAACCTTCTAGCAAGTTTCTGATGTTTTCTATAAATCCATTAACAGCAAAAGGAGGACTAGAGAAAATTTGCATCCCCTATTGAATGCAGAGGGAAACCTAGTGACTAAGGATGAGGAGAAGGCTAAGGTGCTCAATGCCTCCTTTGCCTCAGTCTTTAGCACTGGATCCAGCAGTGCTCTGGGCACCCACCCTCGTGAAGTAGGAGTCTGGGAGGGGAATTGGATCAAGGACATCACAATAAATGAGGAAGTGGTTACTGACCTGCTGCATCACTTAGACACACATAAGTCTGTGGGGCCGGATGGGAGTTGGCAAACGTGCTTGCCAAGCCACTTTCTGTTATTTACCAAAATTCCTGGCAAACTGGGGAGTTGCCAATGGTCTGGAGGGTAGCAAATGTGATGCCTATCTACAGGAAGGGCAGAAAGGAAGATTGGGGAAACTCTAGACCTGTCAGTCTAACCTCAGTACCAGGGAAGGTCATGGAACAGGTCATCTCACATGCCATCATATGTCATATAGACAACAACTAGGGGATCAGGCCAAGTCAGCATGGATTTGTGAGGGGCAGGTCCTGCCTGACCAACCTCATCTCCTCCTGTGACAAGATCACCTGGCTACTGGTGATGTTGTATTCCTAGACTTTTGAAAAGCCTTTGATACTGTTCCCCACAAGATACAAGAAGGACATGGAACTGCTGGAGCGGGTCCAAAGGAGAGCCACGAAGATGCTCAGAGGGCTGGAGCACCTCTGCTATGAGGACAGGCTGAGAGAGTTGGGGCTCTTCAGCCAGGANTGGCTTGGCTGAGCACGCTGTCTCCTGGATAAAGCAATGGCTGGACAGGAGGGCCCAGAGAGTGGTGGTCAATGGAGTTAAATCCAGTTGGCAGCCGCTCACTAGTGGTGTTCCTCAGGGATCTGTGTTGGGACCACTTCTTTTTAACATCTTTATTGATAACCTTGATTCAGGCATAGAGAGTGTCACCAGTAAGTTTGCAGATGACACCAAGTTAGGTGGCACTGTTGATTGAACGAGGATTAGAGAGGCTCTTCACTGGGACTTGGGTAGGCTTATATCAATGGGCCAACATTAATGGGATGAGTTTCAACAAGGCCAAATGCCAGGCCCTGCACTTGGGTCACATCAACCCCAAGCAACGCTACAGGCTTGGGGCAGTGTGGCTGGAGAGCTGCCTGGCAGAAAGGGATCTGTGGGCTTTAATAGATAGGAGCTGAATATGAGCCAGCAGTGCGCCCAGGTGTATTGAAAATGCTGTGACCATCAGGAGCAGGGAGGTGATTGTCCCCTTAGACTCGGCTTTGGTGAGGCCATACCTGAAGTGTTGTGTTCAGTTTTGGGCACCACAACCTAAGAGAGATGTGGAGGTGCTGGAGTGAGTCCAGAGGAGGGCAACAAAGCTGGGAAGGGCCTGGAGAATCTTATGAAGAACGACTGAGTGAGCTGGAGATGGTTAGTGTGAGGAAGAGGAGGCTGAGGGGAGACCTCATTGCCTAAAGGGACATAGTGGAGAGGCTGCTGCTGGTCTCTTCTCACATGTGGTTGGAGTCAGAACAAGGGGGAATGGCCTCAAGCTGAGGCTGGGGAGGTTTAGATTGGGTTTCAGGAAAACGTTTTTCACAGAGAGTGGTCAGGGCCTGGAAGGAGCTGTCCAGGGAGGTGCTTGAGTCACCGACCCTGGATGTGTTTAAAGGTCGTTTGGATGTGGTGCTTAGGAATATGGTTTAAGGTGAATCTTGTATAGAGTTATAGGTTGGACTTGGTGATCCTGAGGGGCTTTTCCAACCTGGATGTTTCTGTGATTCTTTGGTTATTTCCTTCCTAAACAGTCAGTCGTGTGCTTCTGCCCTACAATTTCGCTGGTCTTGGCTCTCGGCCACGGACCTGACAACGTTATATTACGTTCTAGGCACAGCTCCGCGTCCTCCCGGTCCAAAGGAGAGGCGGTGTCCAGGAAGACGTAAGGCGCGGGCAGGAAAGGACCCAGCTCCAATACTCTTCCCACCGTGACGCCACCGCAGGAGCAGAAATGACACGCCCCGGGGCGGGAGGGCTACGAAGCCCCGCCGCGGCTGGGTGCGAGAACGGAAGCGGGGTGCGTGGCTTCCCCGGCGGAAGGGCAGTTCCGCCTTCCCCCTCCGCTTCCTGCCTGGCGCCGCGCGGTGGCTGCCTGCTCGCGGTGCTTCGGCAAGGCACTGGCCGCGGTAGGAGTCGGCGAGGGACTGACGGGTGGCAAGTGGGTGTCCTGCGGGCTTGGCGGCGGGAAGGCGAGGGGAGGGAAGCGAAGCGGGGTTTCCGCTCAAGAAGGTGTTCGGAACGGGCTGGGGGACTTTGCTCCGACGGGAGGTAGCGGGGACGGTGAGGCCCGGCCCGAGCCGCGGCGGAAGGGCCGCGTGGCATGCGGGTGTCGGTTGCTCGCCCTCAGGGCGGAGGCTCCGTATGAGTCCTGCCTGAGCCACGTCTGGCGACGCACTGGAAGCTCAAGGCTTCCGCCTGCGCTGTGTCTTACCAATGCCGATGGCATCCTAGGGTGTATTAGAAGGGGTGTGTTTAGTAGGTCGAGACAGGTTCTCTTCCCCCTCCGCCCTGGTGACGGCGCGTCTGGAATACTGCGTCCAGTTCTGGGCTCCGCAGTTCAAGAAGGACAGGGAACTGCTTCAGAAAGTCCGTCACAGAGCCGCAAAGGTGATTAAGAGAGCGGAACATCTCCGTTAAGAGGAAAGGCTGAGGGAGCTAGGTCTCTAGCTTGGGAAAGAGGAGGCTGAGGAGTGACCTCAGTAATGTTTGTCAATATGCGGAGGACGGAGCCAAGCTCTCCTTAGTGATAGCTAATGATAGGACAAGGCGTAGCAGGTGCAAGCTGGAGCTTAGGAGGTTCCACGTGAAAATAAGGAAACTTTTTATCTGTAAAGGTGACAGAACACTGGAACAAGCTGTCCAGAGAGTTTAGGGAGTCTCCTTCTCTGGAGACATTCACAACCTGCCTGTACGTGTTTCTGTGTGACCTGCTCTAGTTGATTCTTCTCTGCCAGGGTGGTTGGACTTCATGGTGGACAGAAGGATCTTTTTTGAGGTCCCTTCTAACCTCTAACATTCTGATTCTGTGATGATTTGGTTTATGGCAGCAAAATGTCTTCTTGGGCTAAGAAGGGGATAGCAGGATAGGAAGCGGTACAGGTGAGAAGGAAATGTTTCAGAGAGCAATCTGGTGCCCTTGATTGGCAGAGAAAGTTTTCCTCTAGCAAAAGTAATCTGTTAGACTGCATGGATGCTTACAGTATTTCAAATAAAATAACATAGTCTTTCTATTCTGGGCTCAGAGCTGGGATGCTCTGGGACTGCTGTGGTATGAGGAATGTCTGATCACTCAGTTAAGTAATTTTTTTGCTCCTTCTAAGTGTATAGCATGGTCCTTCCTGGTGCTGGTGTTTAATAAACTTAAATCTGTAGGAGAATTGTGTCTTCTGTGTTGTCTTACCTTGTGGTGCTGTCAGGATGTTTGATTTGTTTTTTTTTTTTTTCAGTTACTGCTTATAAATGTAATTTTTTTCCCTCCAATCCCTAGTAATGGCAACCTACACTTGTATTACTTGCCGTGTGGCTTTCAAAGATGCTGATATTCAACGTGCTCATTACAAAACTGACTGGCATAGATACAACCTGAAGCGTAAGGTCGCTGACATGCCTCCTGTCACTGCTGAGAATTTCCAAGAGAGAGTCCTAGCACAGAGAGCAGTAGCAGAGGAGCGGAACAAAATCACAGCCACTTACTGTACAGTTTGTAGCAAGAGATTCTCCACCTTCAATGCCTATGAGAATCACTTGAAGTCCAAGAAGCACCTGGAATTGGAGAAGAAAGCTGTTCAAGCTGTCAGCAAGAAGGTGAAAGTACTAAATGAAAAGAACCTGGAAAAGGGACTAGCCCTGGAGAGTGTAAATAAAGATGAAATGAACACAGCTATTCAGCAAGCCATTAGAGCTCAGCCATCTTCATCTCCGAAGAAGACAACTTTACCTCCTAGCAATGCGAGCAGCTCTCCAGTTTCTACGGGAAATGCCAGCTTATCACAGAGTAGGGACCGATCAGGAAAACCTCCACGGCTGCAGTGGTTTGAACAGCAAGCAAAGAAGCTTTCCAAGCAGCAAGAAGAGGAAGATGATGATATGGATGAAGGTAAGGCAACAAATATATTGAAAAGAGAGAGCTTGGGGTAAGCTATGTAGTGGTTAGGTTTGTGTAAAATCTTCTTTCTGTAGTAGTACAGCATTTACCATCACGGAAGGTCTTCCTGATAATTAAATTTTCAGCTTAACAGAGAAATTAATCTTGGCCTGTGGCAGTAAGGGATTCTCTTCTGCACAAGATACTAATGTGTGCATAAATAGAGTATAAATAGTCACAAATATGAACACTATTTCCCACGTAAAATTACAGAGAGTTTCCTTTGAGGAAGGCTAACTTAAATAGTTACCCTAAAACTGCTTCTGAAATGTAGGTGAACAAAAATCCAGTCATGATCATTTTCTGTATCAATCATGTTAGTGATCTGTTAAAGGAAGGTGAGACTAGTTTTTCTCTGCCCAACAAGACCAGATCAAAAAGTTTGCTCCTGAGCCTGATGTTTGGCACAGCTTCTCAGCATGTTGGCATTTATATTAAAATTGCCCTAAGACTGTGACTGCTGCATCACTTTAACCACTTGTGAGGATACAATTCCTGCTTGAAGGTTAGCCTTAGAAGAAGGAAAATGAAAGGATGAGAGCTTCAGAATTCACCAAAGAGGATTATTTGTAACCTGGATGCTTGCAGTGTTGTACTTTACAGTGCAGCTCCAAACGTGTCTATGGGAGTAGTTGCATGGGGTGGTTGAACTGCAGCAAGGAGACGGGAAGGAGTGCAGTGGAACCGTACTATGCCGACATCAATACTGAAAACATTGTGTCCTGTTACACATCTGTTACAACAGTTTTAAGCTGGTGAAATTTCAGTTGCAGTTCAAGGTAGCTGTTCTACAGAAGAAATACTTTGCTCTGAATTTTCACCTGATTTATATTAATATGTTAATCATAAATTGTAATGCTAAAATCTCAGTGGGTTTCTGAATGTTAGTTTTCCTTTTAAGTGTTTGGCCATGAATGTTGTCTACAAGTCTTGTTCATTCAGTATCAGGTTTTTAAAGTTCTTAACTACATGATACAGCAAAGGTCTGTAGTTAGCAGCCTACAACACTGGGGAGCACCACGTTCCCCATTTTCGCACTCTGTATGGCAATTGGAAGTAGACCAGTAGAAACAAGAGTTCTGGGAAGTGCTACTGCCCCAGACCTGAACTTACTAAGAAAGATTTCTAGATCCCCTTTAGAAGTAAAATCAGATTGCTGGTTCATCTGTCCATTAACAGGCTTCACAGTAATCTTGTAAATGTGTTAAATTGCTAGTATATCTTGATATATACTAACATGTAACATAGTGTATCTGTGACAGTGCTCTCTGTTTAGTTCAAGATGTGTATGTGAACAAGAGTGCTTTTTCACTCACTGTTGAATCCCTGCTGGAAATCAGTATTTCTGTGGTTCTGACAGAGTTACATTGTTTTTAATGAGCCATGCCTGTGTTCTTGTGCTCTAGTGAATTACATTCGGGGCTTCAAAACAGCAGTAAGGTGTTAACAGTTGAGAGAACGGAGAGTAAAAAATCAGATCTTGAGCTTTGCTGTGCATCTTATGAAGAAATGTGTTGTACTGTCAATAGTGCATTCTTGCACCTGGAAGTGACCTTGTGACGCTTAGCTCTAAGAATGGAAAATGCAGTCTTTTCTATGATCACTTTTTCTAACATAAGTGGGATTTGCTTTGCTTGGGAGAAGTAGTCATATAAACAAATATGTGTTTTCATCTTTCTGTAGAAGATTGGGAGGATGTGGATTCTGACGAAGACATTGGCTCTGAAGAAGAGATGGAAAGTGTGGGAGAAGAGGAGCAAGCAGAAACTGAAAGTACTCTTACTCTTGGGGCCATACCAGTCACGGACTGCTTGTTCTGTCCCCACCATTCAAGATCTCTCATGAAAAATGTAGCCCATATGACAAAAGTTCACAGTTTCTTCATTCCAGACATAGAGTACCTTGTGGATCTCAGAGGACTAATCAAGTACCTGGGTATGCCTGTCAAATGTTCTCTGATTTTGATTTTTTTTATCAGGATAATCATGTAATGCTACTGCTTGTTTTCACTTAGATGTGACTTTAACTGTTTTGGTTTAGTTTTTTTTTAATGTGAAATCTGATTGCTATCTAGTTCATTATTTTGATCATGGACAGGACCACAGGCTTTCAGGGAGAGCAAGACAAAACCACGCTGAGCAAATCTGTTCTTGTATACTCTCTAGGTCTCACGTAGTTTTCTGATGTTGAGAAAGTTGTTCAGCCAACATAAAATTTAGAACAAAACTCAACTGCTAAAATGTGCATATGAAGTGTGTTATCCTACTAATCAGTCACAAATATTTATCTCATAGTTTTACAACACTTGTGAGAGAGCTGAAAACCTTCCAAAAAATGTATTCCCGAAGTCTACATATAATGACGACACTAAAGTAACTTTGGAGTATCAGACAGAAAAATGTATTGAAAGTATTACATTTTCTCTTGAGAATATATGATGATCCATACCTTGTCTCGTGAGATCTTTAAAATAGATCTTTAAAATAGATTTGTCCCTGATGGAGCCATATGGTTAAGGCACAGCAAGAGCAGGACTTTTCTGAAAATGTAGGGCTCAAGGCTCTTAGTCTCTCAGCCTGCAGGCTGGGAAGACTACATCACAGAAATGTTAAATACTGACAAGAGAGTCTCCATTCAGACCAATAGAAGTGTCAATGTTTTCTGCAGGAGAGAAAGTTGGCATTGGGAAAATCTGCATCTGGTGCAATGAAAAGGGGAAATCCTTCTACTCTACAGAAGCAGTACAGGCTCACATGAATGATAAAAGCCACTGCAAACTCTTCACAGATGGAGATGCTGCCCTGGAATTTGCAGACTTCTATGATTTTAGGTGAAGATGTTTTTCTTTGTAATGCAGATGGGGGCAGCCAAAAGGGCAGTTGAATGTCACATCAGAAACTGTTATTCATCCTGTAATGTGGTCCTGTTTCTGGTTCTGATGCTTATTTTCCATATTTGGTCCACCACTTTTCAAGGTAAACATGACAGTGTGATTGGTTGTCATCTCCTGTGACCACTAACACCAGTCATACATGAAAATACATTTCTTAATTCTGTTTTGTATGTTTGCTTAATAGTTGAGATTTCATTGTACCAGCAAAGACTATAAAAGGGTGTAACTGTCTTTTCTATTGCCTTTCAGGCTTAATACCTGCTGTAGATTTTTATTTTGTGTTCTTTCAATAACTGGAGTTAAACAAGACTGCTGTGATTTGGAGGCCTCTTGTTGAACTTCCTCTAGCATATCCTAGACTATTAATTTTGCTCAGAAGTAGCTCCTGTTAGGATGACAAGGTGTATTTGGTGGATGTTCTGGGAGTGCTCGTTCAGTAGCTGTGCAAAGCTGGTGGGCTGCACATTGGAGGCATCTCCTCCTAAGTCACTGTTAGATGTGCAGCAGCAGAACCATGCTGGGTTGTAGAATCAGGTGGGGGAAGGGTGATCCTTATCTCCAGCTTCTGTTCAGGACAGAGTGGTACTATGGAAAAGTCTCACAGCAAGATAAGTGAAGAGTGAAGATGTTTCAGGCTTGCTGTAGCAGTGTGTGTAATAGGTCTGAACAGCCATGTACTGCTAATTTTCAACAGGAGCAGTTACCCTGATCACAAGGATGGGGAAGATGTGGACATGCCTGGAGACCGTCCAGCGGAGAGAGATTTGGATTATGATGATGACACCATGGAGCTGATCCTTCCTTCAGGTAGGCATACAATTTGTATTATGACATACTTTCTCTGTATTTCTTATAGCAGCAGCCATTATCTGCAGCTAGGTCATTTTCTTTGGCAAAGGAGAAGGCAATTTTGCAGCTAAATGTCTTTGGAGTTTTGTTCTCACCTTCCGTTATCGCTGTCTAATAGTTCAACTCGATTAGCATTAATGTGTATGTTGACTATATACATTGTAAGCTGGTTCCTTTGCCCACTTCATCTCTTCATTAACCTGTGACCTGCATGAGATACTCCAGGAGTTTCCATATCTTGTTTTAGTGCAACTTGGAGAGGCTATAATTTAATTTATTTTAGCCTAGATTTTTTTCAGAGGAGAAACTGGTAGCTAATTTAGTAAAGTAGTTCAGTAGAATTATTTAAACAACTTTATTCTTGCCTTGTATAGCACTTGGCCCTCTTGCATTTTGTTGTTTTGTTTTGATGGTGTTGGATTTTATTTTTTTTATGAAGGGACCTCAGCCCTTTCAGTCTGAAAAATGGTGCCAACTATGGGGTTAATTTCTTGAATATAAGCAGTTTGCTTTTCTGGTTACTTGAAACAGCATTCAAAGCCTTTCTGCTCCTTCCCCTAATTAAACTTTTCTGATAGCTGTTTACTTGTTAGCTAAGATAAGGTACTCTTGGAGAAAAGCACTCTAGGCATTTTATTCTTCAAGGTATAGTGCAGTTCAGCAGCTCTTGCAAGAATTACATTGTTTGTGACAGTCTTAAAGATTTTTAAGGTTCTGGGCCTTTTAAAAGTGTGTCTCAGAGTAAAGATTTTCCAGAGTTCACAGTAAATTTAACTGCTGCATTTCAGAAGCTACTCCATTATGCATAATAAAATGTTGCCTCCTTTGAACAGGAGCAAGAGTGGGTCATCGTTCTTTAATGAGATACTACAAGCAACGATTTGGTCTGTCCAGAACAGTGGCTGTTGTGAAAAACAAGAAAGCAGTGGGTCGGGTGTTGCAGCAGTACAGAGCTTTGGGATGGACAAGTCAAACAGGTAAGTGACAATGTGAGGGTATTGCAGAGGAGGAGGTTCTAGGATGTCATCACTCTATAGTTAAATTGGTTGAGTTTGTTTCACATTCGTGGGGTTTTGTGCAGTACTTTGTCTTCCCCTGAGTTCCCTTTATTTCCTGATGTCCAAGCAGAAGTTATAGGAAGTTGTTTCTGTCTAAAATCCATTGCAGCTTCTATGCAAGCTCTTTGGTTCATTAGCAGGTATGGTTGTCATATTTGGTGACTTCTTAAGAAGTTGGTTTCTAGGATAATAATCTATTCTCTACCTGTCAAAACTACTATTTTTGCTATTCAATAATGTAACACAGACCACTCTTTGACAGCTGGAATACTTTTTCAGCTGGGGAGCAGTGATCTATACCCACTTTAGAAATAAAAAATTGCACAGAAAACAACCTTTTCCCTTAACCGGTTGTGAGTGTTCATAGAGGGTATTTGCTTTTCCCAAGAGCAGAGCGAAAAGAAGTGTGGCAGTATGGAAAGGAACTGTTGACCTAAGTGGACAGATAAACTAGTTTGCTTGTAAGTAGCAAGTAAGCCTACAGACATTTATGCCTCTTTCTCTTCCTCCTCTCTCCCTGAAGGAGCAGCTTTTGTTCAGCAACGTGATATGCAGTACCTTCAGAGGATGAAGTCAAAGTGGATGCTCAAGACAGGAATGAGTAACAATGCTACAAAGCAGATGCATTTCCGACCACAAGTTAGGTTTTGAATTCCCAAGAAAGCTGGTGTTGGGAAGGAGGATTTAGTGGTTTCTGGGTTGAGGATTCGTTATTTGAATGCACTTGTTACCTGTCAGATGAAGATATGTACACTGGTGTGCTTTCCTGTCCTTGGGAGGAAGAACAGGGAGCTTGTCTCCTCCGATGACATGGTGGTTGTCTTAACTTAAAAAATACCTGAAATGGAATGTGTGGCAAAGTAGTCATGGCTGTGAATAAAGATGTATACATAATCCTGCTGCCCATCTTTGTACAATTAATTTCTGTGGGGCAGCTGATGTTGTCATTTGTCTGAACATATTCAGTTTCCAATTCTGCAAAATGGTTGAGGCCAAGAGAAGATCTAAGAGCTTAAGATGGAGCATATTGACAGTTTTCACTTGGGGTGCCAGATATAAGTTAGTGAGATGGGTTAGATTGTAACTGGCACTACTGAGGTGAAAATATGAGAGCAGAGATTCTCAAGTGATAATTATTTGAAGAAATGTGCTGATGGAAAACTTAACTTCAGGATTGGTACTGTCATCAGAAGTTGTCTGTACTTGCTAAATCCTTTGGTTCAGGGCTGGATGAAAAATTTCCAGTGCAGTTGTCTTACAATGAATTTAATGAATTTTTGTTATCTGAAAACTGCTCAAAATTGCCATAACATTTCCATCAATATCAGTCAAAATTCCAGATAATTTCTTAAAGATTTCCTGATTACAATTCTGAAGTTACTACTCACATGAGCTTTTGTTGTTCCAATGAGTACTGGTGTTTCAGATGATCTTGTTGAAGGAAGGTGACCAAAGGCATGTGTTAGCTAGAACTGAGGCACACTCTTCCACTTGAGTAGATCATAGATTCATAGAATGTTAGGGGTTGGAACAGACCTCCAGAGATGACTTGGTCCAATCCCCCTGCCAAGACAGGATCACTTAGGGCAGGAGGCCACACAGGAACACATCCACGTTTGCTTTGAAAGTCTCCAGAAGAGACTCCACAGGGTCTCTGGGCAGCCTGTTCCAGTGCTCCATCACCTTTATAGTAAATAAGTTTCTCCTCATGTCGAGGTGAAACTTCCTGTGTTCTAGCTTATACATTACTCCTTTTCCTATTACTGGGTGCCACTGAAAAGAGCCTGTCCCCTTCTTCTTTACACCCACCTCTCAGATATTTTATAGACATTAAGATGATCCCCTTCTCAGCCTTTTCCAGACTAAACAGTCCTGGTTCACTTAATCTCTCTCCATAGGAAAGATGTTCAAGTCCCTTCATCATCATCATCATAGCTCTTTGCTGCACCCACTCCAGTAGATCCCCGTTGTAGGCAGGTGTAATGAAAATCTGCTTGTAAAAGAGCTAAGGCAGCAGTGTTAGTGCTGGTCCCAATGCAGATGTTAAAACCTTCCATGACTTTGCCAGTTAATGGCCTTCACATAAGGAGGTAAGCACTTAACAGCTCATGAAGCCGTGAGTTGTAGTGTGCTGGACACTGATGGTGTGCCACAGGACGATTGCTCTTTGTTTGCTTGTCAGTGGTGGAGGCAGATGCAGCTGGATATAAACATTTTGTACTTAGCATTTCAGGATTATTTTGGATCCCTTGTAGTGGCCTTCATTGACAAAATTTCAGTATGTTTTCTTTCTCTCCTGTGCTTTGTGTGTGCATAATATCACTTGGGGGGGGGGGGCAGGGAGGAGACTCTTACCAACTAACACTGTATTTTGACTTAAAATAATCCACAGAAGTCCCTGAGAAGTTCAGAAAAAGTAGTACAGTTGGCATAGCAGCACTTACAAAGGAGTGGTATCTTTACAGGACTCTGAATATTTCACAGTGTATGTCCATTTGTCTGTGGGGTCCTGCCTTACTGGGGTTTGTTGGTTCTTCCCCACCTGTAACTTCTCCCCCTCCCCCCCTTTTTTAAATTGAATTTTGCTGTCTTAGAAATTTTTTGCTATTCCTACTTTTATTGAGAAGCAACTTAATGAGTAATGCAGTCTATAGATTTAACACCACATTCTAAATCAAGTGACTGCCATCTCACAAAGGTATAAATTTGATTAAAGAGACAACTGAAACAATTTTGTAGTAAGGTTGTGTTCACATCTCAAATCTTAAAGTTGGGCTAATTAATATGTCCTTTTTCCTTGCAAGGCAGAGTTACTGTCATTGTGTACCCACAGCTGCATCTAACTCACAATTTATTTTAGAGGGTTTGCTCTGAGTTGTTGGACTTTATTCTCAAAGTCAGAAGTAGGAGATAGTCTCAGCTATGCCACTATGTAAATATTATGACATCATTGCACTTCTAAGTTGCAGCTATAGTATGGATTTCTAGCATTGAGGGTATATCCTACTTTCATTTGTCAAGCTTTAGCATCTGGCCATTAGATCTGCTTTCTGTCTTTTAAGTTTAATTAGAGATTAACTGTCAAAGGCTTATGGACAAGTTGAATTGTCTTCACACACCGGACAAAAGAGGTCTAACCACAAAAATGTCTATTTCCACTTCTTAAGCAGGATCTTGAAGCCTGCTGCTCTGGCTTTGAATTAGCTCAGTATTAGCAGTGAGCATCAGAGCTTTGTAGCTTTTGCAAAACACTCATAGAATATCTGAAACTTAGAGGGCAGCTATCCTGATAGTCTTGTGTATAGCCTACTACAGTTGTTAGTCAGAGGTAAGTGTTAAAACAGTTGGCAATGAAGGCTGAATCACATGGAGATTACAGGTCAATGACAAATGACTTTGGGTCCATAAGGTTCAGGCTGAAGATGCATGGAGTTTGCCCTCCTCAACATGAAAGGGCAATCACAGGAAACTACTGTTCTTTGTGCAGATTTGCTCAAAGAAACTTGCTGCTTGTGAAAAGATTGTCTGAATTTCCCAAAATCTAGTTTGGAAAGACATGCAAGAAAGTGAAATGAGAATTGGTAATTGTTTGCCAAGTCAAAAGGGAGCTGAAGGAGGCAGTTTGTATATGCACCTATGATTCTGTCCTATACTTTAGTTGTCAGAAGAAAATGGAGGAGAGGTATCTAAACCTACTGGTACTATAAAAGGGTTTAAGCTGAAAATGTTTGCCGTGGAAAACCAGCAGAGGGCATAGGAAAGCTTTTCACAGAGTGACCACAAAAATAGTCTAGTGATATGTTGGCGCAGAGTAGCAGCAGGATGAGAAGGCAAATCTCACCATTAGCATGAGTTCAGATTAGCTCCAAACTTCTGTGAGATTAGTTGCTGTTAATATCTTTGTGCAGGTTCTGAGAGAGCATTGCTAACAAAGGTTAGCTGGAACAAGTGTGGTGATGCCCTGCAGAGGATTCAGCACCTGCATATGTGCAGTCTGCATAGCTGTAGCTAACACCAAGTATGTCCAAGCATCCAAGAGTAATTTTATTATGCTTTGTGGTGTTACAATTTAGTCTTTTACCTCCCTAACCTAAATCATAAAGATTGCATTAAGGAGAACTGAAGCAATTTTTTTCTTTCCTAAAGGAATTCCAAATGATCATGATTCCCAACAGGGACCTGTTTCACAGCTGTGACCTGGCTTTGCCCTTGTGCTCCCCTGCTCTGAACTTGCATTTTCTGTCTCCTAAGATCAGAATGAAAAGAAGTTAAAGTCTAGTCTCAGACAAGTAGATTAGAGACAGTCTGTGGATACAGGGTACCCTGAGTCAATAACTTCCTGGTATGATTGTAATTCAGTGGGTGTGCTGTTCCCAGAGGAGGTGATCCCTTCAAGATGGTGCATCCATAGTAGGAAATTCTGGGAAGAAGCATAGAAAAGTTAACCTGCTTTGCACAAGATTGGTGTTCTCCTTGCCTAGCAACAGCTGAGTATTGAAGTGGTCCTGATTATACTTCAAGCACTGCAGGACAGTATTTTGCACATCTTCCTGAGCAGCTCCATGGATTTGTCAGATGGCTTTTTGACAGCAGAGAAATTATCTGCATATTGACATGGTCAAGTACTTACATATCACCCACCACTGCTGCCTCATCATCTTTCCATCTAAATAATACTCATGTGCTGCCATATGACAGCAGCGTGCTCACCACTCATTTGTGACACACAGGTCCAGTAACTGTCTAGATCTAGTGATGTCTCTGACTGTTGTAGCTTGAGTGAAATTAAGAGTTAATTAGTATAACTATAGAGACAAGTCCTCGAGACAAAAAAGTCTTGAAGGAAGACATAGGACATTCTGGTTATTATTCTATTCTCCTTTCCTGTATCTCCTGAGGTAAGGGAAGTTCACAGCCAATTCTTTCCCTTGCTCCCTTCTCTCTGCTCCTGGCATGCACAGCCATTATCTCTCTGGTTTGTGGGGGAGTCTGTGGCCTTGGTCCAACAAAGGTACATCTGTCACAGCACACCGAAAAGCAGCCCTCTAGAACAGAAGGAAGAGGATCCAGGTGAAGAAAAAAAGCCTCTTCCCTCAGGAAGCTTCCCCCTTTGTACTAAGTGTGATGTTCATAGTCTGGGATACATACACCTGTGAGGCAACTCAAGTCAGCTGTTCTGGCAGACTCTGTATTGCTGATGGCCTGCAGCTCATGGCTGGCCTGTGATTTTCTGCCATTCTCTGATGTGAGAGAAGAGGTTGTCTAACCTCAAGACATATTTTGTATCATTCATTAAGCTTCTGTTGGAGTCTCACTAGCTTCCCACTTTATTGGATTTAATTTGTCAACTTTTTTTTAATCTTTGATGAGAATTTACCCTTGTAAATTCCATAACCTTGGGTATGGCAGTAAAAGTTTTGCTCCTTCTACATCTTGTATTAATAGACAAAAAGTTAACACGTACCAGGACTCAGAAGTACACATTCACATTGCCAGATGGCTTCATACTGTAACATTCCTTTCTTGAAGGATCTTCAGGAAACAGGTGTCTAGTTTAAATTTCCCAGAGACTCAAATATAGTTAATAGAACCAATAGCAATTTATAGGATGCCTTTTTTTTTTTCCCAAGGAAAAGGAATTAGATGTAGAGAGGAAAAGGAATTAGATGTAGAGAGGAAAAGGTAAACCACACCCAAATAAATAGTCTCACTTTGATTTGGAAGTTAAAAACCATAACAATAAATAAAAGGTATTTGAGGTAGGGAAGTTACAAAGGTGGTGGTGGTGAGGTGGTGGAGTCACCGTCCCTGGAGGTGTTCAAGCAAAGCCTGGATGAGGCACTTAGTGCCATGGTCTGGTTGACTGGATAGGGCTGGGTGCTAGGTTGGACTGGATGATCTTGGAGGTCTCTTCCAACCTGGTTGAATCTATTCTATTCTAAAGACGTATAGGGAAGGGAAAACAAGATACTATCTATCTATCTATCTATCTATCCATCTATCTATCTATCTATATACAACCAGATTGATGGCAATGTTTTTTTTTGTCCACCTCATGTACTGATGGCCACGTGGCAAAACATAGAGCAGCAGAAACAGGAGGGTGGTGTTGTCAAGCAGTGTGCTAGTTTGAGCCTAGCTGGGATATTTTAGTGAGAAGAATTAGATTACAGGCTGTGAAAAGGAAACAGTGGTGATGTCTACTTCACTCATAGGCTTGCTGAGATGTATAAGAACAAGAACACAAACATAGATAGCAGTTTGCTCTCTGGTTTTGGGCTGTACTTCTCTCTCTAACTTGCTGTCTGTCTAACTATATCCTTCTGCTTCTTAGCTCCCTCGGCCAATCCTCCAAACTCACCTTGAATATAAAGCAGAGTCTGAGGTAAGGTAGAGGGGTAGAAAGCAGGTGGAAGGGTGGTCGAGAGCCCCTCCTGGGGACTCTGGTTTCTGGGAGGGCTGTTGTGTTTCTGTATTACTTTATATTGTATATATACTTGTGTATTTCTGTATCTATTGTAAATATCTGCTTGTATATTGTGCTAAGCTGTAAATATAACTTCGTTCTGTAATTTCCAGATCGGCTGAGTCTAGTCTGGGTGTGGGGGGCAGATAACAGCCAAACCATCACAAACAGGGAGGCAGGGCAAGAGAGAGAAACAGGCAGTTCATCTGGTTTTATAGGAGGACCTGGGGTCAGGGTCAAGGCCACTCCCCCAGGAGGTTTAATCTTTCACAACAGGTCTGGGGAGAAATTATTGACAATCAGTAATCTGGAAAATAGAATTAGCAGCAGCAAATGCTAATGGTTGGGGGTGGAAGGAACCCAGAATCTTGATATTTTTCATGAGTTCTAAAACCACAAGGAATTATCAAATGTTTTACAAAATAAAATTTGTAGAAAGATGCATTTCTCCTTGGAACACTTTTCGGTAGCAAGGAGCGACTGAGAACTAATCGTCCTAATCATCAAGGTCTCCTGCAATCTTGTCCCAGGGTTTGGGCAAACTGTCTTTGGTTGCAGTTTCAGAGAGCACTCTCCTGAGAGCAGGTGCTTTTCAAACAGAATAGAATAGAATAGAATAGAATAGAATAGAATAGAATAGAATAGAATAGAATAGANCTCCAGGCTAAACACCCCCAGCTCCCTCAGCCTCTCCTCATAGGGTTTGTGTTCCAGACCCTTCACAGCCTTGTTGCCCTTCTCTGGACACCTTCCAGCACCTCAACATCTCTCTTGAATTGAGGAGCCCAGAACTGGACACAGCACTGAAGGTGTGGTCTGACCAGTGTTGAGTACAGGGGAAGAATAACCTCCCTTGTCCTGCTGGCCACACTGCTCCTGATACAGGCCAGGGCAACTGACCAGAACTGATTTGAACATCTGAATGCTTTCAAGAGAGTGCCCACTTCTTAACTAATAGGTTGGCTGTCCAAAATTTGTGTTACTAGGCAATTAAATACAGAATTCAGCCAGATGCCTTTGACATTTTATTGTACTCAGTCTTTTGGCCCCATGAATCATCATTTTTTTTTCTGTACTATGGCACAGCTCCAATAAGTGATCTCAGTACAGTCATTAAGAATAGCTCAGGTGGGATTACAGCCAAAACTGTACATGCATGCCTAAGCTACTCAGAGCTATGTATAGAGAAAATCATTGACAGAAACTGCAGTCAGCCTACCTCAAATACTTATCATTCCTTGATGATAAGATCACCTGGGCATAGAAGGTCACCAAGCACTGAGTAGTTTGAAAGTCTACCTGCTCTTATGATGGTTAGATACCTTTGCCCTGTGAACTTGTTTTGCTGCTGCTCATGTCCCCTTGTTTCTGTGCCATCTCAAACTGGCTGGTAGCTCCTGAGTTCAGCAGAATAGCTTCAAAGCTATGCTTTGTTCCTTGACACCAGCTCTTAGGAGACTGAACTCCAACAGTCACTTGATAAACTCCAGCAAACATCCAAAGGAAATCTAATATCAGAATAGCTTTTTACATGTTTTTCTTGCTGCAGTTTGTGTCAGCAGGAGTGGATCACAGCTCACATGCTTAAGCAAGGCATTCCAGCATGCGGGCTCTGGAACTTCCAAGCCCGCTTACATGCCTGTGACAGCTGCAGCTATGAACAGCAGATCATTGGAAGCAGAGAGAATGAATAAATACCCTGTTATTCTGGGTAACATTGTACTGGCTCTCTGATTGTGAGGAAACCAGAGACTCATAGAATGTATTGGGTTGGAAGGGACCTTTAAAGCTTGCCTAAGCCAACCCCTCCTGCAGTAAGCAGGGACATCCCCAACTAGATCAGGTTGCTCAGAGGCCTGTCAAGCCTGACCTTGAATGTCTCCAGGGATTGGGCTTCCCCCACCTCCCTGGGCAACCTGTTCCAGTGTTCCACCACCCTCATAGTAGAGAACTTCTTATGTCCAATCTAAATCTACCCTTCTCCAATTTGAAACCATTGTTCTTTGTCCTGCTGCTATATGCTCTTGTGAACAGGCTCTCCCCAGCTGTCCTGCAGGCCACCTTCACACACTGGAAAGCTGCTGTGAGGTGTCCCCAGAGCCTTCTCTTCTCCACAACAACCACCCCAACTTTCTCAACCTGTCTTCAAAGGAGAGATGCTCTAGCTCTCTGATCACTTTTAGAGCCATCTGCTGGGCCTGCTACACCAAGTCCCTGTCCATCTTGTGCTGAGAACCTCAGAGCTGGATACAGGACTCCAGGTGAGGCCTCGTCAGAGCAAAGTAGAGCAGCAGAATCTCTTCTCTCGGTCTGCTGGCCATGCTTCTTTTGACATAGCTCAGGGTGATTTGCCCTCAAGTGAGCAGTGTTGGCTCATGTCCAGCTTTTTGTCCACCAGTACTCCCAAGACCTTTTCTGCAGAGCTGCCCTCTATCACATCATCTCCCAGCCTGTATGTAATGAGGACCATCCCAATCTGGCTGCAGGACCCTGCACTTGGCCTTGTTGAACCTCATGAGATTCATCTGGGCCCACTTCTCCAGCCTGTCCAGGTCCCTCTGGATGACATAACTGCATGTTAACTGGCAAGGTTTTTGATGTCCACTTGCAAGTGCAGGAAATCACCGTGTTAGGGCTGAAGGTCACACAAATGCATCAAATAGTATGTCTGGGGCATCCAGCTGAACTGTGCCCCATCTGCCCACATGAGCAGCTCTGATGAACAATTTTCCCATCAATCTTTCAAGCCTCCACATAAAAAGATACTGTAAGAAGACAGTGGTCACCTTTATATACTTCATCAGATCCCACTATGTGTGTTTACAAGAGCAGTTCATGGGGTTTCCTCTCACATTAACATCCTGTTCTTGCTAAGAGCTTGCACCTTTAATGAATCTTTGTTTCTGAGGGTTTATTTTGTGTGACAGTTACATTCTGGCTACCATCTCAAAGGGAATGTCTTGAGAAAAGACATGGCTGCCAGTTGTGATGCCAGTCATAGAATCAAGCAGGGTGGAAGAGACCTCCAAGATCATCCAGTCCAACCTAGCACCCAGCCCTAGCCAGTCAACCAGACCATGGCACTAAGTGCCTCATCCAGGCTTTTCCTGAACACCTCCAGGGACGGCAACTCCACCACCTCTCTGGGCAGCCCATTCCAATGCCAATCACTCTCTCTGCCAACAACTTCCTCCTAACATCCAGCCTATACTTCCCCTGGCACAACTTGAGACTGTGTCCCCTTGTTGTGTTGCTGCTTGCCTGGCAGAAGAGCCCAACCCCACCTGGCTACAGCCTCCCTTCAGGTAGTTGTTGACAGCCATGAGGTCTGCCAGTGTTCCAAACAGTGCTGGAAGGACTGTCGAGGACAGTCTCCCCATTGCTCTTTGCTTTCACTAGGCTGGTTGTGCTGGAACTACTTCCAGCTTGCCCTCACACAGGTGGTGAACTGGGCAGATGGCATGTGGGGCCAAGTACATGAGGAGTTTCACATTTGTTAGGAGCAGTCTTGTTACATTTCTCTGAGCTGGTACTTCACACAAATGCTTCTAATGTTAGCTGAGGCACCATATGGGTGGGAAGTGTTGAGACTTCCTGCATGGAACTGGAGGAACGTGCTTTAGGTGGCTCACGTGCCTCTGTCACTCGCTCTGGGGGACTCTTTGCACCCACGCAGCCACTGCTGCCTCCCCCACTCTCTGCCTAGCTTCACATATAGTTTCTCCACCTGTACCACTCTACTTCTACAGCCTGCCCACAATCACATTTAGATTCTAGCTGAATGTCAAGCCCCTAGGATTTTCAGCCAAGAGAAAACACGGATTAGCATTTGCATTCCAAGCAGACCTCTGTGCACAGTCAGAGAAATAACAAAGTGGATCTGATGGGCCAGTCCAGTAGTCAGAAACCCTGTGTAATCCTAAAGGAAATGACAGCCTCTCTGTCCAGCATGCCTTCCCCAGCCTCCCACCTGAACTTCAACAGCTTTCAGATTTGCTGTGTGCTCATAAATGCCTTTTAAACATTTTAATCTCCTTTCAGGTCTGTCACCTTGTGTGATCAAATAGGTGTCAATAATGTCACTGTATGAGATCTAGATAGCTCAGTGATAGAGCAGATGTTGATTGATCTAGGTTTGCTTGTTATTTGGCTTCTAAATGCAGAAGCCCAACTTATCAGCATACAGAACTTTATTAACAACATTTATGAGGTGAAGTTTTTATCTCATTTTGAGCCACATTCTGAAAGTGATAATGAACTTTAAAATGTGCACACTGAGATGACAAAAAAAATTCTCCCTGAAAATCCAAACATATTTTGCATGTTATTGCCGTGGTTCAACAAGCTTAAAGCAGTTAATCAGTGAATGGAGCAAAAGCAGCATGCAGAACATCAAGAATGATGGTGATCTAGAATAGAGTAGAATAGAATCAACTAGGTTGGAAGAGACCTCCAAGATCCTCCAGTCCAACCTATCACCCGGCCCTAGCCAGTCAACCAGACCATGGCACTAAGTGCCTCATCCAGGCTTTTCTTGAACACCCCCAGGGATGGTGACTCCACCACCTCCCTGGGCAGCCCATTCCAATGCCAATCACTCTCTCTGTGAAGAACTTCCTCCTAACATCCAGCCTATACTTCCCCCAGCACAACTTGAGACTGTGTCCCCTTGTTCTGTTGCTGGTTGTCTGGGAGAAGAGACCAACCCCCACCTGGCTACAACCTCCCTTCAGGTAGTTGTAGACAGCAATCAGCTGATCAACTCAAATTGTTTCTGAATAGGAATTATGATAAATATATTATCTCAGTAGCCACAATATTGTGGACTGAGTGCCTGCAGAGGGACCTGGACAGGTTGGACTGATGGGCTGAGGTCAGCTCTATGAGCCTCAACATGACCAAGTGTCAGGTCCTACACCTGGGCCACAACAACCCCATGCAATACTACAAGCTTGGGGAAGAATGGCTGGAGAGCTGTGTGGTGGAAAAGGGCCTGGGGGCACTGACTGAAGAGCAGATGAATAATAGCCAGCAGTATGGCCGTGTGGCCCAGGTGGCCAAGAAGGCAAGCAGCACCTTGGCCTGTATCAGAAATAGTGTGGCCAGCAAGACCGGACAGGTGCTTGTCCCTCTGTACTCAGTGTTGATAAGCATGGCCCTTGAGTAGTATGCTCAGTTTTGGGCACTGCAGTACAGGAAAGACATTGAGTTACTGGAGTGTGTGCAGAGAAGGGCTCCTAAGATGGTGAAAGGCCTGGAGAAGGAGTTCTGCGAGGAGTGACTGAGGGAACTGGGGCTGCTTAGTCTATGAAAGAGGAGTCTGAGGGGAGACCTTATCCCTCTCTACAACTACCTGAAAGGAGGCTGTAGAGAGGTAGACACTGGTCTCTTATCACAAGTAACGAATGATAGAATGAGAGGGAATGGCCTTAGTGTTGTGGAGGCAGGGAATTAATGTGGCCAAGTCAGGAAGATATATAAAAACAGAGTTATTTTTATTTCCTGAAACCTGCCCCAAAACTAGATACAGAAATTAATTTACTTTTAATTAGCAGATTCAGTTTGATTGAGAGGATCTACAAGGACACCATGGGTAAATTTGACTATTTTAGAAGTCAGAAGTTGGAAAAGGCTAAGCTACTAAACACAGCATCCCCCACTATTAATCAGGCTGAGCCAAAAGTTTACTCACAGTTGAGCCAGGCTGGCTGAGGGGAAGGGTGCTGCAGGTGCTTATCCTCTGGCTCTCTTTCAAAGACATCCGAGGCTCCTTAGGCCTATCAAGCTGCGCAAAGGGGGTGCTTATGGTGGGAAGCTGCCCAAAGCAGGGACCATCCTGTCCCTCAGGAGCTTGTCCTTCGGAGCGCCAGGGGACTCTTTCTGCACGAACTATCCAGGAGGGTGTGCTAGTTTGAGCCTACCTAGAATGTTTTGGTGAGAAGAATTAGATCATAGGCTGTGAAATGAAAACAATGGTGAGGTCTACTTCCCTCACAGTCTTGCTGAGACGTGTAAAGAAGAAAGGCAAAACAAAGATTAGGGCACTTCGCTTGGGCACTTTGTGCTGGGCTGTCCTCCTCTCTTTGCCTGCTGGGGAGAGCTGAGGCTGCTGGCTGAACTCCATCTTGCTTTCTAACCTCACCCTCCTTTTGCTTGGCTGCTTCACCTTGCTTTTTTTTCATCCCTCTGGCCAAACCTCCATTCTTCGTTGGGATTGGGGTAAGGTTGAGAGGGGTAGGGGGAAGGTAAGGGGGTGGTTGAGAGCCCCTCCTGGGGACTCAGGTTTCTGGGAGGGCTGTTGTGTTTCCGTATCACCTTTTTACCTTGTCTATTTCTGTCTATAACTGTATATACTGTAAATATCTGCTTGTACATTGTGCCAGCTGTAAATATAAGCTTCATTCAAATTTCCAGAGCTGGCTGAGTCTAGTCTGGGTGATTTCTAAAGTTGGGGGGGGGGGCGGGGGACACCCAAACCATCACAGAGGGGGAGAACTCTAAGGCGGGACCCCAAGGCGGGAAGCACCCCAATATTTATACCCTTCCTAGAGAAAGAGTCGATTTACTGCTTCCTAGGCACAAAGACCACAACCAATCCCCAGCTCAATTCCAGTGCAGGCATCTGCATGGGCACCCCTGGTGCTGGAAGGGCCCTTCGCTCCCCCCCTTCACGCCTGCAGGCCAGGGGTGGGGGGAAACAGGTTTTTCACACCTTTCCTCTCACATCCAAACCATGGAGAGAGAGGAATTTTGGGGTATCCAGGGCTCCAGGACACTCAGGCTGCACCAGGGCAGGTTTAGACTTGACATTAGGAAATCTATTTCTCACAGAAAGGGTTGTCAGGCACTGGAACATGCTGCCCAGGGAGGTGGTTGGATCACCATCCCCAAATGTGTTTTAAAGCCGTATAGATCTGGTGCCTGGGGACATGGTGCAGTGACAGACTTGGTGGAGTAGGCAAAATGGCTGGACATGATGATCTCAGAGGTCCTTTCTGGCCTGGATGATTCTATGTTTCTATGTTTCCTTTTGCCAATACCATTTCGTATGTATTCTACTTGTAATTCTCAATAGCATGTTCCATTACCTGGGCAGATAAGCAGGCTCCATATTCAGCAGTAGAGCCTTGCCCATTACCTAAACCTTTCCTCTGCATCATGTCTGGAGTTATAAAGATGACATCAGAACTCTCTGGGGAAGGGGAAGCTAGGAAGTACTGGAGGAATGGCTCCATCCAGCCTAGGGCCTGGTTTTCCTTAGGGTCTACAGAAAATCCTCTCACACCCACTGAAAAGTCTCCTCTGCTGAGATAAAGGCTGAAGAGTCAAGAACAAAAGCTCAAGACACTTTCCTGCATTATATTATTTACTGATAGCTGCTTTTGGTGAGCAAGCATCCTTGAGAAAGTGATAGATAATGCAGAACAGCAAGAGTCATGATCATTGATCAACAAGGTTAAAATCAATATACTAATGAGAATAATTAGCCTCACATACTGAATAAAATGTGTGTGCAGTTATGTGGAAAGCCTGCTCTTCACAAGCCCTCAGGCTTAATATGCAATTGGAGGATTGCCATGGCAAGGGAGAGGAATATTGATCTTCTTAGTACTGTATAGTGCATTGACTGATGGCTCCAACCTTCAGGTTTTGATTGTTTTCCTTTTTAATGGGAAGAGGTCCATGCTCTTGTCTTAATGGACTAATCTGTCCTGTTGAACTTCATGTTCTTTATAAAGAATAAGACAAGCCATCCCCAGAGGGTGGTGGTAAATGGCTCTTCTTTCAAATTGGCAACCTGTCACAAGTGGAGGCCCCCAAGGATCAGTATTTGGCCCAACACTGGGCATCTGGATGATAGGACCAGGTGTACCCTGATGAAGTTTGCCAATGATACCAAATAGAGTGGCGAGAGTCACCCTACAGAAAGGCCTGAATGGGCTGGAAGAGTGGGCTAAACAAGGACCTTAGGAAGTTCATTGCCATTGGAATGGGCTGCCCAGGGAGGTGGTGGAGTCACCACCCCTGGAGATGTTCAAGAAAAGCCTGGATGAGGCACTTAGTGCTACGGTCTAGTTGACTGGGTAGGGCTGGGTGCTAGGTTGGACTGGATGATCTTGGAGGTCTCTTCCAACCTGGTTGATTCTATTCTATTCAACAAGGACAGGTGTATGGTCTTGCACCTGGGAAAACATAATCCAGGACTGCTGCTCAGAGTGGGATCTACGTAGAGATCATCTCTGTGGAAAGTGACTTGGGGGTTCCGGAGGACAATGAGCTCACTATAAGGGAACAGTGTACTGTTGCAGCAAAGAAAGCCAACAGTATGCTGTGTTACATCAACAAGAGCATCAGCAGCAGAGATAAAGAAGTCATTGTCCCACTCTGCTTCAGTGCTTGTGAGTCCACACCTGGAATATTGTGTTTAGGTTTTGTCCCCACTACGTAAAAAAAGATGTGGACAGGCTAAAGTGAGCCCAGACAGACCGCAATGATGATCAAAGAACTGGAAAGTCTGCTATATGAGGAAAGCTAAGATAACTGGGCTTGGTAGATCTTGAAGAAAGAAGGCTTGAAGAAAGAAGGGGAGACCTTATCACTATGCTATTATTTAAAGTCTGGCTACAAAGAAGTTGGAGACTCCTATTTTACAAAGAGTCACATGGAAAAAGTAAGAAGTAATGGGCACCAGTTGCTCCTGGGGAGATTCCAGTTGGACACAAGAGGAATGAGAACCCCCAGCCACTGAAATAATCTCCCTAGGGAAGTGATAGAATCCTCAACATTGAACACTTTTAAGACTGAGCTGAACAGAGGACTGGGCCATCTTGTCCAGACCATGCTTTTGCCAAGAAAGGTTAGACTATGTGACCTTGAGGTCTCTTCCAACTTATTACTTTATGTTTCTATGATTCTCTGAAGATACTGAGACTCTTCTAGATCTGAAGTATCTCTAAGGAACAATTAGGCAGCAGCCCTCACTCTGTTCCCACAAAGCTTTAACAGGACTAGATTGGCTTTGCCAGCTTTCCTCCTCAGTGCTCGGTTTACAGCTGAAAATAGGAATTGTCTCTAAGGCAAGGCCAGACTCCACAATACATTGAAGGAGAGAGCAGAATTAATGGAAAACACTTTAAGAGCCTCAATACTTTAATCTTGGGCAGCACTGCTCCATGGGTACCACCAAAAGCCTGAGGAAGAACTTAAATAAGCAAAATGCCATCTTTGTATGTAACCTTGATTGCATTTTCTCCTATGTCTCTTACTCATGTTCTTACCCTCCTCCAAAATTACTACCTCACACAGGCTCCCCATCACTCTCTCTCTTCCCCATTTTCTGTTTTCTTTTATTTTCTGCTTTTGTCCAGGGTGGTTTTTGTTCTTTTTCACTTCTTCTATACCATTTACCTGGGTTTCTGATAGAGTACCTCTGAACAGTCCCCAGGCTCCTGGAAGCATTTGAATTGGTTTTTATGTATTTGATCAATTTCCTCATTTCTACATAGCTCTTTTATTTATAATTGAATAGTTATGGTTGACTTGCATTTGTTTTGTCTACCATAGTGTTCAACTTAGCAGCATTATTGAACATGTCCAGAGAAGGGCAACAGGGCTGGTGAGGAGGTTGGAGCACAGCCCTACAAGGAGCAGCTGAGGGAGCTTGGGGTTGTTTAGCCTGGAGAAGAGGAGGCTCAGGGGAGACCTCATTGCTGTCTATAACTACCTGAAAGGAGGCTGTAGCCAGACTGGGATTGGTCTCTTCTCCCAGGCACCCAGTGACAGAACAAGAGGACACAGTCTCAAGCTGCACCAGGGCAGGTTTAGGATGGATGTTAGGAAGAAGTTCTTCACAGTAAGAGTGATTACCCACTGGAACAGGCTGCCTGGGGAGGTGCTGGAGTCACTATCCCGGGAGGTGTTTAAGAGGAGATTGGATGAGGCACTTAGTGCCATGGTTTAGTTAATTAGAAGAGTTAGGGAATAGGCTGGGCTCAATGATCTCAGAGGTCTTTTCCAACCTGTTTAATTGTGTGATTATGGGTACTATTACAGAACTCCTTCAGGAGCGTAGGGAAAAAATTCTTAAAGTGTTTCCTAAATCCCAGTGGATTGTATTCAGTGCATGCATAGGAGCTGCGAGGAAAATCTCATCAAAGACAAAAGGTCCTTCCTTCCAACATGACACCTGCCTTCCTGGAGAAATAGCTAGAAAGCCTGAGCAGACCAGTGAGAAAATATCTCTGCCTATGCTATGATTAACCATCAACTGGTAAAACTGCTGGAGCGTGTCCAGAGAAGGGTCATGAGGATGATCTGAGGGCTGGAGCACCTCTCCTGTGAGGACAGACTGAAAGAGTTTGGGCTGTTCAGTCTGGAGAAAAGGAGACTTCCAGGTGACCTTATTGTGGCCTTCCAGTATCTAAAGGGGGCCTAAAAAAAAAGCTGGGGAGGGAATTTCTAGGATATCAGGCAGTGAGAAGACTGGGGGTAATGGAGCAAAGATAGTGGTGGGTAGGTTCAGACTGGATGTGAGGAGGAAGTTGTTGAGCATGAGAGTGGTGAGAGCCTGGAATGGGTTGCCCAGGGAGGTGGTTGAGGCCCCATGCCTAGAGGTGTTTAAACCCAGACTGGATGAGGCTATGGGCAGCCTGTTCTAGGGTAGGGTGTCCCTGCCCATGGCAGGGGGGTTGGAACTGGCTGATCCTTGTGGTCCCTTCCAACCCTGACTGATTCTGTGATTCTATGAAAAACCACCCGTGGTCACCAGAGCTGATTATCTTCAAACAATGGCTTCTGTGCAGGCTTTTCTGTTCAGATGATGCATGATGGTGGTTATCTCCAGTCTCCAACCTTCCTAATGTGCACTACTCAATAGTTAACTCTAGAAGTAGCTGCATTTCACTGGCACAGCATCTACAACATGTCATTTGAGTGATATTTACCAAAGGCTCTTCTGTGATCATTGTTGCTGACATACTGCCATCACAGAGCTCTTTTCAAGATCCTTTTTTTCAAGAATGCAACTATAGATTTTATGGAAATAATCCTGGCAGATAAATAAAAGAAGAATTACTCTTAATTTGGCTCTACAATCAAGCTACAACGAAAGCCTGTTCTTACTGCAGTGTTCAATCTTGTCTGCATTCATCGCCATGGTACCAAAGTGCCTTGCTGGGAAATAAGACAGGTGGTTGGCAGTCTTCCTTGAGACTTCCAAGAGGAGAAGTGGCCCTTGCAGAATTATGATAGCCTGTCCATGTCAAGCTAATAACAACAACAACCATTATTATTGTTATTATATTGGTACAGATACACCAATGAAACAAACCCAAGGATTTCTCAGCTGCCTGGATGCCGTTGTAGCAGATGGCTGGGAGGAGGAGAACAGCCCAGAAAGCATTTCTGTACACAGTATATTGCTAGCTGAAGGCAATCTGAAAGCTTTTGTTCACCCTGAGAACTTTTTCATGTTTTAGAGGATAGACTAAAGCATAGTTAGATAGAACTTTTTCATGTTTTAGAGGATAGACTAAAGGATAGTTTAGAGGATACAGCCAGTTCAGCAAAATACTATGCTTTTGTCAATTTCAGAGACAAGTTTCAAATGTCTTTGACTGAGCTTGTCACTTAATGGAGAAATTAAAACTGATACACTTTGCAGTCTTTGTGAGAGGCTGTTCTCTGTCATCATCAAAGGGGCAGATTACTTCAGACTGACAGACAGCACAGACTCTTCCAGCGACAGAGCAAGGTGGTTTTACACTCATGAAAGTCAGTAACAGCAGGTCAGAAGTGTAACCCCCCAAACCAGGTAGGATCACTTGGTAATCAAAAGCAGTTCCTAGTTTTCTTTCTCCTTTTCCTTGTTTGCCACCCCTCACATGCACCTTTTTTTCTCTTCCCCCCCCAGCAAGCCAACTCTTTCAGTGGTTCTGTGGCACTGCACAATCAGTACAGAGAATTTAAGTAGATCTTCCACTTTTGTGAACTCCACTTGATTGCAGATACATGTAACAACAGCGCTCATGACAGTTCATGCCCATAGCTTATAGAATCAGAGAATGAGTAAGGCTGGAAAAGACCTTTAAGATTCTTGAGTGCAACCATAACCCAGCTACCATGACCACTAAACTATATCCTGAAGCACCACATTTACATGCCTCTTGAACACCTCTAGAGATGGCGACTCCACCACCTCCCCGGGCAGCCTGTTCCAATGCTTCACCACTCTCTCAGTAAAGAAGTTTTCCTTAATATCCAATCTAAACCTTCTGTGGCACAAGGCAGGATTGGACGTGGCACTTGGTGCCATGGTCTAGCCTTGAGCTCTGTGGTAAAAGGTTGGACTTGATGATCTGTGAGGTCTCTTCCAACCCTGATGATACTGTGAGACTGTGATACAACTTAAGCCCATTTCCTCTCATTCTATTGCTAGTTACTTGGGAGAAGAGACCAACACCAGCTTCACTACGACCTCCTTTCAGGCATCACTTAACTTAGAAACAGCTCAATGATTCAGAGCCATTTCTCAAACATCTTTGATTGATACAGGCAACAGAAGACAGATTCAATCTATCTGACAAAGACTGTCAGGTCTCTACTTCCCCATGTATCTCCCCATCTCCTTCATTTCCTTCTGTGAATCAATGTGCTTGTGAATCTTAGACTGGATCCCAGACAGAAACATCTCAAAATGCAGTCTCATATTGCCCAAATCTATAAAGAGGAAACTATTCAGACAATTGATGCACCTTAAGAACAGAACATCAAATTGATCATTTGGCAAGAAACTTCATATGTAACTTTACACAGCAATTCCCATAAATACTTATATGATTATCAGCCAAAGCATAAATTATCTAGAGCCATGGGTTTGTGCTAGAAGCAGCTATTGGCTTAATGGTTTGTACTGTGTGCAAGCACTTGTACTGCCTGCATGCTCTTCCTACTCTCTCCATAACCTGTGCTTCAAGAACTACTCATGGCAATGCATCATCATGTGTATGTGAGGTGGCTGCACTACTGAAGCATGGCAAATCACCCAGTCGAAGTAGCACTATTAGATAATCAAAAGGCAGTTGTCAAAACAATAAAAATAATCCAAAGGCACAATAAAGATAAAGGCAATCTTCTGCTGCCCTAAGCAAGTGGAAGGGAAGGAACTGCTGCTTCCTACAACTCCCATTATTTTTTTTCTAATGTAGGCAGAGCTCAGGACAAGCTGTGTAGGGTCTTTCTGGGGCAGCCTGAGTCTCAACTGAGTATCCCATTTAGAATCTTAGAATCACAGAACCATAGAATCACAGAATCATAGATTCAGTCAGAGTTAGAAGGGACCACAAGGATCGTCCAGTTCCAACTCCCCTGCCATGGGCAGGGACACCCTACCCTAGAGCAGGCTGCCCACAACCTCATCCAGTCTGGCCTTAAACACCTCTAGGCATGGGGCCTCAACCACCTCCCTGGGCAACCCATTCCAGGCTCTCACCACTCTCATGCTCAACAACTTCCTCCTCAGATCCAGTCTGAATCTACCCATCTCCAGCTTCGCTCCATTCCCCCCAGTCATCTCACTCCCTGATATCCTAGAAAGCCCACTTGCTTGTCAGAAATTTGCTAGTTAACAATCATGGATTTTTGACTTGGGGGCTTCGAATATCTTGTGACTTGAAAAGAGAGCTAAATAATATTCCTTACTTCATGTATGTCTCTCTAGAGATGCGTAAACTACAAGAGATACAGAGGAACTGACCAACTTCAGTGTTGCATCTGAAGTTCTCGTGATCTAGCTGGCATATTGGGAAGTGTTTTGAGTAGGTTGGTGATATCTGATTCTCAACTTTCTGCTTACATTTGAAAGCAGGAATAACATTACTTTGATGTACCACCCTCAGAGCACTAGCAGATTTCACTGCATATACAGCATGAAGGATGAAGACACTGAAGACATTTTCTTATTCAAATGAATTCATCTTTCCTTAACACAATGCTCCGAAGGAGTTAAAATCTCAGTCTAGTAAGGACTGAGGTCTTGCCAATTGTTTGTTTGGTTTCTTTTTTCATAGGGTGCCAGACAAAAAAACAGAAGCTGAGCTTCCTGATTAAGAATAAATGCAGGATATGCAGTATATTTCATTCTGAAATATATCCCCTGCTAGAATTTCATGAATACAATTAGCTTTTACCAGCATCTCCACAGACAGAGAGGGCTTAGATCAGGAAATAATAGAAACATCTACACACTGCTAAAGTGCAGTGAAGAAGAAAACCACAATGCAAGAGCCAGTTGTTGAGTTATTGTTGTCCTGATGCTGCTTCAGTTATGTCTTTAGTCAGGCTGGCAGGAGTGAATGAGAGATCGTGTTGTAAAATGCCCAGCAAGAGCTACGATGCAAAAGGTTTGTGATCATTATTACTGTGCAGTGGTGATGTTAATCCTGGAATGCTGCATTTCACCAGTTTGGCTCAGGATATCTGTATATCATTGCTGGTTTGAGGCTAATTGAAATGTTTCACTGAGAGAAATTATATCCTTAGCTGTGAGAAGAAAGAAAACAACATGTGCCCTATATCACCCATTCTTCTGCTGAGAAATGCAACTAGTCAAAAGATAGATAAGACACTTCTCAGCTCTCACTTCTGGCTGTGCCTGCTTTCTGGCAGTCTGGTCTCTGTGGCTGCCTCTACCTTAACTCTAGTCCGATCTAACCTTTTTTCCTCTGACCTCCTTGTCGTCTTTTTTGACATCTCATCTCAGATCTCCAGATTTATCATGTGAGATATACATGGATTGATCTGGTTACTTATGAAGGGAGGGAAAGAGGGAAGGGGAAGAAGAGATTGGGTTGGGAGCCTCCTGGAGACCCCTCCCTTCTGGGAGGGGTGTTGCGTTTCTGTACTAATTTTAACTTGTATGTAACTGTATATATCTGTGTATATCTGCTTGTATATTGTGCTAAGCTGTAAACACAGCTTCATTCCTTAATTTTCAGCTGTCTGAGTCTAGTCTGGGTGATTTTCTTAAGTAAGGGGTGGGAGGGGTAACTCCCAAACTGTCACAAGTGCCTCAAATATCCATGAATTTGAATAATTGTGTCAGGAAATTCTTTCCCTTTTCTTGTATCCAAGCGTTACAAATACCAGTGACAAACTGGAGCACCTGAGTGTGAAACCTAATCTGAATCACAGAATCACAGAATCAAACAGGTTGGAAGAGACTACCGAGATCATCCAGTCCAACCTAGCACCCAGCCCTAGCCAGTCATCTAGATCATGGCACTAAGTGCCTCATCCAGGCTTTTCTTGAACACCTCCAGGGTCGGTGACTCCACCACCTCCCTGGGCAGCCCATTCCAATGCCAATCACTCTCTCTGCCAACAACTTCCTCCTGACATCCAGCCTATACTTCCCCTGGCACAACTTGAGACTGCATCCCCTTGTTCTGTTGCTGGTTGTCTGGGAGAAGAGACCAACCCCCACCTGGTTACAGCCTCCCTTCAGGTAGTTGTAGTCGGCAATGAGGTCCTCCCTGAGCCTCCTCTTCTCCAGGCTAAACAACCCCAGCTCCCTCAGTACGAAACAACTAGATCCCTTCTTGATTTATGTAATTAACTGTAACATAAGTTATTCTGGAGGATTTCTGAACTATGTATACAAGTAGTACATATCCATCCCTAAAAGGAGAGAAGCTTATAATATCTGATTTAAGATGGCTGAGAGGAAGGCCATTGTCCTACCTATAGATTAGCTGATACAATGCCTATATACATATATATAATTAAATGTTTTACTATACATCTCCAAGGCTCAGACCCTTATCGACAGACTCACTATTGACATCCTTCAGCAAATGTCTTTTCTTTAGTGTGCACAGAATCCATAAACAGCCTCAAGGGTTAGAGAAATCTGAAATTCATCATCTACAGCCCCTCAAGTGTGAATTTAATATGAGAGTAAAGCTGACAATATTGTTGCTGCTAGAGTGCATGGCTCTGAAGCCATTCAGCAGGGCCAGAATGAATTAAGTTTCTATCTGAAAAGAATACTTATTAACAAAAAATGCTTCAACCCATCTCTCAAGGGAAATCAAAGCCGTTCTTTTCTGGGATTCACAAACAGAACTTTGAAAGCATTCATTTTACAAACAAAATCAGATAAAGTGCTTCCTCTCCGTGCTGCAATCATCGCCTCTGTATTCTAATGGATTTAACAAGAGGCACTAATAAAAGCCATGATTTGAGCTGAGAAAATTATTCATAATTAAAAACTTACAAGCTAGACTGATTTAGTTTCAAAGCTGGATTGATTCAGTCCCTATTCTTGTAAAGGAACTAGTTTCCCTATGGTGGTTTCACCTTACTTTGAAAGCAGTGCCATTGATAACAACATAAAAGCTACCTGTCAAGATGGCTATGAGTGGCCAGCTTCATCACAGCCACATTCAGATAATTCACCACATTACTTCCTTCCTCTTCCTATTACTGTTGGAGTAGCTGCCTTAAAGTACTTGAGATTTTATTATTTGAACTATGAGATCAGTTACAATTAGTGTGAAATTGTGTTTCCTGGCAGGATGATGCTACAGCTGGGGATGTGTGCAAACTGATTGTGATGATTGTGTTTCTCCCTCTGAATGAGAGAAAGTTGGGAAAAAAAGGTGAGGAAGCCAGTATCTCTCTTTCAAATGGAGTGTAACTGGCCTCAGCTACTTTATGGCTTTGACTCCAGAATCCTAGGGATCAACCTTCCCTGGATGTCTTCTGTCAAAGGCTCCATGTGAGACCATTCTTCCCAGCTGCAGTGTAGAGCACACTGGTAACATCTTATCCTGTCTGGACTGGCTCAAAGGCAACTGACTAAAGCAAATATAAGGCAAACAAATTTACTTAAGCAAAATTTAGGTCTCTCATTACCTTAATTCTCTTTCAGGCTACATGTTGTGGCACCAATAAATAGACTGTCCTGGTTTAAGATGGCCTGTTCTCACAAGCATAGAATCATAGAATCATAGAATGGTTTAGGTTGGAAGGGACCTCAAGGATCATCCAGCTCCAACCCCCTGCCATAGGCAGGGACACCTCCCACTAGATCAGGCTGCTCAAGGCCTCATCCAGCCTGGCTTTAAACGCCTCCAGGGAGGAAGCATTCACAACCTCCCTGCGCAACCTGTGCCAGTGTCTTACCACCCTCACTGTAAAGAACTTCCTCCTAACATCCAGTCTAAATCTCCCCTCTGCCAGCTTAAACCCATTCCCCCTCGTCCTAACATTACTAGACCGTGTAAATAGTCCCTCTCCAGCATTCCTGTAGGCTCCCTTCAGATACTGGAAAGCCACTCTTAAGGTCTCCTCGAAGCCTTCTCTTCTCCAGGCTGCAGAGCCCCAACTCTCTCAGCCTGTCCTCATAGCAGAGCTGCTGCAGCCCTCTGAGCATCTTCGTGGCTCTCCTCTGGACCCGCTCCAGCAGTTCCATGTCCTTCTTGTGTTGGGGGCTCCAGAACTGCACACAGTGCTCCAGGTGGGGTCTGACAAGAGCAGAGTAAAGGGTCCTGGTGGGACATGGAGAAAGAGGATGGAAGAGGAAGATAAGATAACAGAACATCCTGAAGACTTGATATAAGGAAAAGAACAACAAATGTCCTGAAATAGTACAGAATAATACAAAGAAAAATACTTATGCTTGTACCAGGCAGAGGAACAGACAAAATAGAAACAGCATGCACAAACAAACAAAAAAAAAACAAGGAAAAAAAGGGAAATACCCCTGCCTGGAAATGGAGAAAAAGCCAGAAAACCCCCTGAACTTTACAGGCTATAGGATGAACTCCAAGTCCCATAAATCCCTTTTGCCCCCAGACAGTCTTTTGTTTTTACAGTGAGCATGACATCAGCACGGTATCAACTCATTAACACTGCCCTCCCCAGCCTTGCCCAGCTGTACCAGCTGGGTAGCGGTAGTGGCCCCCCCATCATTCCTGGGGAAGCCAGACAGCTAAAACCAACAAATGTATGCACAAAGGTTTTTGTTTGTTATCAAATTTACTAGTGGATGTACGTGGACATGAGAAGATAAAAGTACACAGATAGGAAGCAAGATCAGCAGTTGTACTACTGAACTTTGTTCCCAGGATCTAGAGTTTTGCAGTGCTAATTGAGGTTAGTTAGTTAGTAACTACATCCCAAGGGAACACTTTTTATTAAAGATGGTAAAACTTATTTTCCCTGTGATTCAGGTGAACATGACCCAGATACAGAAAGATAAAAACCACTCTGTCTTATGATTTACTGTGGACCAAAATCATCCAACTCACTCCACCCTCTGAATAATTCATTACAAGATTATCAAGAGACAGTTAGGAATGTTTATTACAGATAAGCGAGGACAGACCCATTGCAGAAGAGCCAGTGCTCTCTGTAGAAGCATCTAGGAGAAGAAAACAGATATGGCTGAAATTTAGAGTAACATACTCAAACGTCTTTCTTCAGATTTTAATTGAACACCTGGCTGTATCTTGACTAATGTCCTGGGTTAACACAGCCTGCTTTCACAAGTTCCCCTTCCCACATAGACAGGAGGGAAAGTAACACCAAAAATACCACCTCTGGCTTGAGATGAAGACTATTATGAGACATAATACAATGCACAACTACCTTAATCTATTTGCAGAAGAGTGCAGCAAAATGCAGAAAGAGCAAACAAAAGCCAGTGACTCCCCTGTCATCTTCAACATGCAAGTGGAAAAGGCCAACACCCCAACACCCCAGAAACCAAAAACAGCAAACAGAACAGGAAGCCTTCAGTTCATGTTATAATCTGAACTTCAAGCCTCAAAATACTTTGTTGTAGCCAGCTCTTTCAATTTGAATCTGGCATGATGGCAATGTGGTATTGAATATCAGAAGAATATTCAGCTCAACCCATGACAACTAAAAAGAGACAGGAGGCTCTGCAACATGAAGCATTTTACAAGCTCATAGCTAATCCTGTAAAGTTTATTAAAGCTGCCTTATTTCACTGAAGACAGACACGGTCCCCATCTCTAGTCATTTGTTCTAATTCAATAGGGGATAGCAATTAGTTTGTAGCATGCACAGCTTAAGGTTGCTTCCCTTCCTCTGCTGAGTTTTAAACAATGCCAGGTGTCCACTCTTGTAAATGATGAGAACATCATCCTTTTTAGTCAATCCTAAGGCATGCTACAGATTGATTTATTTGTACATATGCCTCATCCATTACAGCAGGCAAAGAGCATAAAGAGCACTATAGAATATAGTACTTCTATACTGTACCATGCTTCCATAAATATATAAGGCATCTAGAACAGCCTATTGCTGCCTCTCAAACTAGTGAGAAAGGGTACCAATTTCTTTTGTGTACATTGGCCAAACACTACTCTCTTTCCTGACATGAGAAAAGTAGGAAAAAGAACAGTTTTCTAGTTAATTTTGCACCTTTTTCATCACAAGATGATTACATGATTTTCTACTTTCCAAACAGTTAGGACGGCTCCCTCAGAATAGCTGCTCTGCAGAGTCCTTTCACCCTTGGCAGCACAACGCTTAAAAAATGTTGTGCTGTTATTTGTGGCTTCCTACCACAGCTGCACATCAAACACACAAAGCAGAAGCAAGGCACATTTGGCAGCAGAAACCAAATTCTAATCTGAGAACTGGAAATTACCTGGTTTTTATTGTTCTGGTAAGAAATTAGTAATCAAATGTACAGAAGAAAGTAATTGCTTGTTGTTTCAAGCAATTGTTCCAAGTGTTTGTTACCAGAACAAGGGTCAAGTTCACTAATTGTAGGTTCACAATTAGCAATAGGCTTAATTTAGGAACATGTTAATTTTTTCATCGAGGATCTGTTCATCCAGTTTATCACTGCCCATGTATCTCAGATCTGCTCAGGAGAAGGGCAACGAAGCTGGTGAGGGGCCTGGAACACAAACCCTATGAGGAGAGGCTGAGGGAGCTGGAGGTGTGCAGCCTGCAGAAGAGGAGGCTCAGGGCAGACCTCATTGCTGTCTACAACTACCTGAAGGGAGGCTGTAGCCAGGTGGGGGTTGGTCTCTTCTCCCCGGCAACCAGCAACAGAACANATCTTTGTTTACCATCACCATCTCAAATGACAGCAAGA
>WAAF01000069.1:2531-12781 GCA_013400475.1 Tricholaema leucomelas
TTTTTTTTTTTTACTTAGCCCTGTCTGGAGCATGTATACTTATAATAAAAGCAATAGCCACAGATAATAATCATACTGCCAGTTGAGGTATCGTACCTAGGATTAGCTGAGGCTTAGGAAGAGGACAAGGTCATTGCCAGGGCTCTCCAATTACTACCAGTATCACTACCTTTTCAAACATGTCAAACGATGACACACTTTTGAAGGCTAAATCCAACAGCAGCAGCCTCTAGATGGGCTAGTGGTAAATGAGTGACACGGAGTCTGAGAGTTTGACATTGTTTGTCAAGATAAGTTCACAATGAAGATGACTTCCATTTCCAATATAAGCTATCATAAAAAAGGATTGCACCTATAAACTGTGCTGTTAAATGCCTGACCCCGTGTCCTGGATTCAGCAGGCAAAAGTGAGGCATTAAATAAACCTAATTCACAGGCCTATTTGGGATAATTATTGATTGTTATAAAGCTATATTTTTTCAGTTGCTTTGGTTTCACTTTTTTAGAGTCATAGCTAAATTTACAATGTTCCTTTAATTAATGGAGGTTTGGGTCTGCTAACCTGTCAAAGGCCTGTGCTGTTTGTTTCCCAGCAATGTTTTTCAACGTTTATGCAATAAGATTCAGTGGGTGGAGAGAAACCCTGTAACCAGAGGGCTCACGAGCTGAAAGTTATTTGTTTACTCTTTAGCATAATTTGATTCCTGCTTCCCTGATAAACAAAAAATGACTTGATAATTCTCTCCCTCTTGGGGGCAGAGAGGACAGAAGGGGGGAAAAAAAGGAGAGTTTGCATGCAATATGGCAGTTTCACAAGTGAAATTCACAACATCTCCTAGGATTTGGCTTAAGGAAGCTCTAGAGTAGTCTGCCAGTAACTCACAGAGCAGTTATTTGCTTCTGGAAATTGTATTTATTACCCATTATTCATTATGCAGACAAGTGGGTTGTACTTATCTACACTTAGCTGCCAGAATCTGGAAAGAAGTTGACAGAATTCAGTCCTTTTTAAGGTCATTGTTTTAGCCTGGCTGCCTAGACTTTTGAAAAAGCTTTGACAGTGTTCCCCACAGAACTCTCATGGACAAACTGACTGCTCAGGGCTTGAACAAGCACAGTTCTTCTGGATACTGCACTGGCTGGACCAAATGGCCCAAAGGGTGGTGGTCAATGGAGTTAAATGCAGCTGGCAGCTGGTCACAACTGATGTCCTTCAGGGCTCAGTGTTGGGACTACTTCTCTTTAACATATTTATTGATGACCTTGATGGAGACGTAGGGTATGTCATCAGTGAGTTCACAAATGACACCAAGTTAGGTGGCAATGTTGACCTTCATGAGAGTAGGGAGACTCTATAGAGAGACTTGGGTAGATTGGATTCATGGGGAAATGCTAATGGGATGAGCTTCAACAAGGCCGAATGCCAGGTCCTGCACATGTGGCACAACAACCACAACCAATGCTGTGGACTTGGGGCAGTATGGCTGGAAAGGTGCCTGGCAGAAAGGGACCTGGGGGTGGCAATTGAAAAGCAGCTGAATATGAGCCAGCAGCGTGCCCAGATAGCAAAGAGAGCCAATGACATCCTGGCTAGGATGAGAAATGCTGTGTCCAGCAGGAGTAGGGAGGTGATTGTCCCCTTGTACTCTGCTCTGGTGAGGCCACACCTTGAGCGTTGTGTTCAGTTTTGGGCATTTCAATACAAGAGAGATGTGGAGGTGCTGGAGAGAGTGCAGAGGAGAGCAGTGAAGCTGGGGAAGGGCCTGGACAATAAATCTGATGAATAGTGACTGAAGGAGCTGGGGCTGTTTAGTTTGAAAAAGAGGAGGCTGAGGGGAGACCTCATCAATATCTACAGCTATCTGAAAGGACGTTCTGCAGAGGTTGGTGCTGATCTCATCTCACAGGTAAACAGCGAAAGAGGAAGAGGATATGGCCTCAAGTGTGACTGGGTAGGTTTAAACTAGATATTAGGAAATTTTTTTTCATTGCAAAAATGGTCAGGAATTGGAATGCGTTGCCCATGGAGGCAGTTGAATCACCGACTCTGGTTGTGTTTAAACGTTGTTTGGATGTGGTGCTTGAGGATATGGCTTAGGGTGAACCTTATAGAGTAGAAATATTGGTTGGGCTTGGTGATCCTGAGCATCTTTTCCAACCTGAATGTTTCTGTGATTCTGTGAAGTCCTGTAGGACATGAACTCTCCATGCTCCTGGTCATGGTGACACCAGGATAGGTCCCCTTCCCAGGGAGCACATCATTGCGTGAGTGGGATGTCCCAATGTGGGATGCTACTAGGCTGTATTGAAGGCTGTGTAGTGCAGGCTTGGAAACTAAGGTTACTTTTTGAAACTTACAGTATGAAACTTTAGAGGATTTCTGAGGGAAATGAGGGAACATAACCTTGTTGATTAAGTTGCAAATTTGGCAAGCTCTGACTTGAAACATGCAAAGGTTTGGAGGAAAACATGCAACAAAGAACGGTCTTTATAAGTTGTTCTTTTTAAAGAAAGATGAAGCTTGTAACTAGTATAAAGAATATGTATCTCTCAAAATGTGTGAGGTAAGTTCATTTATTCACAGTCCTTCATAAAAACTATCCCAGTGCTGACCTCAATCCTTATCACCCGGTGCTCAAACCTCTCCCCTTCTGCAGTGAATACGCTGAAGTGTCTTACAAAAAAGCTGGCACTAACCAAACGTCAGGCAGCATTTCTTGCAAAAGCTTAAACGGAAGTATAAAACAGCATTTTTGTTCTCTGTTTGCTCCTTTTGGTCTAAATAATTTTTGATAGTCTGTTAACTTGTTTTCATGTTTCTGATACCAATAATTTTCTTATAAAAAGTTCCAGTATGAATACAACATTGTACAAGGTGTATAAAGGATGACTGTATGCAAGAGTGCATCTGACTTATTTAATAGGATTTGCTGGTTATGATCTAGATTTGAAAAGATTCACCCATCCAAAAAGCTGACTAGTTTTCTCTCTATTTCAGAAGTTGATTTCACAAGTTGTTTTTTCACAAGTTTTTTTTGTTTGTTTGTTTGTTTTTTTAGTGTATCAATCAAGGACAGAGAAATCTGGACCCTGGAGTTGATAAGACACTTACCTTGGTATTTCTAATATTGAAAATCAGAAAGGCACAGCTTCCAGCAAGAAAGGGTAAAATGCCAGTCCTATTAACCACAGCTTTTATCTAGACACAGTGATGCAGAAGAAACATCTGACTGCAGTTTTATCTTCTAGGGCTACAGTCATCATTAGAAAATAGCTCTCTCAGGCAGAGGAGATTGTATTCTCTCATATAACACTCAAAAGTGGACTTCAGAGTATCTGGACTTCAGCAAGGCCTTTGACACTGTCCCCCACAGCAAACTGCTGGCTAAGCTGTCAGCCCACAGCTTGGATGACAACACTCTGTGCTGGGTCAGGAACCGGCTGGAGGGCCGGGCCCAGAGAGTGGTGGTGAATGGTGCCACATCCAGCTGGCGGCCAGTCACTAGTGGTGTCCCTCAGGGATCAGTGCTGGGCCCCATCCTCTTTAACATCTTCATAGATGATCTGGATGAGGGCATCAAGTCAGTCATCAGCAAGTTTGCAGATGACATCAAGCTGGGGGCAGATGTGTCTGGGTTGGAGGGCAGAAGGGCTCTGCAGCGGGACCTTGATCACCTGGACAGATGGGCAGAGTCCAACAGGATGGCATTCAATGGCTCCAAGTGCAGGGTGCTGCACTTTGGCCACAACAACCCCATGCAGAGATACAGGCTGGGGTCGGAGTGGCTGGAGAGCAGCCAGACAGAGAGGGATCTGGGGGTGCTGATCGATACCCGCCTGAACATGAGCCAGCAGTGTGCCCAGGTGGCCAAGAGNCCTTATTGCTGTCTACAGCTACCTGCGGGGTGGTTGTAGCCAGGAGGAGGTTGCTCTCTTCTCTCAGGCAGCCAGCACCAGAACAAGAGGACACAGCCTCAAGCTACACCGGGGGGAAATTTAGGCTTGAGGTGAGGAGAAAGTTCTTCACTGAGAGAGTCATTGGCTACTGGAATGGGCTGCCCAGGGAGATGGTGAAGTCGCCGTCCCTGGAGCTGTTCAAGGCAGGATTGGACGTGGCACTTGGTGTCATGGTCTAGCCGTGAGCTCTGTGGTAATGGGTTGGACTTGATGATCTATGGGGTCTCTTCCAACCTTGGTAATACTGTGATACTGTGAAATATCAGAATCCCAGCATAGTGGAGGTTGGAAGGGACCTGTGGAGATCATCCAGTCCAACCCCTCTGCTAAAACAGAAGGTCACCCAGGATCACAATGTCCAGGCAGGGCTGGAATCTCTTCAGAGCAGGAGACTCCACAACCTCTCTGGCCAGTCTACTCCAGGGCTCCAGCCCCCTCACACCAATGAAGTTTCTCTCATATTGAGGTGGAACCTCCTAGATTCCATTTTCTGCCTGTTGCTCCTTTTTCTCTTGCTGGACACCTCTGACAAGGGTCTAGACTCATTCTCTTGACCTAGGGGGGATACATTCTCTTGACCTAGGGGGATACAGATCAACGTTGTGAAGATCCTCAAACCTCACACATCTTCAACCTGAGCAGTGCTAGCCTCTCAGCCTTTCTCATCAGAGAAACAATCAGAGAAAGAGGACAAGGTGCAATCGACATAAACCATAGCGCAGGAAGCACCACCTCATCATGAGGAAGAACTTCTTTACTCCAAGAGTCACAGAACACTGGAAGAGGCTTCCCAGAGATGTCGTGCAGTCTCCTTCTCTGGAGACTTTCAAGACTTGTCTGGATGCATTCCTGTGCTGGACTCTATAGTTCTGCTCTGGCATGAGCGTTGGACTTAGAGATCTCCAGAGGTCCCTTCCAACTCCTTAACATCCTGTGAAATACTTTTGTCTACTCACTAGGGCAGAGTCTATAGAGAGGAAAACCTTCCTTGACCTTTTGGTTACACTCTTAAGAGTGTCGTGAGACACGGCAGTAAGGGAACATTGCTAACTCATGGTGAGCTTGTTGACCACCAGCATTAGCAAGTCCTTCTCTGCTTTCCAGCAACTCAACCCTTCACATGTAGTGGTGCAGCAAGGTTATTGCTACAGGATCCTACACTTGCCTTGTTGAACTTCACGATGTTCACTTATGTCCAGCTCCAGCCTTCCCAGGTCTGGCTGAATGGCAGCGTAGCCTGATGGGCTGCCAGTCACTTCTCTTGGTCTTGTATCATCAGCAAACTTGCTGAGGTTCCACTCTATCCTTTCATCCAGGTCCTTCAAGAAGATGTTGTACATGACTGGACTGGACCCCTGGTGGAACTGTAAATGTATACTAGAGGAGTTCAACGTGGACAGTTTAAATCTTGGTGTTCAGTATCTCCTGTTAGCAGAAATCTAACCTAATCCTTTAAGGCTGGTTTTTCACAGAGCTCATTACTTGAATGCTTTTGCTGCATGACTCAGCACTCAAGTCTAGACAGAAACATGCAGGAAAACTCCTCCAAACCCTTCCTAAAACGTACTTGCAGTCTGAGTTTCTGGTCTCTTGACAGCGATCTTGTGTGACTCAGGTTCTTTCCTTTATTTTGAGAGCTCATCATTCTCCTTCCTGGGGAATTTGTAAACCCATGATTGTGTGCTGGAATTTAGCTGAGAGCAGCAATATTTTCCAAACACTGAAGAGATGTGGGGTTTTTACTTAAATTTTCTTGTCACTCTATGCTCAAATACTTTACTAATTATATGTACTATGAATTTACTCTGCTGTTAGCAGGTTCCATGTGGGACTGTGTTTTGTTTCTCATCATCTGATTTATTCATTATCTATGACAGAAAGCCAAAGCTTTGTTCAAGAGAAGAGATTGTGCTTTACATTTTTTTTTCCCTAACAGGGCTCTCATGAGCCTTAAAATTGAGCCAGTCTTAACTGAAAGCTCAGTCCTTAACTAGGACCCTGCTGATCTCAAACCAAACAAGAAAGTGTCTGCAGGACACCAGTGACCTGGAGGCATTCAGTTCGAAGAAGTCTGATTTCTGCTGGTTCTCAGAGGTATTCTGACCCCAGGTAACTTCCTTTCCAGGAGATACAGTTTTCTGCCATTACTGATATCATTCAAGCTTGGCATGAAAACAGATGTCTGGTCCAGAAGCTTTTAGAAGATGCATCTGCCCTCAGTTCTCCCTAGCTCTTGCATTTTTTATCCCTTGTCTTTGAACTCATGCAAATCTTCATTGCGTATGCTTGATTCGTTTCACGGTTCATTAGATCTGCATGTGTCCCCTACCAGCAGCTACTACTCTCCAACAAACTTACATGCCAGACTACACTGATAAAGCCTATATGACAAGTAAGCCATTACAAAAGTTGAGAAGGACATCACTTCACCATCACCATAGGAAAGATACTGAGGTTCTGAAGCAGGTCCAGAGAAGGGCAATGGAGCTGAGGAAGGGTGTAAAGAATAGATCTGAAGACGAACATCTGAGGCACCTGGGGTTGTTTAGCCTAGAGAAAAGGAGTCCAAAGGGGAGACCCCTTAGAGAGGGGAAGGGAGACCTGAGAGCAAAGTGAGTGTTGGTCTGTTCTCTGTAGTAACAAGTGATAGGACAAGAAGAAATGGTTTGAAGTTGCAAAGGAGATGTTAAGTTGGACATTAAAAGAAACTTCTTCACTGAAAAGGTTCTCAAATTCTGGAACAGTCTCCCCAAGGAGATGATTGAATCCCCTCTTTGGAGATGTTTCAAAGAGGCAGACATGTGCTGCAGAGAGACATGGTTTAGCACCAGCTTTGGTATGGCTAGAGAATAGTTGGATTCAATGATCTTAAAGGTCTTTTCCAACAGAAACAATTTTATGCTTCTATTCTGTGATTTCCAGGATGAAAATATGCATTGGGATTGTTCAGCCTGGAGCAAAGGCATCTGAGGGGACACCTTCTAGCTCTCTATCTCATTGAAAGGAGGTAGAAGCCAGGTGGGGATCAGTCTGTTCTCCCAAGGAACAAGTGATAGGATGAGAGGAAGTGGCCTCAAGTTGTAGCAGGGGAGGTTTAGTTTGGACATGAGGAAAAATCTCTTCCCCAAAAGGACTGCAAAGCTGACTAGGGCAGTGGTGGAATCATCATCCCTGGAAGAATTTAAAGGCCTTCAGACATGACGTTGAAGGACATGGTTTAGCAGCAGACTTGGTAGTGTCAGTGTGATGGTTGGTCTCCATGATCTTAAAAGTCTTTTCCAAATGAAATGATTCTAGATTATTTCATAATTTATCAGCAAGACATCAAGAGGTTCTGAATGCTTATCCTGAATATCAACAGTCTTCAATCTCACCTAACAGTATCACTGGTGTTTACTTAATTGTCCTTCAAGAAACCAAACAAATAATGTGCTAGGTAAAAGTCCCCACAGGTTGACATCTAACTGAAGCTGAACAATGCCTATAAAGGATTAAAATATTTATATTAACTCAGCTGTGCTTAAGTACCTTTTAAAGTGTCTTTTTGGATTTATGAGCAGCTGTTCTGTTGGGTAGGTTGAAAAAAAATATTCACTTCCCAGTGCAAAGAGATCGTTAGCTTAACAGCTTGTTCGTTCTCCACGGCTGTTTCCATAAAACCTGAACTGCTGCCCTCCCTCTTACACTGAGCAATAAACACATTTCTCTGCTCAATCTTCATCATGGTGACAACAAACTATAAAGCTACAAAATTCAAACTACCTTCTCCCTCTTGACAGCATCACAAGACTTTTGACCAGAAACAAGTAAGCTCTTGATTTTTTCTTCATTTTGAGCTTAGGCTCAGACTCCAGAGGTTCAATTTAACCCAAAATCACCTTGAATGAGTTTCTTATGGGTCCATGCATTATTATTTTTGTAATTTTTTTTTAAATGACATAGATATCTCAAAGCTGCAGTCATTTAATAATGGGAAAGAATTGAAGTGCAGCCGAAACAGGGAAATTAGGATCCCTCCAACTGAAACCATTCATTTAAAATCAAATTTGGTTTGCAGTCACAACATAGAACCTGAAATGCAGAGGAAAGGGTCTTTTCTATCCAAAGTGTGAAACCACCACAGTACAAAGAGGCAAGCTGAGCTGTATGCTTGCGCACAGCGATACCAACATAATAAGTAACCTTTTTTTTTTTTTTGAGTCTGTTTTGTATTGTTATACTTTTCTTTTTAATGATTTTAGAGCAGTTAGATTCTGTCCTTGTGGAAAGGGCACAATCTTCTCATCTTTTCTCATTTGGGTTTATGTAAGCTGACATTTGCAGTGCCATTTCCTTCACTCTTAGCTATTTAAAGGCGTTTGCCCAAAGAATCCTTTTGGGAGCTGGCTTTCTAGACTCGGGGCTGATGTTGCTTTCTGGGTGAAACCTTCTCACCTCTTCAGAGAAAAGACAGGTTTGACCCCAAAGCCCTTATTTATAACAACTAGTCACAAGGTGACCATCCTGCATGACCTGTGAGATACACTATATGCTATTTTTAGATGCCACAGAATGCACACAAGGGCAAATGACACAGTCCATGATTAACAAAGAATTCCTGCAAAAGTATTATTCAATTTCAAGGCACATAAATGGACCCAAAGAAAAAAAAATCAAGAAAAAGTAGATAGAGGTTGGAATAGGTCTTCATGGGCATGTTGAAAAGTGACTTTTTTTTCACTCTAAGGAACAATTTCAATTTAAAGGTTCAAATAAAACACCTTATTTTTATGCTTACACATGTATGCATGTGTGTGTGCACATACGTATAAACTTTAATATCCTATCTTGTTCATACTGTAATTTCTCAGACATCTAAATAGACTTCTTCTTCAATCTTTAATTTTCCACAGAAAATGGTCATTCATACTCATCAAGTGACTGCTAACATGATTTAAGCCAACACACACCAAAAATCAGTGATCCAAATAGAAGTGGAGCTCAAATATATATGCACGCTGAAGATAAATAATGACAAAAGTATTTTCACTTTGCTGCACGTGGATTGCAAGGTTTCTCTGCCAATAGCTTGTAAGAACACATTCAACAGAAAACAAGACTTAGGGGGGTTGTGAGGAGGGGGAGAGAGAAACAGAAACAATTTCAGTATTTAAATATGTCCATTTTCTGACTTAGAGGTTGGAAGTGACCTCAAAAAATCATCCCCTCTACCAGCCCCTCTGCCAGACGAGGGTCACCTGTACTAGGTCACACAGGAATCTATCCAGCCAAGTCTTGGATATCTCCAGAGGGGGAGACTCCACAACCTAGTCAAATTCAAATAAACATCTTAATGATTTGATAACTGCTAGAGAAGCCTACTAGAAGAATTTAAAGTGGTTTAGCAAACTTTCCCCCCTCCCAGAGACAGTTTAAATTCCAAGTGATATATTATTTATTTAGCTATTAGAAATATTAATAAATCCTCCACTGATCAAATACAATGCTGCATGATTGTTTCATCCAAGAAAGAGACACTTTGTCATTACTGTAACTTTTTGGATAGTGAAGTAGTACAGTAGGGCTTGAAAAATTCACCTCGTTTTGCTAACAGTGGTTAGTATTTTATTTTATAGCTCTTCAGGTGAGCTGTGCTACGTTTACTAAACTCACAATGTCTTTTTATAGCCTTGTGGAACTGGATGATTTTGTAGGATGGTAGTGGTGTTTTGGTTGTGGGTTTTTTTTTGTTTGTTTGTTTGTTTTTTGTTTGTTTTTTAGTTTACTTCTACAATTTTGTTTAGATTTGGGAAAAAAGTTGAAATGCTGTCAAGCAGGCAAATACATTGGCGATAAATAATAATGGCACTGATGTGTTCCTTTCAAAGTTTTAATACTTTCTTTTTAAGCATCAGTTCCAAGAATTTGATGTCAGTCATAGAATGCATTAGCATCCCATAAGAAGAAATTTGGTTTATCTTCTTTTTATGTATGGATATATACACAAATTATCACAGAATCACAGAACGTTAGGGGCTGGAAGAGACCTTGAAAGATCATCCAGTCCAACATCTCTGCCATAGCAGGGTCACCTATACCAGATGTGCTAGTTTGAGCCTAGATAGAATGTTTTGGTGAGAAGAGCTAGATCAGAGGCTGTGAAATGAAAAAAAAGTGATGTCTACTTCAGTCATTGGCTTGCTGAGATGTATAAAAATATTAGTCAAAACATAAAGTCACTTTTGACACTGGTGAGCTCTGGGCTGCATCTCTCTCCTAACCACACCCTCCATTTCCTTGGCTAATCCACTTTG
>WAAF01000069.1:13640-56816 GCA_013400475.1 Tricholaema leucomelas
GGAATGGGCTGCCCGGGGAGGTGGTGGAGCCATCGTCCCTGGGGGTGTTCGGGAAAAAACTGGATGGGGCACTTGGTGCCATGGTCTAGTTGACTGGATAGGGCTGGGTGCTAGGTTGGACTGAATGATCTTAGAAGTTTCTTCCAACCTGATTGATTCTATTCTATTCTATTCTATTCTATTCTATTCTATTCTATTCTATTCTATTCTATTCTATTCCAGAGAGGGAGACTCCACAATCCCTGGAGCAGCCTGTTCCAGTGTGCTGTCACTCTCACAATGAAAAATTCTTCCTCAGGTTTCCATGGAAATTCCTATGCCTCAACTTCCACCCATTGCCCCTTGTCCTGTCATTGGGCATCACTGAGGAGAGCCTCTTACCACTCACTCTACACAATTATAAACATGAGCGCCTCCTCCTCTCCAAGCTAATGATCTCCAGTTCCCTCAGTCACTCCTTTTAAAGAAGAGATATTCCACTTTTTAAATAGTTTTCATGGCTCTGAAATGGAGCCTTTCAAGCAGTTCCCTGTCCTTCTTCAGATGAGTGGACCAGAATTATATACAATATAATTTCACAGGTAAAAAGTGTTATTTTTAAATAGAACCCACCCCCCACCCCCCTTAAATTAAAAATCACTTCAGAAATCTACCTGAAAGCTTTAAAATTTACTATTGCCAAAACTCTCACATCCTTCCAGTTTAGTGACTGTTATCAGTTATTCTTGCCTCAGCTGTAAAACTCTTCTTATTTTTTCTTTTTCTGGAAATTTTCAGTCATGCTGGTCTGTTCTTTCAGCAGATCTCACCAGTCAAATAGGGTCAGCTCTGTTCTTTCTATGGCCGAGGGAAAAATAATGGTGCTGATTCACCCTTTCCTCTGAATCAATATTAAGCTCAGTGGTGTGCTAGAAGTGAAGCTATTCTTTTTAAGGAGGTCAAAACAAGATCCTGATTGCTTCTGACTTAAGGAATCGTTGATACACTTTGGATGTGAAAGGCTGTGTCTCAAAGCCAGATTAAAATTCAGAGATTGTATCAACTGATGCAATCTCTGCCTGATTCTCTGTCCTAAACCTTTGATGATGTAGTGCTGTGCTCATATGCATGTTATGGATCACTCTTAGGAAGGATTTGAAATTCAGTTTTATGTATGGGTTTTTTAATATTATGATACACTTAAGGAAAACCAGGAAACATCTTGAAAATGTAAAGGAAGTGGTAAAATAGTCAAATTTTCTAGGATCTTTGTTCCCCAGCGGTTTTCACTCTTCCAAATTTAACCGCTTTACAGGGGCAACACTTCAAAAAACAGGTATCTCTGAAAAACTGACAGGCCTAGAATAAAAACCCTATGAGGAGAGGCTGAGGGAGCAGGGGTTGTTTAGCCTGGAGAAGAGGAGGCTCAGGGCAGACCTCATTGCTGTCTACAACTACCTGAAGGGAGACTGTAGCCAGGTGGGGGTTGGTCTCTTCTCCCAGGCAACCAGCAATAGAACAAGGGGACACAGTCTCAAGTTGTGCCAGGGGAAGTATAAGCTGGATGTTAGGAGGAAGTTCTTCACCAAGAGAGTGATTTGCCATTGGAATGGGCTGCCCGGGGAGGTGGTGAAGGGGCTGTCCCTGGAGGTGTTGAAGAAAAGCCTGGATGAGGCACTTAGTGCCATGGTCTAGTTGACTGGATAGGGCTGGGTGCTAGATTGGACTGGATGATCTTGGAGGTCTCTTCCAACCTGATTGATTCTATTCTATTCTATTCTATTCTATTCTATTCTATTCTATTCTATTCTATTCTATTCTATTCTATTCTATATAACAACATTTAAAGGTCCTGAAGTGCAAAAAAGTAGTGTTGGTCTGCACTCCATACACAACTATTTTTAATAGTTTCCCATTATTTTTTTTTTTTTGCCACTGCATACGTCACTGATGTAGCATGATTAGGATTACCATATGCAGCCTCCAAAATAAGGTTACAAAGAAAGAACTTCAGGAAGAGCTAAGGAAACACGAAACTGTTCAGAAAAACTTCGTGAGAATAGCACAAATATTGTTTTGTTTTGTTATTAAAGAAATCTGGGACTTTTTCTTTCTGCCTGTCTACGAAAGAGTAAAGCAGGTTTCAGTGACATCAACAATATTTTAGGCAAAACACTTAAGGGAGTAACTTTCCAGGTGGGCAACAAAATTATCCAAAGCAATAATTAAAAAAGAAAATAAAATTGAAGATTTTTTTTTTTTTAATCTGGCATTTTTCTGTTTTCAACCAGGGACCAGCATGAGAGGTGAGTGTTTCACTGTAGCTGAGTTCTCGCACCTTCTTCACTTAAATCAATGATTGTTCAGTGATTGATGTCACTTCGAGGGACAGAAAACAGGGCTAAATAAGTCTCTCATGTAATCTGGTATGACAACATCTACATTCTCTTCTTGGAGACTCTCATAGTCATAGTAAACAAAATTTTCTAACATTGCATTTTATTCTAATGGCTTCCCTGGGGTGGTAGGAGTATGACAAACATGCTATTTGAAGACAGAAGTTTGCTTTATATGATGAATAGATAAACTGAATAAAAGTCACTGCTCCATTATTATTTCAGTTCCTGTTATATATTAGCATTTTTCCCCTGCAAATAAAGCTGAAATAACCCATATAGCTCCTTAAAAAATACTAGTGAACCAGGAAATTCCCTACCAGAGAGAGAAATATACCATAGAAGTAGTTCAACAATTCTATTTATATGCAGGAGCAGAAATAGAAGGTATTTCAGAGAAGAGATTAATTTCTGCAAGGTATTTAGTTTGTTCTGGTTTGCAGAGGTGAGGGATAAATGGTGAGACTTTCTAGAGAGATAATTTGTTTTAAATGAATAAAGTTAAAACAAAAATGCCCTTTTTTTCATGTGAAAGATGCTCTAAATTTCTTGGGAAGGAGTTGATCCATATGAAAATATGCCCTCCGGAAGACAGACAAGGTTTTGGTGTAATGTGCAGTTTGGTTGCATGAATCTAAGCTGCAGAAAGGAAAGTTCTAACATCTCCTCTCTCTCTAATTTAGAGCTGCTAAAGGGGGAGGAAATGTTTGTTATGTAGAGAGAAAACTGCCACAATGAAATTTCTCTCCTTTTATCATAGAATCACAGAATTATAGAACCAGTTTTCATTTGAAAAAACCTTCATGATCTTTTGAGTCCAATCGTGAACCCAACAAAGCCTCACCACTATTAAGTCATGTCACTCAGCACCATGTCTACACATCTGCTGAACCCCTCTGAGGATATGGACTCCACCACTGCCTGGGTAGCCTGTTCCAGGGCTTGACAGCCCTTGCAGGTAGACGTAGATGAACTCAAAGGCAAATTAGTCCTACCATCCAGCAAACCAAGCACCCATTTTTGCACAGTGTTGGTCTGCTTGCCTTGCAACGCTTCTCTTGAGTTAACGCTACTCAACACCTTACAAGACTCAGCTTCTTGCAGGATCAAGCTCCAAGTGCTGACAACTAATCTTTGCAAGCACTTCTAACAACATATCTTTGGGTGACAATGCAGTAAAACACAAAAAAAAAAAAAAATCACAGCCAGAAGTTATATTTTGCATAAGGTTCTGAGGATCTGCTAATGAGCTACACAATTTATCTTCAGAGGGAGGGGGGGGGGGTAAGAAAACGGTGAAAAAGAGCTTACGAAACATTTTTGCCAGCTTCTTCAAACTATTTTAGAGAAATGCAGAGAAAGGTTAAATGCCTTAAAATGGGTATTTTTGACATTTGCCCTTTTATCTTGCTGAAATTCTACCAACAGGCCTTTTTCTTTCCACTTTTTTTTTTTTTTAGCCTCACACAGCAAATGCGCAGTGAAAGAGAAGCGCTGCGATGAACTCTCGACACGGCAAAGCCTCAGTGACTGGAGAACCCACTGGTTTTGGATATTTGTTGCCCTTTGAGGAGGGGTTTATAAATAAATAAATAAATGAGTGAATGAATAGATGTGTTTCCCACATTGTTTTCAGCTACAAGCTGGCCGTGGTACTCAATGTTTTCTTTAAATGCGATTTCAGCGAGGTCTGTGTTCTGTCTGCTGTGATGTATCTCAGTGCAAACAGCTCACTGTTAGCCATTATGTACCTATTAGCACTGATTACTTTCTGATAGCTCTTCACCAGTTGGTTTCACTCACTTTGACAGGTTTGGTGCTTTGTTTAACCTTTAAACTAGTGGGGCAATAACACTGCTGACAGAATCGGAGAAATAATTAAGGAAAACTTAGCTGCAGCATAAGAAAACAACTGTAACAAGGCAGGTCTTTCTGGTGGGATTGAGGAGTTGGCAGCTGACGTGCAGGAAAAGGATGGAGCATCCATATAATAATAGCAAAGTACAGCATAATTATGGCTATTTCCAGTTCAACCTTCAGGAATCCAGTTCAAAGAGATTATTACTGATCTGCTAATCTTATTTTTTCCTCTCTGTAGGTATGTACCTCCTAGGCCTGGAAACAATTTATTTCTGCATTTGTTACACAATGTACAAGAGCAGTGATAATACTAATGTTTTGTAATTTCTCTTTTGGTTTATTAAGGAAAACAGAGAATTTCTGCTTTGATTTATTAAGGAAAAAGAACTATTTCAAATCATAGAATTATAGACTGAATCGGACTGGAAAAGGCCTTAAAGATCATCTATTTCAACCCCCCTGCCATAGACACGGACATATTCCACTAGAAAAGGCTGCTCAAGGTACCGGCCAGCCTGGCCCTGAACACTTCCGAAATGGAAGCACCCTCTACTTCCCCAGGCAACATGTCCTGGTGTCTCACTACCCTCAATGCAAAGAATTTCTTCCCAATCTCCAGTCAAAATCTCCCTGCTTCTAGCTCAAAGCCATTGCACTTCGTTCTACCACTACAAGCCCTTGCCAAAGGTCTCTCTCCAGCTCTTCTGTAGCCCACCTCAGGTATTCAGATGTCCCTCTCCAGCTGTTCTGTAGTCCCCTTCAGGTACTGGAAGAGATGGTTTAAAGTCTTCCCAAAGCATTCCCTTCTCAAGACTGAATAGCCCCAACTCCCTCCCAGTCTCCGTCCAGATGCACCAGCCTTTGAAGACCAAATATTGTCTGTAAAGCTGTTATAATAAATGACAACTTGGGGGGGGGGGGAAGGAAGTTTTATCAGTTCCTATTAGAAAGCAACTTGATTTTCACCATATATGAAAGAGATCAGCTAAGGGGAAAAATAAAGAAGAAAGTCCTTTTCTACAGAAATCTCCTCCCACCCAGTTTATGTTTGATAGTGTTTTGGAGGAAATGCCTTTGGGTGAAATTCACTTTACTCCCACTGAACTTTTACAGGCAATGAAAGTATGAAGTCTCAAACAGGAATGAATTTAAATTGGATCAATTTGGCTAATAATATATAATATAATAAGATACATCTTCTAAACTGCTGCAGGCAGTAGGTTGCTGGATTATGATGAGCAGCCTCCAGCCTCACTTTGCATCTTTGCAGTGAGCTGCAAACTGCATTGGCTGCAAAGATGCATCCTGAAGAGCTGCAAGAGTAGGAGGTCTTGACAGAAAAATGAACAAGCAGCTGGCTAGCAACCAAATGAGCTAGGAACTGGCAAGACACCTAGCTTCAATTTATTGATGCTTGGGGCCACAAAATTTCTCAGTATTTGCAGGGGTTGTCTTTTCGTGAGAGAATTGTTTTGCTGGGGCAGAATAACCCTTGTGGTCTTCCGGCTCTTGTGATACAGAATCATAAAAATCAAAGAATCAGTTTGGCTGGAAGACACCTTTAAGATCATGGAATCTAGTCCCAGTATCACCAAGTCTACCACTCAACTGTGACTCTCAACACCACATGTACATGACTTTGACCTTCAGGGATGGGGACACCACCCCTTCCCTGGGCAGCCTGCTAGGAAGAGATTGTTTCTGACATCCTCCTTGATGCAACTTAAGGCCATTGCCTCTTCTTTTGTCACTTGTTTTCTGGGACAAGAGACCAACTCCCACTTGACTCCCAATCTCCCTTCAAGGAGTTGCAGAGAGCCAGAAGGTCTCCCCTCACCCTCCATTTCTCCAGCCTAAACAATCCCAGTTCCCTCAGTTGTTCCTCACAAGACTCGTGCTCTAGACATTTCACCAACTTTGTTGCCTTTTTGTGGATACACTCCAGTGAGTGGCCCAAAACAAAACCCAGGATTCAAGATGAAACCTCACCAGTGCTACGTACAGGTGGACAGTCACTGGCATAGTACTACTGGCCACAATATTGCTAATACAAGCCAAGATGTAGCTGAATGCCAAACTCTTGAAGGACTTTCTTTTCCTGTCCTGTCCTTGCCTGTCTCTGAGCTTCACTCTTTCTCTTCAGCCCTGCAAGGACTGGCTGGACTCCTGGCATGGCTCAGAGCATGGGTACTCACATTGGCCATCTCAGAATTATTTCACTTTTCACAAACTGGAGGTTTCCTCTCTTTATTGAAGTTAAGAGCTTACTATTTTCTGTGAAGAATTATTCAAGCATTGCCATAGGAGGGAAATAAAAAGTTTTTAGAGGAAAATGTGGGTGTTTACACACAGAAACAAAGACTACATTCACAGCAATGGCTGTAACACCTTCAGCTACTTTGAAGATGATCATCTAGTTCAAATCTAGTCAGTTTTCATGTTGCCACTCTTTCACTGAGAATGATTCAACTTCTTTTGGAAAAAGTAGGGTGCTCCCTTTTATGATCAGCATAGGCTCAGGTTTATGGTCAACATAATTTTCACAAAAGCTTAGTTCTGAGAGGCAGCCTGGTATTCTGCAACTGTTACAGCTCATGAAAGCCAAGTCTCTGGCGATGGCACAGGACAGGCAACCTCCAGCAGAAGCCCTTCTGCAACTTTTCTTGTGATCATCCAATTTTTTTTTTCTTCTTTCTCATATTTAAATAACTCAGCTAAAATTGGAATCAGTCATAATCTTTTCATCTTTCCACCAGCCAAACCTGGTATGCAGATCACAGAGCTTGGAAAACATCTTTCATTGCTGCATGCAGATAATTAAAATCTAAATAAGATTTCAATACAGTAGCCAAAATGGTTGGTGTGGTCATTAATAATTAAAGAGTTTGCAAGCTGTTAAAATAGAATGCATTCACTATTTTCCTCAGGTTGACTAGTACATTACGTGATGTGATGTATTTATGACTTGTACCTCTCCTTGCTTTACTTGTACTTTTTCTGGCCATGATAATAACTAAAATAGGCTACTTACCCTTTTTGTCAGATGCAAGATACTGACACGAAGCAAGCTGCACCCTTGCCTCTTAATTAAGTGTGGTAACCAGTCTAATTTAGTGCCCTTTCATCAGTCATTTATCATCACTTTTACTGCTCATGGTATTATTTCTTATTCTAATTGCCAACTGTAATGCTCCTAAACTACATAACTGCATAAATATCTCCTAGCAAAGGAGTTCAGCATTTCTCACTGCTCACATTAAAAATACTCTATGGAATGCCTGGGTAGCAAACATCTAAGGTAATAAGAATTCATCTCTGGCCAGGTAAATGTGGTGCAATTAAATAGCTTCAGAAAAAAAAAGGGAAAAAAAAAAAAGACAGAAAGTGGGAAAAAAAAAAATAAAGGCAGATATTAAAGACAGGATACACCCCAGCCCCAATAAAGAGGTAAATCCTGAGGTAACCCTTCAGATTTTTTACTACATTAAGATTTTTTTAGTGTTTCTGGAAACTTGAAAAGCTTTTGGTATCACATTTCATCCCCCTCATACATTAAGGTCTCTGGATGAGTACAACATCGTGTAAAGTAAACGAGAATGATGTTTCTCCTACTATAGTATGTGAATTTGAAATCATCTTTATCTCCTTGTGAAGTGTACAACATGCTTGACACCTCAAGAGGGTGCGCTTATAATGAGGGTAGGGATAAAGATATCAAAAATTGTGTTAATTAGAGGATTATAGTGCAGGTCTTGTGACAAAAAAGCAGGAATAATCGGAAGCCATACATGAGGCTGTTCTAAAGACAGCCTTATTATTAAAGATGAAGCAGCCATTGCTTGTGGTGAAGAATATAAGTATTTATTTTGATACAGTAGATCGGCAGTCCTGCAGGAATAAATGGAATTGGCTCATTTCACGTAAACTGAAATCCCCTTCTCTAACTGCAAGGGTAAGAGCACTTATACATGAATTCATAAACTCCAGACCAAATAGGTTGGTTAGAGATCAGCAGCCACATGAATTTCTCAGTAAATGTCTCTCACCCTATTGCCACTTTTTTCAGTACTCCATATGCTAGTTTGCAAACTACAGATTTAGCCCTTTTGCCCAAAGGCATCCGAACCTGTGAAAAGCCTAGCTGAAGCAGTGTCTATTGTTCATTGACAACTTGTCAATTTACTTCCAGGCAAAATAACTCATAAACATGATAAGTAAGGCAGATAAAACAAGAAATCTTTCACACTTTGAAACTTTACTGCAAAAATGCCTTATTTTTCATAAACGTGTGAAATCTCCCCTCAGAATTGTGACTGTGCACTGAACTTTAAAACTGTGTGGAAGCCGCGCATGCATCTCATGATTTCTGCCTGTAATAAGATGAATGTTAAATATTAAAGATGCATTAAAAGTGATAAAATGAAAAATATTCAAAGGTTCAACAACATACTCATATTGCTAGCTGTTTTGTATTTTTTTTCTTTTTTTTTTTTTGGTGTGGTTTTTCCCCACCCTGATTTAATAAAAGTTCATTCTAAAGAAAGGAAAAAAACCCCACACCAAACCATCCCCGAAGGCAAACATTTGAACACCAGTCTCTAAACTGGTACCTGTGTATTTCTTTAACAGTTATTATACAACTCTTTCCACTTCTGGAGCCATATAAAACTCTTTTTACTTCACAGAAACTGGCGAGGAGTGTTGAATAGAAATCAATGGCTTGCCAATTTAAAATATGTCCATACAAACAGCTTCCAAGTGCTCAATAACGATGATGATATTTTTCACAAGAAAGGTACTCAAGTGATTAATTTTTTACGCTCTGCCATACAAGCAATTTCGCGATCACACTCTCGGCGTTTAGCTGACTGCACATTCACACACACAAATTAGTTATTCACAAGAAAAAAACTTCAGAGCAAGTTGCCAAAACAACAGCTACAGGAATGATGTTATTGCACATGCCATTAGGCTGAGACCATGTTTCCAATGCTAAAAATATAACCGTCCCCCCATTCACCCTTCACCAAAAGCTCCTCTTCTCGCTTTGTTCATTTTCTTCCTGTCTCTCAGCATGTGCCAATCTCATAATCCCATGGTAACAAAGATGCTCTTTCGCACATCCAGGTGTACATCCTGCAGCACGTGGTACTTCTGACCTCCGGTGTGTTTGCCCCAGTACATGAGCAACAGTTGCTGTGAAGTAGAGTCATAGAACTGCAGAACCATTCCAAGCCAGGTTGTTTGAGCAATCTCCCTTAATTGCAGATGCCTGTGCTCATTGCAGGGCTGATGGACTAGATGACCTTTAAAATTACCTTCCAACTCAAGCCATTTTGTGATTTTATGATTCTAGGAATTTCAGACCTTTTAACTTGTGTTTTATTTTAAAACAGGAGGTATCTCTACTTTTGCACCCACTGTACAAGTGCTGAAAAATCAAACGTCATGGGAATGATATCTGTGAAAAGATGACCATGGGAATAGGAATAGAATGCTTGGGAACATCGTGCTTGCTACAGCAATGCTGACCTGGATTCTTGATTCCACTCTCAGATGGCCAGAGCTGCCGGATCTCTTGGTTATGCTACTTTTGTAAGGTAACAGCTCTGGTCAGTCTCCCTTGTTTGGCTCCATGCTGCTGTAACTGGGCTTAGCCTGTGAAGTTGTTTCATAGAATGATAGAAGAGTTTGGGTTGGAAGGGGTCATTAAAGGTCACCTAGTCCAAACCTCCTGTAGTGAATCTGGGCGTCTTCAACTAGAGTGGGCTATCTAGCATAATTTTACTATGAAGCAGCATGACAATTTTAATTTAGATTGTTTTTTGGCTCATTGACGTCTCCAGCCAGGCACATCATGGCACATCACCTTTCTGGGGGTGGCCCAAACCTCCTGAAAGTCTCCAGCAAGCCCTGATAGGGCCTCCTTCACTATAAAAGGTGACTCTTTTTGTATTATATAAATGGCAAAGCTCATTTACGTAACACAAAGCATATGGTGGAACACATTAATTAGCTGAGATATGAAATGAGTCTACTGGACCCTCTTTGGATAAGGAAAGTGGGAAACAGTTTTCTGCCGAATTACTTTTAAGTAACTCATAAATGAAAACATTTATTTTTTTCTCTTGTTTTCCAGCTATACTTTTTCACCTGTGATGATGAAATATCTAGAGCATTAAACTTTTATTTCAAGTAATGAATTAGAGTTAATAAACATTAACAATGCAAACAAATATTTGTGAAACAGTTTTTCTTAATCCAGTCATAAGAAAAGATTCCAACTTTAAAAACAGTATTTGCATTATGCATATCTTATTAATATTAGATGATTCTTTGCCACTTATAATTAGAAGAAAAAAAGGAAAACAGAATTATGAATACATCATCATCTATTGATTCATTACTGAAATTCACTTTCTGTTTACACATCCTTTCAGGTTTTTATTACACATTCATTTTAACCAATTACAACTATAATTATAATTTACACAGCATAGTTAATACTTTGTTTTCATTTTTATCATTGGGAAGTATAAATAATTTGTCATTGTTTTCAGGAGAACTTTGTCTCACTACTGTAAGAATAATGGAAGAGAGATTTCCGAGAGCTGTGCTTCTAATAACTATGATATATAGGATGTATAAAATTCTGGAGTGATTTAAAGTTTAATGCTGTCTAATGTACAAACACCCACACATATTATATTTCTGCATATATACATTCACAAACACACCTGAATTATATAGTCATAATACTCATCACTTCCATATAGTAATACACAGAAAGTCTTTTTCTTTTTTTTTTTTTTCCCCTGGATGTTAAGAAGTTTTTATTCCTACACATCAGGTACCAGACACAGATCCATAGCACTGTGAAAAATTAAAACCTTGTTCCTTGATCTCTGTTAATCCACTTGTTTTTAAAATTAAAAACCTGTATAGCTGTTTGTCCACCTGGTGAAAACAGCAAACTTCTCAGAGCATGCTACACTACCTTACTTGAGATCCTCTTCTTCACCATTATGAAACATTATTTTCTCCTCAGTCTGCTCATAATTAATTGAAAGGATGTGAACAGAGTGGTTGAGGCTGGAGGATAGGCATTCAAGAATCTTGTGGACGTGGCATTTTGGGACATGTTTTAATGGCCATGGTGGTGTAAGGTTGAGGATTGGACTTAATGATCTTTAAAATCTCTTCCAACCCAAACAATTCTATGATTCTGTGATGCTTTAACAAAGCACTGTGCATACAATAACAGGAAAAAGATAGAAATGAAAACCATTTTTAATAAGTTTGGGACAGACTTAATGCAACAAATATGACCAGCAGGACTGGGAGGTAATTTTTCCCTCTGTTCTGCTCTGGTAAGACTGCACCTGGAGCAGTGCATCCAGTTCTAGTGCCCCCAACATGGAGCTGGGGTCCAGAGGAGGGAGTGAGTATGATCAGAGGGCTGGAGTATCTCCACTATGGGGACAGATTAGAAGAGTTGGGGCTATTCACCTGGAGAAGAGAAAGCTCCAGGGACACTTTATAGGGTCCTTTCAGAACCTGAATGCAGCCTACAAGACAGCTGGGAAGGAACTTTTTGCAAGGGCTCGTAGTGAGAAGATGAGGGGCAATGGCTTAAGTTTGAGTAAGGTAGATTTATACCGGATATTAGGAAGAAGTTCTTTACAGAGAGTGTTGTGAGACACTGGAACTGATTGCCCAGAGAAGTCATGGATGCCCTCTTCCTGGAGATGAAAGGCCTTGGAAAGACCAAGTTGGGTGAGGACTTGAGCATCCTAGTCTAGTGGAGGTGTCCCTGTGCACAGCAGGAATATTGGAACTAGATGATCGACAGGATCCTTTTCAATCTAACCCATTTCATGAATCTATGAACACTGAACTTTGTACTGGTGATACTGACGACAAATCACTCCCTCTAATATTGACTCACATAAAACCATTGTTTCATATATTTCCCCAGCAGCCTTTGACATACTATTTTGTCTGTCCTTGAAGATTATCATGCTGCTCTCACTGTCAACAATGTCACCAGCAGAAACATCTTTCTCAAACCATCTATTTACATGTGATCGTGAGTGAAAGCCTTTTTATTAACATAACATGTTTTGCAAAATTTTTCATACCATTCCTCTCTTTTCACCTGTGATTAAAACACTGAACATTGCCATGGGCAAAGTTGAGAATGAAAGAGTACATTATATCTGTGAAAAATGGGAAGTAGGGAGATATACTTTTCATTTCACAATCCAGGAAAAACTCAGTAACTAACGCTTAAAGGAATCATTGGTTCCCTTGGAAAAAAAAAAAATCCCACAAGAGAATTTGAAAAAAACATTTTGGTCATTTGTGAGCCATTAAAAGGATTTTGATGTCGAAATATATTTGGAATATTCTAATACAATCCTAAATGACAGCATGTATTTTAAATAAGTGAAACCTGAGAAGTAAATGGGGATGTTGACACTGGTCTTTTACATCAGATAAAGAGTAATATGAATTTTAATTAAAAGCGGTTGATTTGACATTTATACTCCATCATTTCAGAAAACATGTGCATTACCTGAGAATGAAAAGATGTGATATTGATGATGTTATTTCTTTTTTCCTTTTTATTCCTTCTCACTGCCGTTCCGTAGTGTCACACCATTTAAAACAGGCTTCTGTTTGTTTGGTTTTCTGTGTTGTTTTTGTTGTTTTGTTTTTACACATGGAACATGTGCTTCAATTATGATTTCCGCCCCCCCCCACAGAATCAGAGAATCATTTCAGTTGGAAAAGATCTCCAAGACCTTCAAGTCAGCCGTCAACCCAACACCAAAATGCCCACTAAACCATGTCCTGAAGTACAATGTTTATACATTTTTTGAACACCTTCAGAGGCAGTCACTTCACCACCCACCTGGGCAGCCTGTTGCAGTGCCTGACCATTCCTGCAGTAAAGAATTTTTTCTCAATATCCAACCTAAAATCCAACCTAAATCTCCCCAGTTTAATACAGAATCAAAGGATCACATAATTCCAGCGTGCTGGAATCTGGAGGTCCAAACCCCTTGCAAAAGCAGTGTCACCCACAGCAGGTTACTTAGGGTTACAATGTCAGGGTGGTTTTGGAATCTCTTCAGGAAAGGAGACTCCACAACTTCTCTGGACAACCTACTCTAGGGCTCTGGCACCCTTACAACAAAGAATGTTTCTCTCCAGGGTTACAGTTTGCCCCTGTTGCCCCTTGTCCTGTCACTGGGCACAACTGACAAGAGTCTGGCCCCATCCTCTTCCTCCCCCACAGGTCCTTATATCTGGCTGAAGATTGAGAAGATCCTCAAATTGTTTAAGCCTGCGCTTCTCCAGGCTTAAACAAATGCAGGTCTCTAAGCCTTTCCTCCTCAGGCTTCAACTTTTGATTAGTTACTAATAAACCAATATATTCCAAAAATGGTATGATACCTGCTGGGCCCCAAGTCTACCAGGTAGCAAAATTTCTCATTTCTTATTCATAGACTTGATGATATCATAAATATAGTATAAAACTATATCATAAACATAGTATAAAACTAAACTAAACTAACAAAAGAAATCAAAGCTTCCCCACAATCATTGGAGTGGGCTGCCCAGGGAGGTGGTGGAGTCACCATCCCTGGAGGTGTTCAAGAAAAGCCTGGATGAGGCACTTAGTGCCATGGTCTAGTTGACTGGATAGGGCTAGGTGCTCTAGCAGAATAGAATAGAATCAACCAGGTTGGAAGAGACCTCCAAGAGGAGGTCCANTTTGTGTTCCAGGCCCCTCACCAGCTTTGTTGCCCTTCTCTGGACACGTTCCAGCACCTCAACATCTCTGATGCTAGGTTGGACTGGATGATTTTGGAGGTCTCTTCCAACCTGTCTGATTCTATGATTCTGTGATGATGAAAAAGGATTGCGAAGCCCTGGAATAAGCTGCCTAGGGAGGTGATGGAGTCACCAGCTCCACTTACAAGATGTGTAGAAGTGGTACTGAGCGACTTGGTTTAGTGCCAGTGGCTTAGCCACCCAGTATTGGCAGGTTTGTGAGTTCTAGACAACTGATTGGACTTGATGGTTCTATCCTCAACAGTTTTATGGTTCTATGACTTTACTGCAGCTGAGAGTGCATCACTGATTCTGATGCTTTGGAGTTTGCATAGTAGAGGTAGTAGAAACAGAAACAAAATGACTATAACTGCCATTCAGGTATTTATGCTTGTTCTGTTCTTCCCACACATGCCTGCAAGAATTCCTTTGTTCCCCAGGGCTCAGTACTGGAGCCAGTTCCCTTTAATGTCTCTATCAATAATCTGGAAGAAGAGATTGAGACATCCTCGGTAAGTTTGCAGACAACATTAATTTGGGTGGGGTTGGAATGGCTGGAGAGCAGCCAGACAGAGAGGGATCTGGGGGTGCTGATTGATACCCGCCTGAACATGAGCCAGCAGTGTGCCCAGGTGGCCAAGAGAGCCAATGGCATCCTGGCCTGCATCAGGAATGGTGTGGTCAGCAGNGAGAGGACACAGCCTCAGGCTGCGCCGGGGGAAGTTTAGGCTCGAGGTGAGGAGAAAGTTCTTCACTGAGAGAGTCATTGGACACTGGAATGGGCTGCCCAGGGAGGTGGTGGAGTCACCGTCCCTGGAGCTGTTCAAGGCAAGGTTGGACGTGGCACTTGGTGCCATGGTCTAGCCTTGAGCTCTGTGGTAAAGGGTTGGACTTGCTGATCTGTGAGGTCTCTTCCAACCTTGGTGATACTGTGATACTGTGATGTTGATCTGCTGGGGGTTATGGAAGTCCCAACAGAGGGATCTAGGCAGGCTGGACTGGTGGGCTGAGATCAGTGGGATAAGCTGCGGCAAGGCCAAATGTCAGATGGCAACAACCCCCTGTTGACCTCCAGACTTGGTTCAGAGTGGCTGGAAAACTGTCCAGTGGAAGAAAGACATGGGAGTATTGGTTTAAAACTATCTGAACACAAGCTAGTGTGTGCCCAGGTGGCCAAGAAGGCCAACAGCATACTGAGCTGACTCAGGAGTATGGCAGTGATTTGTCCCTCTACTCAGCACTGGTGAGGATGCACCTTAAATCTTGGATTCAGTTTTGGGCCCTTACTCAAAGAAGGACACTGAGGGGCTACAGAGTGTCCAGAGAAGGGCAACAAAAGTAGTGAAGGGTCTGGAGAGCAAGTCTGTTGAGGAATTGCTGAGGGAACTGGGTTTGTTTGTTCCAGAGAAAAGGAGGCTGAGTGACCTTTGGGCTCTCTACAACTCCCTGCAAGGAGGTCACAGAGGGGTTGGTCCCTCATTGCGAAAGACAAGTGATAAAATGAAAGAAAAAGGCCTGAAGCTGCATCAGGGAAGGTTCAAGTTGGACATGAGGAACAATCTCATCCTCAAAAGGTTTGCTAGCCATAGACCAGGCTGCATTAGTGGAGTCTCCATTGCTGGAGAAATTTCAAAGCCATATAGATGTGGTGCTGAGAGACATGTTGTAGAGATATCTCTAAGTGCTGAGTTGAGGATTGGACTTGATCTTAAAAATCTCTCCTGTCCAAAATAATTCTATGGTTCCAAATAACAAGACAATCTTATATGATTTAATGAGTTCTACATACAGAATCATAGAATGGTTTGAGTTGAAAGGGACTGTGAAGATTATCCAGCTCCAGCCCCTTTGTCATGGGGCAGGAATATTTCCTCACTCTCTCAAAATAGTCCGTATCACAGATATGAGAAATCTGAGGAATCTGATTGAAATCCTCAGCAACAGAAGAATTGGGAATTTACCTGGGACTTCTCATCAGTGTGGAGAAAAAAGGTAAAAACATCATCTTCATTATATAAAATGTGAGTTTATCATCGCTGCAGACAGAATCTGCAGGAGTTACCATCATATTGCCTCAGCTGAACACCTCATGGCTTTGTTGCAGTTTGATATTTGAATCAGGGACTGTGCCCAACTCACAGTATCTTCTATGTCCTTCTTGTCTATTAAGACATGTTTTTATGTCAAATATTTTGCATCCTCGTGGCTTTTTTTTTTTTTTTTTTTTTTTTTTTATATACAGCACATGGCAGGTAAAATGGGCTTAGCTGTGTTGATTAACTATCCAAATGTTTAATCAATACAGCCATAGTGAGATGCATTCTGGCTGTGAAAGACCTTGGAGAAGTCCCACTTGCCTTATTCCCCACCCCCAAGTGGGACATCAATGAACTATTACATGGTCCTTGCATATCAATGCAGAGGGGCTTAGACAAATACAACACTAATGGGTAATTGTGGGTCACCTTGTCAAAATATGTTAAATGCCCCGTAAGTTGTGTTTCCTTTTTTTTTTCCCCTATGATTAAAAAAAAAAAAGAAGAAGAAAGACAGTAAACTGACCTTGCTGATATCATGCAGCCTTTCAGGAAACAAATACTACTCAGTTTGCAGCCTGCTCATTGATTCATGGGTCAAAAATCCATTCCAACTAAATTATAAAAGACACATCTTCGTGTGTTGATACAACCCCACGGTAAGCAGCTGACAACTTCAGACAATTCTGCTCTTTAGCGTGGGCAGAAAAGGGTTTTCTGACACTTTATTCGGAAGACACACATAGGTAGGGGCCTGGGCTGCAGATCCCTGGGTGCTCTGGATGTTAATGCGTTGCAAAGTCAGGGAAAGTTCATCTTGTGACCAGCGGCTCCTGGACTGGCTCCAAGAATATGCCATTTGTAGCGATGGCATTAACTGTGAGAGGATCGTTGTGGGATTTGGATCCCTGCCCCTCTATTTATCTACTCACAATGTCATTAACACCCACATTGATCCCCAACTGGTGCTAGTGCTGAGGCTGGGCAGAGGATTGCTTGTTTGCTGGTGTCACAAATCACAAACCAGAGAAAGTCGTTCTGATAAAGATAACAGCTCCGTGGCTTCTCATTGTTATAAATGAGCCAGAGGAGCCTTCCATACCTGATCGTAAGGCGCTGTAATGGTTTTGCTTAGCTATTATTTAGGAGCATTACCTTTGCTTTTGGCTGGCAAAATTAGTACTAGGACTGGAACATGATTTGTGCTGAGAATGTCACAACGCATCTGTCATTATCTTTCTGGTCGTGGTATACTGCCTAAGACAACGCTGTAGGTTAAAACTGGCAACAAGGACAAAACATAATTAATTAGCTAAGTATTGCCTTCATCATGAGACTTGTTTTGAAAGGGCAAGAGAACTACACAGGGTAGCATATTTGCTTTAATTCCTTATGGTGTTACACAAAGGTTAGTTGAATCTACAGAATAGTAGTGTTAGTTATATGTACAAATACATAAACTTAGGTGTAGAAATTTCCACATATACATAAAACTATATGTATGAGACATATCTGTAGGATCATAGGTTCATAGAGTCATTGAAATACAGAAACGTTTTGAGATGTTAAGGACTTTTAACGGTCATCTAGTCCAACCCACCCTGCAGCCATCAGGGACATCTACAACTAGAGTAGGTTGCTCCAAGCCTCAGATGACCTGACCTGGAATGCTTCTAGGAACAGGTATTGACTATTTCTCTGGGCAATCAGGGCCAGGGTTTGGCCACTCTCAGCATAAAATATTTCTTCCTTATAGCTAGTCCAATTCTCCCTATTTTAGTTTCAGACTGTCACCTCCTCTCCTGTAACAACGTGGCCTGCTAAAAGGTCTGTTCCCAGCTTTCTGACTGGCCACTTTATGTACTGAAAGGTCACCAGAAGATTTACTTGCAGCCTTCTCTCTCCTGGCCTGAACAACCATGACTCTCTCAGCCCATTCTCACAGCAGAGAGGTGCGAGCCCTCCCATCATTGTTGTGGTGCCATCCAGCCCCACTTCAACGTCTTCATATCTGTTACGCTGTGTACTCTGGAGCTGGACACATGCTGCACATGTGTTTTCACAGAATCATAGAACAAACCAGGTTGAAAGAGACCTCCAAGATCATCCAGTCCAACCTAGCACCCAGCCTTGTCCTGTCAACTAGGCCATGGCACTCAGTGCCTCATCCAGTCTTTTCCTGAACACCTCCAGGGACGGTGACTCCACCACCTCCCTGGGCAGCCCATTCCAATGCCAATCACTCTCTCTGTGAAGAACTTCCTCCTAACATCCAGCCTAGACCTCCCCCGGCACAACTTGAGACTGTGTCCCCTGGTTCTATTGCTGGTTGCCTGGGAGAAGAGACCAACATCCACCTGGCTACAACCTCCCTTCAGATAGTTGTAGACAGCAATGAGGTCTGCCCTGAGCCTCCTTTTCCCCAGGCTAAACACCCCCAGCTCCCTCAGCCTCTCCTCATAGGGTTTGTGTTCCAGGCTGTTTATCAGTTTTGTCGCCCTTCTCTGGACACGTTCCAGCACCTCAACATCTCTCTTGAATTGAGGAGCCCAGAACTGGACACAGCACTCAAGGTGTGGCCTGACCAGTGGTACAGGCGAAGAATAACCTCCCTCATCCTACTGGCCGCACTGTTTCTGAAACAGGCCAGGATGCCATTGGCTCTCTTGGCCACCTGGGCACACTGCTGGCTCATCTTCAGCCTACTATCCACCAGTACCCCCAGGTCCCTTTCCTCCTGGCTGCTCTCCAGTCACTCTGTCCCTAGCCTGTAGCACTGCTTGGAGTTGTGGCCAAAGTGCAGAACCTTGCACTTGGTCTTGTGAAATTTCATCCCATTGGCCTCTGCCCACCCATCCAGCCTGCCCAGGTCCCTCTGCAGGGCTCTCCTTCCTTCCAACAGATCAACACCTGCTCCTAGCTTGGTATCATCTGCAAACTTACTGGTGCTGGACTCAATCCCCTCATCCAGATCATCAATAAAGATATTGAACAGGACTGGGCCCAGCACTGATCCTTGGGGCACACCACTAGTGACAACTGCCAACTGGATGTGGCACCATTCACCACAACTCTCTGGGCTTGGCCTTCCAGCCAGTTCTTGACCCCATCAGAGTGAATTTGTCCAAGCCACGAGCTGCCAGCTTGGCCAGGAGCTTGTTGTGGCAGATGGTGTCAAAGGCTTTGCTGAAGTCCAGGTAGACTACATCCACAGCCTGCCCCACATTCACCAGGCAGGTAACCTGATCATAAAAGGAGATCAGGTTGGTGAGACAGGACCTGCCCTTCCTAAACCCATTCTGGCTGAATGATTCTATGATTCTATGAATATTCGCACACAAGTGTGGATACAAGGATCATAAAGAACTTACTCTGTAGTCATAATTATACAACATACACCCTCCAAATTTACAAGACTTGTTTCATGGTTGTATCACCTCAAGAGGAACATCTAAAACAACACCTTTAAACATCTCTTCTAACCCCAAACATTTTATGATTCTATGAGAATAGTTGCTGCAGCTGCTCTGTTAAATTTCTGATTTGGAATGGTGTGGCACCTAGAAGCTCACAGTAAAATGGCATAAGGAGAGTCTCCCAGCAGATCAGTAGCAGAGAGACAAAATGCCATTTAGCATCACCCCAATCCAATGTGCATTATGAGTGGAAGTGGGTATTCATTGTCTCTCTCCTTCATCAGCTTCAAACCTTGCAAAAAACTTTGTGACTAATGATTAAACAGTCAGGTGAGTCTTCAAAGAACCTAAGCCACAGGCTCCTTAGCCACCTGAGCTTAACTATTCATGCATGGAACAGTTTCCCTTTAAAACACTTTATTTGTAAGGAATAGAGGCAGACCATGAGAAGGTGACCTGGCAATGCTGGGCTAACTATTGACTTGATGTGTCTTAAAGGTCCCTTTCAAACAACAAAATTCTATGACTATAATTTCAGGATTGTTCACATTACTGACATCAATTCTTGAAAACACTTAAAATCCTGTCTCCATGCTAACTTTGGCCACAGATTCCCTTACTAATAGGTCTTCAGAGCCAAGAATTGACAGTCACCACCAGCATGGGGGATCCCAGGCAAGAGTAGGGTGAAGTACTCATTTTGAATGGGTCTGATGTGCAGTGGTTGCAGAAAAAAAAAAACCAAAACCAAAACCAAAACCAAACCAACCAGAATCAGAGAATGAGTGCTTGGAAGGGACATCTGGAGATTATGGAGCCCAACTCCCCTGCTGAGGCAGTTTTACCTAGAGAAAGTCACACAGAAACATGTCCACATGGGTTTGAAATGTCATCAGAGATTGAGATTCCATCACCTCTCTGGGTAGCCTGCTCCAGTGCTCCATCACCATTACATTAAAGAAACTTCTCCTCGTGTTTAGATGGAACTTCTTGTGTTCGTGTTTGAGACTCTTATCTCTTTTCCTGTCACTGGGCACCACAGGAAAAAGAAACATCCTCCTGACACTCATGCTGTAAGTATAAAAGCATTGATGAGGTCTGCTCCCAAGCTGAAAAACCCCAACTCACAGTCTTTTCTCAAAAGACAGATGCTCCTGTCCCCTCAGCATTTTTGCAGCCCTTTTTTGTACCCTCACCACCAACTCCAGCAAGAACCAATAATCAGAGCGCTAAAAAAAATATTCTCACAGACCAATTCAGTTTCCCTCAGAGTCTGGTATTTGTCTGCATCCTTTATAGTCTTCTTGATATATTCCTTCTAGTCCAAAGGATGGTTTTGACCTGGATAGGGAATCCAGTTTATTTTTTTTCCATGTGAGACTGTATTTTGATGGCATTCTGTGTTTTAGAATTATTTGTGAGGCTTACTGCCTGTGAACACTTCTGACTTCTCAAAATAAAATCAAGGGGGTTTTTACATCGTATCTCAGAGCAACGTTTCATCTCAAATTGCCAGCTACAAGCATTGATCTCTCTGGAGTCTTCATGAGCTCAGCAAATGCATTTAGCTTCCTCTGAGGATCTGCTCATGGAAAGATTTTAAGAGCTCAGGCCGTTCAAAGTGATCAGGCACTGAGTCTGCTGAAGGTTTGCAAAGTACAAATAGGCTACTGACAGAAGACAAAAATCTGTAAACAGAAATGCAAAGGGGACAAGCTTTAATGTTGTCCTCTCAGTGATATCTGGAAGTTGCTGTTGTAAGTATACTGAAATCTACACTTGTCTTCTGCTTACATAAATGAAGTGTGTTTGACACTTTGAGGTTAAATGCTTCCTTGCAGATGAAATGGAGGATTCTCCTGTGCTTCAGTTATTGCAGGGCCTACGGCAGCAGTAGCAATGTTCACAGTGGCAGTATTTCTTACGTTTGAGACCAAACTAAACAAAATTTTGCTTGGGAGCAAACCAGTTCACAGATATTTGACCCTTGAAAACAAGAAAAGAGGGTTTGAGACTCTTTTATCCAGGTTGTAACTGCTTCCAAGAGAATAAAATGTCTTCCTTCAAACACCATGCTTGGATCGATCATCGCCCAGCCTTGGATCTCACCGCTTTGCCAATGTCATACTCACCTTCCATTTGCAGTTTTGCTGACTGGCTCGTGGACTCTCACACTGGTCCATTCTCCCCTGTCTTGCACATAGCAGGAAAGTGTAAAATCCATCACTGGTTTGTAAAATGCTCATACAGAGAAGTTTTTTTGTTTTGCTGTTTTTATTTGTTTCCCGCTGACCAAGATCCCCCAGGGTACAGAACCTTAGGAAACTAACACACAAAGAGGTGCAAAAATACTGTTTAAAAATGTTGTGTGAAGTGTAGCCATACCCTGTATTGCACTGTTACTCATAGGACTATTACACATACCCTAGAATGTTTATAACTGCTGCGAGGGAGATCTATTCACTTCTCTACAGAGAGAAGACAAGGTGATTGTCTGTCTCACTCAATATGCATCATTAAAGAGATGTTGCATCCGTTATGCCTTTACCAAATGCAAGAAAACCACATCAGCTGAGTAGGCTTCAAACAAATGTCTTTGATGGGTTATTCACAAATGTTCAGGCCCTAGTTAGTCTGCTATCCTGGCTGTTTCTTGCTTGCAGCACTGAATGCACAGCTAGTGGGCTCACAAACAATTTAAAGACATAACCTATTCATACACAGAAGGACATGAAAAAGCCCTTTTGTATTCAGGATGACTGGTTCCCCACCACTGAAAACGGGTTTTGTTCAGTGTGTGACAAATGATAGACTCTGGATAGCTTATTATAAGAAGTTCACTCCACTCAAGTAGGCACAGTACCGGAAAAGCTGTGTAATTCAGCTGTTTGCTGTGTCATACTTCCATAGAACATTCTTCCACAGCATGTCACAAACATCTTGTGTGATCTCCACTGTAAGCCATCACTGTTGTGATGAGCAGAAGTTCCCATATGCGGGTTCTGTCTTTGTCAGGGGCTTTGAACAAGTCAGAGAGGCAAAAAGTTCTTAGATTCACAGATTCATAAAATGTTTTGGGTTGGAAGAGACCTTAAAGATCATTCAGTGCGAACTCCCCTGCCATGGGCAGCTACACCTTCCAGTAGATCAAGTCATTGATGATCTCACTTCTGTTCTTGAAAGTCTACAAGGCATTTAAATGGAAAACAGATGAAAGTAGAACTCAGAGATGGATTGTGTATGGTAATTGGGACACCATGCTATATTAAAAATGCTAGCTGCAGTCTTCCACAGGAATCAGTTTTTAGGCCCAAAGGCAATGACGTGTCCAAGTTTTCAGAGGTTGCACAAGTACACAGTATCTGTGCATACCTTCTCATGAGGCTTTACTGAAAACCTCATGCATAAATGTGATTTGTTCTTAGGTGCTTGGAATGGAGTTGAGTTTTGGACCCCTCAGTCCAAGACAGATATTGAGGTGCTGGAGCATGTCTAAAGAAGGACAACGAAGCTGGTGAAGGGTCCGGAGAACAAGTCTGATGAGGAGTAGCTGAGGGAACTGGGATTCTTTAGTCTGAAGAAGAGGAGGCTGAGGGGAGACCTCATTGCTCCCTACAACTCCCTGAAATGAGGCTGGACCCAGGTGGGGAGTTGGGCTCTTCTCCCTAGAAATAAGTCACAGGATGAGAAGAAATAGTGTCAAGTTATTTCAGAGGAAGGTTAGGCTGAATGTTGGAAAAAAAATATTTGATGCAGGAGTGGTCAAACATTGGAAAAGGCTACCCAGGGAGGTGGTGAAGTCACCATCCATGAAAGTATATTAAAAAAATGTATAGACATGGCACTTTGGGACATGTTTTAGTGGGCATGGTAGTCTTAGGTTGAAGATTGGACTTGACGATATTTGAGGCATTTTTCAACCAAAACAATTCCTTGATTCTATGATTCTGTGATGAAAAGGGGAGTATATGGCCTACAGCTGACCAGGAAAATAGTCTTTAAAAATCAACAGAGCTGAGCATGATCAGTACGTCAACATTTCAGAAGCCTTTTTTCCTTTTTTTTTCTGGCCAGCACCAGAACAAGAGGACACAGCCTCAAGCTATGCCAGGGGAAGTTTAGGCTTGAGGTGAGGAGAAAGTTCTTCACTGAGAGAGTCATTGGACACTGGAATGGGCTGCCCAGGGAGGTGGTGGAGTCGCCGTCCCTGGAGCTGTTCAAGGCAGGATTGGATGTGGCACTTGGTGCCATGGTCTAGCCTTGAGCTCTGTGGTAACGGGTTGGACTTGATGATCTGTGAGGTCTCTTCCAACCTTGGTGATACTGTGATACTGTGATGTCAATCATCCTTGACAGTTACTCTTAAAATTACAGAATAGTAGGGGTTAGAAGGGAACTCTGGAGATATCTAGTCCAGCTTCCCTGCTAAGGCAGGGTCACACAGCAGCTGGCCAAGAAACACGGTGTCCATGTTAGTTTGAAATCTCTTCAGAGAAGGAAACTCCACAACCTCTCTGGGCAGCCTGCTCCAGGTCTTTCCTCATGTTGTGGTGGAACTTTCTGGGTTCTACTTTGTGTCCATTGCCTCTTGTCCTGTCACAGGGCATCACTGAAAAGAAACTGGCTTCTTCCTGACACAAACACTTCAGATATTTGTACACATTATTAAGTTCCCCAGTGAGACTGCACTTCTGAACAGGCTAAACAGTCCCAGATGTTTTTCTCCACAAGGCAAAAGTCTCAAGCCTTTAATCATCCTCATAGCCCTCCTTCAGGCTTTCTCCAGTAGTTCCCTGTCTTTCTTGAGCTGAGGAGCCCAAAACTGGATTGAGTAGTCCAGATGTGGTCTCACTGGGCAGACTAGAAGGCAAGGAGAACACCCCTCAATGTACTGGCCACACTGTTCTTTAGGTATCCCAGAACACCATTGGCCTTCCTGGCTACAAGGGCACATTACTGTCCCATTGACAACACTGTCAACCAGGACTACAGGGTCCTTCTGCATGTTTCATTCTGACACAAATTTGGCTTTCACACACAAGATGCCATTTCAATGCCATGCCTGCTGCCACAAGCAGTTCTATTCCCTGCTAATGTGATTTAGCAGATTTTCCTTCTGATATTCTAGAAATTATGTCCATGAGAATGGGACTTTAACTTTATCATTTACTCTTCTCTTGTATATCTCCTGCATGAATGCATAGCAAAGGTATAAGTACCTGTGCCTTTTAATTTAATAAAGCAAATAACATTGCATGGAATCAACAAATCATAGAATCAATCAGGTTGAAAGAGACCTCCAAGATCATCCAGTTCAATCTAGAAACCAGCTTTGTCCAGTCAACTAGACCATGGCACTAAGTGCCTCATCCAGGCTTTTCTTGAACACATCCAGGGACAGCGAATCCACCACCTCACTGAGCAGCCCTTTCCAATGGCAAATCACTCTCTTGGTGAAGAACTTCCTCCTAACATCCAGAATATCCAAATATCAACAGGTCATTTTGTGTTATCAAGATATGGAATTGTAGAATCATAGAACTATTTCAACTGGAAAAGTCCAACTATCAGCCTAACATCACCATGGTCATTAAACCATATCCTGAGGTGCCATGTCGCAGAATCACAGGATTGCAGAATACAAGGGATCTCCAAAGGTCATCCAAACCAACCCTCTCTGCAGTCAGCGGGGACATTCTCAACTAGATCAGATTGCCCAGAGCTCTGTTTAACCACACTCTGATTATGCCCAGGGATGGGATCCTAATAACCTACCCCAGGAAACCTGTACTAGTGTTCCACTATCCTAGAATCATAGAATCAGTCAGGGTTGGAAGAGAACACAAGGATTATCTAGTTCCACTCCCCTGCAATGGGCAGGGACACCTTACCCTAGATCAGGCTGCCCACAGCCTCATTCAGCCTGGCCTTAAACACCACCAGGGATGGGGCCTCAACCGCCTCCCTGGGCAACCCATTCCAGGCTCTCACCACTCTCATGCTGAACACCTTCCCGCTCATGTCCAGCCTGAACCTACCCATCTCCATCTTTGCTCCATCCCCCCTAGTCCTGCCTCTCCCTCATATCCTGAAAAGTCCTTCCCCACCTTTTTTGTAGGCCCCCTTCAAATACTGAAAGGTCACAATAAGGTCACCTCAGAGCCTCCTCTTCTCCAGACTGAACAACCCCAACTCTTTCAGTCTGTCCTCACAGGAGAGGTGCTCCAGCCCTCTGATCATCCTTGTGGCCCTTCTCTGGACACACTCCAGCATGTCCACATCCTTCTTGTAATGGTGGCTCCAGAATTGGATGCAGTACTCCAGGTGGAGTCTCACCAGAGTGGAGTAGAGGGGTAGAATCACCTCCCTTCACCTGTTGGCCACACTTCTCCTGATGCAGCACAGGATCTGGTTGGCCCTCCAGTTTGCAAGTGCACACTGCTGGCTCATGTTGAGTTTCTTGCCCACCAGCACCCCCAAGTCCCTCTCCTCAGGGCTGCTCTCCAGCCACTCACTACCCAGCCTGAATTTGTGCTTGACGTTGTGCCGTCCCACATACAGGACCCTGCACTTGGTCCTGTTGCACTTCATGAGGTTGTCTTGTGCCCACCCTTCCAGCCTGTCCAGGTCCCACTGGATGCCATCCCTTCCCTCCAGCATGTCTGCTGCACCACACAGCTTGGTGTCATCAGTCAACTTGCTGAGGGTGCACTCAGTGCCACTGACCATGTCACCAACAAATGTGTTGAACAAGACTGGTCCCAGGACTGATCCCTGAGGGACTCTGCTTGTCACTGGTCTCCACTTGGACATGGACCCACTGACAGCCATTCTTTGGGTGCGGCCATCAAGCCAGTTCTTTATCCATCTGGTGGTCCATCCATCAACCCCATGTTTCACCAACTTGAAGACCAGGATGTGGTGTGGGATAGTGTCAAAGGCCTTGCTCAGCTCCAGGTAAATGACATCAGTTGCTCACCTCTCATTCATTAATGTTGTATTCTGTTCATAGAAGGCCTCATGGTAAAGAACTTGTTCCTGACATCCAACATAAATCTACTCTTCTGTAGTTTGAAGTTCTAGTTTGTGCCCTTTGTCCACATATTTCTTAAATATCTCCAAGGACAGTGACTCCATCACCTCCCCGCACAGTCTGTTTCAATGTCTTATAGTTCTTTCCCTAAAGACATTCCCAATATCCAATTTAAACCTCATTTGGTGCAACTTGAAGCCATTTTCTCTCAGTCTATCACCTGATATTAGGGAGAAAAGACCAACCCCCACCTCACTCTAACTTCCTTTCAGAAACTTGTACAGAGCAACGAGGCCTCCCGTCAGCCTCCTCTAGTGTTCTTACTAACAAGAAGGGATATAGATACAAATACTCCCAGATCTATTTTTTTTCCCTCAGAACCAGGACAAAGCCATAATGGAATACATGTATCAGCAGTGTTACGGAGGAAAAGACAAATTCTGGGAACTAATCATATCTCCAAAGTACAGCATATGACTGTTGAATCACAGATCAGCCATAATAGATCTCAGAAGAACGTGACATATCACAAAAAATAAATGTGGCTTCTGGAGACAAACCAGAGAAGGATAGAGTATGCTTAACCAGGGTGCACATAGGTGCAAAGCTAGCTTTAGCACTTATTTTCTAAGAATGCCATGCAGAAATAAATCTGACTTTTTTCAACAAAATGAAAAGGAAATATCAGCAGAAATGATGACAACACCAAAACAAATGAAAATATGTCAGGTGAGATACGTGCAAAAAGGTTAAGAGTCTACAGCCACAGAGAGGTCATTAGAAAGGTTAATAATTAGCAACAGTTGCCCCACAGTGTGTGTGTGATAGTACTTATTTCCCATTCTAAAAAGCAGTAATGTTCACAAAAGTACCATTAATTTTAATGTGGGCTATTCACATGCATAGAGGAATGCTCTTAATTTTTAAGCAGGAACTGCAAACATGCTTGTTTGGCCATGTTTTCAATTATTAATGTATTTAACTAGGTACTGTGATAGTTTTGGTGTTAATATTTTATCGGTGATATTACAATTATATATAGTCCCAACCTATGCAAACTGTTATGAGGTACATTTTGACTCTGTATTTGGGTCCACATTTGCTAGACTCAGCTGAAACAGTACCTTGTTATGGAAATAACTCCACTTATGTCAGTGAAATGAGTCTTGAGGATTAGGTAGTGGAATAAAATTTGGAATATATCCATACTGAGAAAGCTCCAGAGCCAGGAGGGTGTTAATTTTTACTTTTGTTTCTGTTTTCAAGTGTACAATAAGGTGTTTTGCTTGTCAAGTATCTTTCCATATGTGATTTTTATCAATCACCTGGATGATGTCACAGAGTGGACTCTCAGCAAGATTGCCAGTGGTACAGAACTGGGAGGGGTGGCTGATATACCATCACATCTCATTTAGTGAGAACTGTGCAGCCTGGAGAGCTGAGCAGCGGTGAACGTCATAAAGTTTGAAAAAGAGAAAGTGTAGACTTCTGCCCCTGAAGAAGAATAACTCCCTGTACCAGCAAAAGTGAGGGGCTGACCTGCAGGAAAGCAGCTCTGTGGAGAAGGATCTGGATGTGCTGATGGTTAAGAAGTTCACCATGTGCTCTCATGACCAGAAGGGCCAATGCTCCTCTGGGATGCATTAAAAAGAGTGTCCAGCACTAAGAAGAGTGTCCACCCAAAGAATCTGGTGCTGTTTAGCCTGCAGAAGAGAAGAATGGGATCTGAGGATGTTCTCAATGCTCAGCAAGTGCTAAATGGTGAACCTCCTGAGGGTGGGTCTGGGCTCTTGTCAGTGGTGTGTAGGGATAGAACAATGGGCAATGGGAACAAACTGGAACCCAGGAGGTTTCTCTTTAACTTGAGGAGAAACTTCTTTGGTGTGAGGATGCTGGAGCCCTGGAGCAGGCTGCCCAGAAAGACTGTGGAATTTCCTTCTCTGGAGATTCCAAACCCAGCTGGATATTGTGACCCCAGACAAGCTGCTCTGAGTGACACTGCTTTACCAAAGGGGTTGGACTGGATGATTCCCAGAAGAACCTTCTGTTGTGGAGGGCCCACAGGCCCCCAAATAGGCTTATTCATGCCTTGCCTTGCCTGGACATGTTTTTCTGCCCACACCAGAGGTAAACACATAAACAAGCACAAAGAAACACAATAGACCTGGTGCCATGGAGTCTGGCCTGCCCAGGGTCCAAGTTGTATAATCTGGTTGTGTAAGTGGTTATATGAGCACACACGCCCAGCTCATGCTTACCGGGTGCTAGGCCCATGCTATCCCCATATTTGGGAAGACCAGGCTTGTGGTCTTTGCCTATTATGGTAAGGCATGGCTAACTGCCAAGCTGATTGGTCATTTTGGTGGCCAAGGGGCCATTAATCTTGGCCCACATTTGATAAATAGGGGTATACAGGTAAACAAAGTGCTTGGACTCACCAGCACTGCTTTTGTTTATGCCTGCCTGCAGCCTCATCTGCAGGGTTCACCCACAGTGCATCTACTTTATTCTACGGAGACAGAGTCTCCCAGCCAGCTGTGCACTCTATTGCAGGCCACTGTGGTGAGTTACCAGGACTAGATCCTGTATTGCTTGCCTTTATCTACGGAGCTCAGACTCCCGAGCAGCTGTGCACCCTATTGCACGCTCGCTGCCTTGTTATTGCCTGGTGCGTGCCACTGCCACTGAGTTACCAGGACCAGACCCCACTTGTCTGCACAAGACCGGCCTGTGTGGCCAGTGTGAGACTGTGCTGAGACTGCATGGCATAGTACTCTTCTGCACCCAAAGGTCCCACCTGAGAATCCCTGGACAAAGCATCCAGAAGAATCCAGGAGAACAAGGTCAGAGACTGTCCTTTCCCCAGAAGCCGGGAAGATTCTCCTTTCCCCTGAAGCCAGGAGGATTCCAGACAGCATCCACAGGCAGAATACCCTGAAGTTTAGACACTTATATAGGCTGTGACGTAGCCTCAGAGGGTGATTGATACTTAATCAGAATTTGTGAGTAAATGCTTTAATGCCTCTGTAATTCTCTATTGCCTCCTGCTATTGCAAAAAGAGCTTCAGCCCACCTGCTGGGCAAACAGCATATTGACCCCAAGCGGTGTTTGCCACGGGGAAATTTCTCTCTCTGTTTATAGTTTGAATGTATGTTAGTTATTAACAAGTTATTGTTTGGTATTATTCCTAGAATGTCTGTCATAACCATGTAGAACAGATATTAATATTAAAATTCAGTGGTTGGGGGTGGCGAGAGTTCAGAATATTGAAGTTAATACATTATATATTTTTATAGAACATCATATCGCACCAATTAATTTCTCCCTTCTGCCACAACTGACGTAGGCGTCAGAATACCCCTTCGCAACACCTTCCAACCTCTACCATTCTATGATTCTATCATTCTGTGATCTTTTCTGCACAGTTCATTAGATACTCCACCAAAATGCATGTTTTATTTTCAAATCTTTTACATTAAAAAAAAAAAAAACAGAAAAAAGTAAAACCCAACCAAGCAACCAGAAAAGCAAACAAACAAAAAATAGGCAAACAGCCCAAATGAAATCACATCTTGATTTCCTGTGTCACAATCCCATAGCCCAATTGTATGTGATCACTGTTTTCTGAGACACTATTCTCAGCTGTGAGTGATAATGTCTGGTAACTCACTGAGGTGAAACATTGCCTTATTCAGAAAAATAATTTGGGCCACTGCTGTAGAAAATGAATGCTACATTCCTTACACGGAAAAAGAGCATGGGATATGATTTCCTATATAAGAAATGCTCTTCTGCAATACATCAAATCTCTTTTCTCCTGTGTGTGCAAATGCAGTCTCCTTTGTTACATTATAAGAGGGTGCATAACTCCAAAAGAAATGGAGTTAGATGAAAAAGAGCCATTCCAAACTCTACTGATTAAAATAAATGTGCTCATAAAAGAGACAGGAGAGTAAATTACTGCATCCCCAGAACAGCAGTAACTTATACACCAACAAGTTATTTTCGAGTTTGCCAGAGGAAATAATCTGCTTTCAACAAGGGGTAATTGCCTGAGCAAACTAGTCTTTACATCTCACACATGCTGTCACCTTGTGTAAGAAAGAAATACACCACATATCAATTCAGAGGAGGGGAAAAAAAAGGGAAAAAAAGGGAAACATTCCTTTAAAGGCTGCTTCTCTCAGATGTTTGAAAGAGAGAACCTATACACAGCTTGCAATATATCTAATCTCTGCTCTTTCCTTATCACTAAAGAGTATCCCAGCACACCACAAAATTCATAACCTAAGCAGCCTCGGGCAATATTAGAAAGGATCCATTTTAGATTGGAGCAGGAATTTTAATCTCAGATTTACCTGTGTCTGTCACAAGTGAAAACAGGTTAGTGACAAAGCCCTGTAGAAATAAATGAAGGAACTATTAAGGGAAAAAAAAAAAAAAAAAGTCAGAACTTCCTGATTTTTATACCAGTATGGGCTGCTTAGAGAGCTAGATGGACACTTATTTCAGTCAGTATCCACACACACGTACATACACTCTTTTGTATTCCAGATACACAACCATATCCCGGGCCGCATTAAGAGATGTGTGAGCAACAGGACTAGTGGAGTGATTCTGTTTCTCTGCTCTGCTCTGTTGAAACCATGCTTGGAGCACTGGTGTTCCCAGCACAAGAACATCAAACTGCTGGAGTGGGTCCAGAGGAGGGCCCCAGAAAGGATCAGGGAACTGGAGCACCTCACTTGTGGGAACAGGCTGGGAGAGTTGGGGCTGTTCAGCCTAGAGAAAAGAAGGCTACAGGGAGACCTTAAAGTTGTAGAGGAACTTTTGACAAAGGTTTGTTGTGATTATATGGGGAACAATGGCTTTGTGCTAGAAGAGGAGAGATTTAGACTGGAGACAGGAAAAAATTACAGTGAAGACAATGAGACACTGAAACCAGGTACCCAGGGAAGTTGTGGATGCCTCCTCCCCGGAGGTGTTCAAGATCGGGTTGCATTACTTGCCTATGCTTAACATGCAATCTGCAATGTGAAATACTACAACATGGGTTCCTCAAATGAAAGTACAGTAAACTGAAAAAGTTATTGTTCATTCATGAATCAGTCATTTCTTTAAAGACTTGTTCTAAAGAAGCAGTAACTTCATTAAAAACTCCAACAACCTACAAATGGAGGCAATTTATTAATGTTCTGTGGTGTAACAAGGGTTTGACTATCATATATGAATAGTTCTTTTTTTGAGAAGTGGAAAAGAACCTTCTTAATAGATAGAATTGCCCACTCTTTTTATTAGCATTGATTTACCTGAAGTTAAATATTGATTTTTTTTTTTAACAAAAGCCCCCTCACATTTCCCTCTCTCCCTCCTCAGCAGAAGAAACTATAATTGTCTTAATTTCATCCATTCCATGCCTTTGAATTTTATTTAATTAAATTATCTGATATATACGACCTGTAGCACTTTCAGTAGCTCATACTGTGAATACAAATAAAGGAAAAAGCCCCAAACTTGAATCTCCTTTATTAAAGTTCTAGGGTGTTCCTGTGTTGGAACCTGACAGAATTGCTCAATCACAGTAGCAAGCAATGAAAAATCAGAGTCAGAACTTGAATTTTCCTAAATTAAAAATTACAGGGCGTATGGGAGGACTTCTGTCTTCCATCCAAATCTTGTGGTGCTCTTTCAACAACAACAAAAAGAAATGTAGGGTTCTTAAAAGGTTTTTTAGCAGCATTCTAGCAAAAATATATAAACTACTGTCAAGCACAGTGTAGAAGAATCATGTCTATTGACAGAAACAATATCATTCAATTTTTCTGTTAGTCATGATTTTGAACACTAACTTGATCACTGTTGTTGTTAAAGAAAAAAGAAACCTCCTTAAATCACAGCTGGAGTAATGAATGAGATCTGTCAGTGTAGAAGACAATTAGTTCCTTGATCTCTCTGCCTATCTCTACCTGCATGTATTGACCTGTGTTTGTCCAGGTCTGGAGTTTGGTCTGAAGTTTGAAGAGCTCATACTCATTTTCAGCTGGACAGGGACTGGCCAAATTGCAATTCTTCCTTAACTACAAAGAAAATAAAAAATCCAAGATTTAAATCATACAACTGTGGAATTATTTTGGTTGGAAGAGACCTTTAAGATAAAGTGCAACTGTTAATGCATCACTGTCAAGCCACTGCTAAACCATGTCCCTCTGCACCACATCTACAAGGCTTTTCAAACCCTCAACAGCCCTTTCCAGGGATTGAAAAGTCTTTTGGTGAAAAAGTTGTCCTCATGTCAAACCTCAGTCTCACCTGGTGCACCCTGAGGCCGCTTTCTCACATTTTATCAGTTGTTCCTTGGGAGAAAATACCAACCCCAACTGTCTCCAACCTTTTAAGTAGTTGTGGAGAATGAGAAGGCCAAACCCCGAAACATGCACAGTACCTAGGCAGCCATTCTTCATTCAAAAAATAATGCTTGTTATATCCTGAATGCCAATTCTTGTGAGTTTTGTGTATTTTATCAGTGATAATTCCTGATACAGACAATACACCACCTGTAATGGATTGCTGAATGCAAGAAAGAAATACATAGCTGACTCCTGTCCCTAGTACAGTAATAAAATGTTACAGATTTCAGAGATAAAAACATCATAATAAAATATGCTCTGTATGCAAATAATAACACTACTTTTTGAATTGAAACAAAGATGGAAACTGGTTTCTGAAGTGGAAAACTGGAGGATTAAAATTGAATCATTGCTTCTATCCCACGAACGAAAGAAAATAAAGGATTACAAATATCTTTCTACTTTTATTAGTGCATGGCAGTCATCAGAAATGGAACTATTCACCCTGGGAACAAAGCTGGTGATATTTCTTATGAGTGAACAACCTCATTTTGTTGCACAACAATATTGAGACTAAAACTAGAGCTGAGATGCTGGGACACTCTTATCTTGGTTAGAATAAAGAAATCAGATTGTGTAGACTTTCTTGATGAAGAATAGTGGCAGTGGTGATGTCTTCCTATCTCCTGCATTTGCTGAGTTCGTCTCTGACAATTACAGCTTACTTCATATTAGTTTTCATCAACCATGTTTGGTCAACAAACATGGATTACCTGAAGACATGAGTGTGTGTGAAAACTATGATGTTCAACAAGACAAGTGCAATGTCCTGCATCTGGGCTGGGGCAATCCTCATTATCAACAAAGGCTGAGAGTAAAGCACTGGAGAGAAGTCCTCCAGAGAAGGACTTCAGAGGATGAAAAGCTGGACATGAGCCAGCAACAGCAACATGAACCTCCTCACTGGCAAGACCCAGTCATGTCCTGGGCTTATCTGCAGCAGCATGGGCAGCAGGTGGAGAGAGACAATTATGCCGTTCTGCTCTGCTCTGCTGAGTTCCCACATGCAGCTCTGTGGCCAGCTCTGGAGTCCTCAGTACAGCAGAGACTTGAAGCTGTTGAAGTGAGGTCAGAGTAGGCCATAGCAATGGTGGGAGAGCTGGAACCTCTCTGCTGTGAGAAGACATTGAGAGAGTTGGGGTTGTTCAGTCTGGAGAAGAGGTGATCCACAAAGAGATCTTTTTGCAGCCCTTCATTACTTAAAGGGGTCTAAAGAAAGCTGGGAAAAAATTTATCATCTGACCCTGTTGTGACAGGACAAGGAGTGACAGATTTTAAACTAAAAGAGGGAGATTGAGACTATGTAAACAGAAGAAATGTTTTATGCTGAGGGTGGTGAGACTTTGGCCCAGGTTACCCAAAGAGGTGGCACATACCCCACCCCTGGAATAATTCCAGGTCAGCTTGTTAGGGACTCTGAACAACCTGCTGTAGTAGAAGATGTCCAAGGATGGTTTATCTGGTTTGGACTAAATGATTTTTAGTCCAGTCCCTTCCAGCCCAAACTCTCCTGTAGTTCAATGATTCTATGACTCCATGACCTCATGATTCTATGTCTCCCAAGCAGAATATTTTTCAATACCCAGCTATTTGTCATAGATCATTAACTAGAACAGAAGACATATTCTTTTGTGACACCAAGTTGTTTAAAAAGAAGTCAATTATTGCAGAAGAATGTAGATGTCACATCTAGCAATAGCTGGCCCTCAGAAGCATGTGCCTAGTAATGAGTGGATTAATTTCCAGTCTTGTCAGCAGCTTTCAGAACAATAAGGGATTTCCCAATTGCAGGTGTTGGAAACCTGCAGAAACATGAGGCCACAGGCATATTTGCTTCATCACAGCAACATCACAGAGATTTTAGAAAGATTCAAAAAAAAAAAAAAAAAGAGGGATTAAATGAATTATAATAACTTGCACTTTAAGGATTTTTTCCTACATGTGTTTACACTTTCCATGATATTTTCTAGAAAAGAGTATGAAGTGCACCTGAATAATACTCTAATAATTGTGGTTTCTTATGTAAGAACTGGTATTTCAGAGCATTGGAGTATGTGCTAGTTTGAGCCTAGCTAGCATGTTTTGGTGAGAAGAACTAGATGATAGGCTGGAAAATGAAAACAATGGTGAGGTCTACTTCCCTCACAGTCTTGCTGGGATGTGTAAAGAAGAAAGGCAAAACAAAGATTACTTCACTTGCTTCTTCTCTTCGCTGGGGAGCTTTGCCTGCTGGGGAGAAGCTGAGGCTGCTGGCTGGACTCCATCTTGCTTTCTAACCTCACCCTCCTTTGCTTGGCTGCTTCACCTTGTTTTTAACCCTTTTGGCCGAACCTCCATTCTTCCTTAGGACTGGGGTAAGGTTGAGAGGGGCAGGGGGAAGGTGAGGGGGTGGTTGAGAGCCCCTCCTGGGGACTCAGATTTCTGGGAGGGGAATTGTGTCTGTATTACCTTTTTACCTTGTATATTTCTGTCTATAACTGTATATACTGTAAATATCTGCTTGTAAATTGTGCCAGCTGTAAATATAAGCTTCATTCAAATTTCCAGAGCTGGCTGAGTCTAGTCTGGGTGATTTCTAAAGTGTGGGGGGGCGGGGGATACCCAAACCATCACATCTTTTATCTTGGCACCCAACATGGGGGGGCTGGGGACACCCAAACCATCACAGAGTACTTGCTAAATAGACCATGGAAGTCAGGACAGAGATGTTTTGTTTTATGTTTTTGTTTTGTTTTGGGTTTTGTTTGTTTGTTTGTTTGTTTTGCTGTTGGTTGTTTTTTTTGTGTGTGTGTGGGGTTTTTTTTTGTTCTGCTTTGTTTTGTTTTTTTTTTTTTCAAGTGAGGAAGCTGGAACAAAGAGTTCAGATCAACCTAAACAGATGCTGGTGGAATCCACTAACTGTTTTGGTTTTGCTGCTTGTCTCTCAATGACTGTTCAAAAAATCACAACTAGTGTTCGTAAGTATCTATATATTGTGTCTATACAGAGATTTTTACTAGGACTCTATCTTGTTTTCCTCAGCATTAGTCTTTCCTTCTGATTTGCAGTTGAATGTCCTCATTCACGCTCTCAGCTTTTTCATCTCTGGCTTGCTTTTTCCTCTCATGTAACATTATTGAGCTTCTTTTGTCAGTAAGGTGGATCCCTAAGGACAGGACCTCAGGAGATTCTGATGAGAGCATAGTCCACGATGGCATCATGAATGTATGAAGAAGTACACTCTGATGGGGATGGTGTGAGTTGAGGCAAGTAGGAGTACTCAACTCTCTTCTCACAGGGCATCTGCAATGGAAACCAAATTACTCAAACTTCATTCAACAAGATTCGGGGTCATTAGTTCATTACTCAGTAATGCTGAGACCTGCTGCCATGTTGGTGTTCTTTGCGTTCCTCCATAAAGGACTTAAAGAGGCACAATTATGTGATTCTGTACTTCTGCCCCTTTCATGTCTTTTATCAGTAGGGAAGCAGGGAACACGAGACAAAAGATAAATGAGGATGGTGCTTGATGATGTCAGTTAATCAGTCAGCTGTTTTCGAGTACTGACTGACTAGTCACTAAATTGCAGGCTGAAAAGTCCTCTCATACAGACGTACATCAATCTGGCTGGTGTACTCTGGCTGCTGAATGCTATAGCATTTGAAAGCACTTGAGCACTATATACCTAATTTAACAATTTCAGTTCTTTATCAAGATTTTACTTAAAAAATTACAGGAAACATCATGAAGGAACTCAAGAGACTGAGGTAAACATCTGGTTGTAATCCTGAAAATGTGCTCCAAAGGAGCGTTTTAAAATATGAAGCCACTGCAAAGTACTCCAATTTTGCATCTGTTTTAGGCAAAATTAGGCAGATGTAAATGTAAAAAATATCTAACACTACAACTCTTCTACTTATCCATGCTCTAACCCACCTGAAAAGGTTTTATCCCTAGGCCAAAACGATGTAAAGTGAGCTAAAAATGAGGACAACCGCATGACCCCCAGAACCCCTTATTTATAAACCATATATTGTAAATATCTATTATCAAAATAATACCAGCGGGAGGGGGGAAAAAAATCAATAAAAAAGAAGAAAAGAAAATTGTGCATTATAAAAAAAGACTGCCATGAGTTGAAACACCTTCAGTTAAATGTATGTATTACATACGTCACATATAAAGGCTATTAATCCAATTTAACAACATTCAATGCATTTATACTAAGAAATGGCTAAAAAGCACTAAATGGAATTTACTGAGATGAATAAAAAGCACAATTACCAAGTAGACTTCAGAGATTCCAGTCAGTAAATGAAACTGTGAAATTGCTTTGTGTTAAAAGAATATTAATGGCTATGCTTGCACCTGACTAATATTTTACAGCCTGTTACTAAATTAGACCCTTTGCATATCTCCCTGTAAAGTCATTTGTTTGTATGTGAAATGCAAAATCTATTTCCTTCATAACAGTTTTGGGAGTTTGCTGTGTTTTGGAAGTTCCTAATTCTAGAGACTTTCTGTTGCCTCCCTGGGTAGTCTGTTCCAGTGTCTCACCATCCTCATGGTGAAGAACTTTTTCCTAATATCCAGTCTGAATCTACCCCCTTCTAGTTTTGCTACATTCCTCCTAGTCCTATCACTATCTGACATCCTAAAAAGTCCCTCATCAGCTTTCTTATAGCCCCCTTAAGATACTGGGAGGCCACAATCAGGTCGCCTCAGAGCCCTCTCTTCTCCAGACTAAATAACCCAAACTCTCTCAGTCTGTCTATGTAGGAGAGATGCTCCAGCCCTCTGATCATCCTTATGGCCCTTCTCTAGACACACTCCAGCACGAGAGACTGTACAGGAGGAAATGGCCTCAAGTTGTACTATGTGAGGTTTAGGTTGGACACGAGGAACAATTTCTTCCCTGAAGGGCTTGTCAAGGCCCAGGATAGGCTGCGTGGGAGGCTGCCCTGGGAAGTAAGTTGTGGAGTTGTGCCTCCCTGAAGGCATTTAAAAGATGCGTGGATGTGATGTGGAGGGATGAAATTTAGTGGTGACCTGGCAGTGCTGGGTTAATGGTTGGACTTAATGATCTTAAAGTTCCTTTCCAATCAGAATGGTTCTATGATTCTGATTCCTTGAAGAGGGGTTGGTAGGAAAATAGTACAGGAGGTGTTTCAAAGGTTATAAAAAACACTCACCATAGGCAAGCAGTGCAAGGCGTAACTCAAGAGAAAATCACACCAGCATACAGCACATTCAGTACCATAATCATGTGCTTTGGTGTGGCAGCAGTGAAAAGAAGCAAAGTGAACTGTCATCAAGTTCCAGTATGAGGAATATAATTTCTCCATCCTATTTCCATTCTCAGCCAAAGCTGAGACTGAAAAGATGCCTTTGGACAAATCTGTGACTAGTTCTGTGAGGGCAAAGGTCTGCTTCCCAATGCCATGCTAGATTACTTGGTCTGGCTAATACTGCTGCTCCTCACTTCAAGTTTTTCAACTCATTCTTCTGGTCTTTTACAGTTTTTGAATTTTATTGAAAAAAACAATATTATGGAAACAGCCTTTATTATCTATCTGTCTGACCGTGTGCTGACACTTCTATTTGGAAAGTGTTGGAAGATTATAAGTATCTTATGGTGGAATTAGAAAAGCCTTGGACTTTTTTTTTTTTCTCAATAGAAGAATGCAGTAGGCCTTGCATCAGCACTTTTTAACTTATTGAAATCTTTTTAAACACTGAGATATAAAGGAAAATTAAATACAATAAGGCATCCAAAGGTCCTACTGTGCTCAAAACTGCTCAAGTATTTATTTAAGTAGAGGATGTAAAATTATGTATGTTCAGGCTCTTCGTGTATGAATTTAAATACAAATGTATAAAGTTTTTACTACAGTGAGTAGCAACAGCAGATACTACATCCCTAGTAAAGATGACCAATAAGCAAAAATAAATACCCTCTGAATGAGGGTTTTATTTAGTTTTGCCATATCCAGTGAAATTTGAAGACTGTTGCGCCACAGTCTTTCCCATCATGCTACTATGCAAAGCCCACTGTCATGTGTAGGAATGCACTTGGGATGCAGCAGACCTACCACATTATACAGCGAGGTCCTAGTACTGACCTTCATGCACCTACACAGTCAGATTTGCCAAGCTAAAAACTGATAGGGATATAATTTCTGTTCTCAATCAGTCCTGAGGTGATGCAGTAAAGTTCTGCATATTTTTTTTCTGGTAGACATGATGTGCAAAGCACAGTAAGGAGAGCAGCAGGCTGGACAGAAGGAAAATCAAAACGGAGTTGAAAGCGGAAATGGAAATGACAAGGGAAAAAGGGAAGGGAAAGGGAAAGGAAAAAAGGGAAGGGAAAGGGAAAGGAAAAAAAGGGAAGGGAAAGAAAAAGGAAAAGAAAAAAAGAAAAGGAAGAGAAAAGAAAAGGACGGGAAAAGGAAACTGAAAAGACAAAAGTGCTAAAGAAGGAAACAGAAGAGGAAAAGAAGAAGACCCAGTTGAGGGAAATTTTAGAAACACGAGTCTGGAAGCAACACTTGGAAAAGAAGCAGAGTGCACGGTAATGTCCTAAGTCGTTACAGCTAGCGGAGGTATAGCTCTTCTCTAACAGCAGTCACATCAGTCGCAACTGGGGGAACACGGCAGGAGGTTCATGGAGTGCGCTTCCAGCATGCTGGGGAAACGATCCCTGGTGAATGCCCAAATGCGGCTTGAAACATCAGAAGTGCTGGTACTCAGATCATCTGAAGCACCAGTTACAAATATATTACAAGGACGTATAGGCTCAAAGCTGCTGTTATATGAAGCATGTCATCTATATAGCCCAGAGGAGGAGAATTAAATTGTGCCATCCTAGTTAGGAGCTGAATGGATGTGCTGGTACTTGGAGCTGAAAGGGGTGCAATGCAACAGCAGGCAGTTGGAAAGAAAACAAGCTTTGGCCTTTCCTGGGACATTTCCACACCTCAAAATAAACCCATCTGGAGCACTGAACCCCAAAAGTAGAGGGTGGACAGCTGAATTGGTTGAAGTTCACTTTATTAATGGTGATAAATAAACTCAGTGCTACAGGGGAAGCTGGAGCTCCAGCTTTCCCCTATAAAATATTCTTGTAGCTCTAAAACCTCTACGGCTTGAGCCGGCAGAGGCTCCTGGGCGGAAGAAGTGCTCTTTTATTCATCCCATGAAATCCCATTCAGGTTCTGCTGCCATATGAATAGCTGATAATTGCCATTTCCTTTCACTCGCTCGTGTTCCCCAGGAAATCGCAGCTGGCTGCCAATCCTGCCGAAGGCGAGCGGTGTGGAGAGAGGCGCAGTGGCAGCTGCAAGCAACACAGCTGCCCTGGGAGATGGGTCTGGGAGATGCCAGGTCACCTGTATGGGTTGCTAGACCCCATAGGGACCAGGCTGCAGAGTATCCGAGATGAGCTGCCTCAGTTTCACTGGCCAACTTGGTGTCCAGTCACAATTTCCTTTCATTTTTTTTGCAACCACAGCCTTTTCCAGACACCAATTAAACCCTTTTTGTTGGAAGAGTCCTTCAAAATCATCAAATAGAGCTATTAACCCAGCACTGCCAGGTTGCCACTAAACCATGTCCCTCCGCACCACAGCTGAACATATTTTAAACCCCTTCAGGCATGGGGACTCCACTATTGCCCTGGAAATCGTTTTCCAGGCCTTGACAACCCTCCTGGGGAAAAAAATTTCCTTCATGACCAACCTAAACCTGCCTTAACATAACATGAGGCTGTTTCTTGTCCTATTCCTGGTTATTTGGAAAAGCAGACCGGCCTATAACCCGCTGCAACCTCTTTTCATGTAGTCAAAGAGGATGAGAAGGTATTCCCTTAGCCTCCTTTTCTACAAGTTAAGCATTTCTCTCAGACCCTCTTCTGGACTTGTTCTGCAGACTCTTCACCAGCTTTACTGCCCTTTATTGGACCCACTTTAGCACCTCTATGTCCTTCTTGTGGTTAGGAATGCAAAACCAATACCTAATATGCAAGATGTGACCTCTCCAGGGCTGAGTACAGGAATATCTCAGCCCTAGTCCTGCTGGTCACACTATTGCTGATACAGCCTAGGATGCAGTGGCCGCCTTGGCCTCCTGGGCACACACTGGCTCATCTTCACCCAGTTACTTCAGGAGTAACAAAGACCAAGAGGACTTACTGAAAAAAAAAAAAAGAGTTTTTGCAATTCCAAAGTTCTAGGACTGAGGGTAGGAGCTAATTTTTGGTTATATTTTTGTTTTTTACAGCTATAATGTTTTCCCCTGAGGAAGATACTTATGTGACAATCTCACTAAAAATAAATGAAATAGAAGTAATTCTTAGTTGAAAGTCAAGCACTTAGAATTGAGGAAACATGTTGCTTATCACCATTGATAAAACTTCAGACTGCAGTGTATACTAGCTAAAATTTGAACTGTTTGAGCATGGTTTTAAAAAATATTTCCTCTGCAGCAGTGAGTAGATACACTGGACACCATGGAAGTCCAAATTAAGTTGCATGGACAGCAAGACGTCTGGCATTTCATGCATCACAGCTTTCACCGCTTAGCTGAACACGGTTTCATTTGTCAGGCTAACATAGGGGGATTTATAATTAATATGTATATTTCCACACACCCACACACTGAGGGACATATAGATGTAAATGTTTTGAGGGAGCTTAGACTACAAATGATGCCTGCCACACAGAGCAGCGGCAATGGTTTATTCACTTTGCTAGGGCAGCTCATGAGGTAACTTAACAGAGATGAACAGCAATGATCTAACATTATTATTACTGCACAAGCATAGTGTGATAGAAAAGGTGTGTAGAAAGCATCTGACACAGAGGCCTAATGGCACAGTTTCTGCTCAGGCAAAATTTTCACTAATGCTTTCAAAACCAGAGGGAGGCATTGACCCATTACTACTTACCACTAGCAGGGTTTCAAGCAACAATTGCAGGACTGGGCCATTATACAGCACTTTCCATCCCACAAAATCCCCTGCTGCTTTCCAAATTATACCTATTTACAGGTAGATAGACAATATTTTATCCATGACAAACCTGATGACCTACAGGGTAAAACACAGCAGAAACCTTTCTCTCCAATTCAGAAGGGCAGCAGCCATCCTGGATCAGCACGTGACCGTGTCAGACAAGGACCAGGGAGCTTAACAACTCACTTTTACCCAGAAAACCCCAATTAAAGCAGACATTTAAGAAGCAGAAGCATTGTCTGCTTTTATCCTGGCCTAGACATAGTATCTCCAGGCAGGGATGTTCGCCCGGGTTTCCCTCCAGGTTGTGTCATCCAGCTGCTGGGGAGGACAGATGCGGCATTTATGAGATCTGACAAGATATCAACCCAAGGTGACTCTGCAGTGAAAACACTTGTGAGCCAACGTTTCTATCCACAGCAGCCTCTATGCACTCAGGCAGGATCATGATATACTCCTCACAATTAACATTTTACGTAGTGAATAGTCTTGATGATATCAAGAAGACAACCTATGGCATTAAAGAGCTTTTTAACATGGGCAACAATATCACCACTGGGCTTTGGCATACTTTGTGTTTGATACACAGAATCCCATGAATGACAAACAACAAACAAATCTAAGGATCACACTCACTTGCAGCTGGAAGTATTAAATGAAATCCTTACAAGCAGCAATATCATTCCTGGAGAAGCTTGCTTATGGCACAAGTTTGATGCATTCTTATGAATAAAACTCCAGTTCCAAGTTGAGACCACATATTCTTCCAGACCGCAGGAAACCCTTAAACTGGGTCCAGTACCAAGATGATGCAATATGGAAGCCTTGGCTGTTCAAACTGAAATGATAGATATCACAGAATCATAGAACTGTTTGCGTTGCAAAAGACCTCTAAGATCATAGAGTCCAACTATCACCCTAATACCACTACAGCCATAAACTCATGTCCCAGAGTGCCCTGTTGACACATGTTGTGAATGCCTCCAGGTATGGTGACTCCACTGCCTCCCTGGGCAGCCCATTCTAATGCCTTGCCACTCCTTCATGACAGATTTTTTTTTCCCTAATGTCCAACCTAAAGCTCCCCTAGCATCATTTTAGGACATTTTGTATTGTTATATGACAATACTAGGGAGAAGAGACCAACCCCCATCTCACTTCAAATTCTTTTCAGGGAACTGTAAAGAGCAATAAAGTCTCTCCTCAGCCTTCTCT
>WAAF01000069.1:56846-73856 GCA_013400475.1 Tricholaema leucomelas
GGAGGGTGAGGTTAGAAAGCAAGATGGAGTCCAGCCAGCAGCCTCAGCTTCTCCCCAGCAGGCAAAGCTCCCCAGCGAAGAGAAGAAGCAAGTGAAGTAATCTTTGTTTTGCCTTTCTTCTTTACACATCCCAGCAAGACTGTGAGGGAAGTAGACCTCACCATTGTTTTCATTTTCCAGCCTATCATCTAGTTCTTCTCACCAAAACATGCTCGCTAGGCTCAAACTAGCACAGCCACTCCTCACCAGACTCATTCTCCAGACCATTCACTGGCTTCATTGCTCTTCTCTGGACAAGCTCTGGTATATCGGTAGGTATTACATGGCAATGCTCCTACTGACGGGCACAAGTCTTTGGACTTAGGAATGAATAACTAAATCTTTTTTTGCCATTATCTCTGGAAATGTTTCTGGGATGGCAATGATGGCTAGAGAAGGAAGGAAAAATAGATGCCTCAGAAATGTATGGAAAGTAAAACTTGATGGTCATTAACTGCTAATGGGGAAAGTTCAGCAGGGGTGTGATGTAGCAAACAATTTATATTTTAACATATTGATAATGAATCCCAGCATAGCCATTCAAATCAAAGCCAGCAGGCTTTCTTTTGTCTGTATGGAAATTTAAATCAATAGTACTGGCATTGCCCATACATACCTATATCTGCAGCTATGCATGCATATTTCTGAATCACAAACTACCGTTGTATCATTTTGCTCTCCTTTTAGATTTTTAGCACCGTGATGCACATCTCCACTCTTCCAATCAATTTTTTCTGTTAGTGTTTTTCAGCATTTTAAATCCCTAAGCTAAGTAAAAAATGTTGATTACTTACCATAAGCACTGTACATGCCGTTCTAATACAGGTTACTAGCAATTTGACATCCTCATCTATATGCATTATTCCACTTGGAAAATTAAATGAAACCCTTGATTCAGAATCTGAAACACTTAGAAGTAAAGATGTTGTTTACTGATTGACTGAAGTTGTGGTTTTTGAGCACTATTTAATAGAGGAAACAAAAAAGCACTATCAAGTAGAACTGAAACATCTGAGCTACTTTAAAGGAAGTGTCTAAGTTACTTTAGGAAGCATTCATAGTGAATGAATAATAGACATTCATTGTGTTTTCCATCATTTCATAGAATCATAGAATCATATAATGGTGGGGGTTGGAAGGGATTTCTGGAAATCATCTAGTCCAACTCCTCCTCCACTAAAGCAGGGTCACCTGCAGCAGCTTGCTCAGATTCACAACGATCAGGTAAGTTTTGGAAGTCTCCAGAGAATGAGACTCCACTTTTCTGGGTATCCTGCCCCAGGGGTCCAGCACCTTCACATGAAAGAATTTTCTCCTTCAGATCAAATGAAACCTCTTGGGTTCTAGTTTCTGTCCCTTGTCCTGTCACTTACCACCACTGAGAAGAGCCCAGGCCCATCCTCATGACCCTGACCACTCAGATATTTATAAGAACTGAGAAGATTGTCAAATCTTATTCTGCTCTTCTTCAGGCTAAACAGTACCAGGTTTCTCAGCCTTTCCTCCTCACAGAGATGCTCTGGTTTCCTTGACATCTTCATAGCCTCTCCAGTAATTCCCTGTCTCTCTTGAACTGAGGAGTCCAGAACTGGACACAATAATTCAGGTGCAACCTCATCAAGGCAAAGTAGAGGGAAAGGAGAACCTCCCTCAGCTCTTCTTCATGCACCCCAGTGGAACATTTGCATTCTTGTCTGTGGGGGCACATGACTGGTTTCTGATTAATTTGTTGTCCTCCACCACTCTCAAGTCCTTCTCTATGGGTCACATCCTCACCTCTACTGGTGCAGGGTGTTATTCTACTCCAGGTATAGGACTTTACTGTTGAACATTATATTCACTCCTGCCCAACCCTCCAGCCTGTCCAAGTCTCACTGAATAGCAGCCCAGCCACAGACCATCAGGCACTCCTTCCCCTTTGGTATCAACATCAAAGTGTCTGTTCCTTCTTCCAGGTCACTGATGAATACTTTAAACAAAGATGGACACAAACTGACCCCTGGGGAAAGCCACTAGTCATAGGGCCTCCAACCAGACCCTGCATTGTTGATCACAACCCTCTGACCTCTGTCATTCAGGCAGTTTTCGATCCACTTCCCTGTCTGCTCCTTTAACCCATACTCCCTAAGGTTCCCTATGAGTATATTATGGGCAGCATCCAAAGCCTTGCTGAAGTCAAGGTGGACGGCATCTGCTGCTCCCCATTCATCTGCCCAGATGATCACCCCTCATAGAAGACTATTAGACTGATCAAGCTTAATACTGCTTTATATTTCTTTTGATTCAGAACCTCATAAACTCAGTGTAAGAGAAAATACAACACTGAGCAACAATATTTTATCAGAGTCCTTTTTCAGTATTGCTTCCTTATGAATGTATGACTGCATTTTGTCAATAAAAACTAAAATTAATTGGAAATAGAACTGGAGGTGCTTAGGTCCCATGTGAACCATAAGCCCAAATAAATGCAAAAAGTTACTTCTAGAACTCCACTTCTGCTACTACCTTCAACAACACAGTGATGAGTAAAGATCAGGAGTACAGTGAGCATCTAACATTGAAGATGACATGAAGTTCATGCTCAGTCAGGACACTGCTCAGAATTGCTTTAAAGAGATGAACTATAAAAATTACAGAATCATGGAAAAGCTCTCTAAAATCATCGAGTCCAGCCATCAATCCACCAGCACCATGTCCACTAAACCATGTCCCAAAGTGTCATGTCCATACATCTCTTGAATACCTCCACAGATGGTGACTACAGCAGTTCCCTTGGACAGCCTGTTCCAATGCCTGACCACTCTTGCAGTAGAGAATTTTTTTGTGTTGTCCAATCTAGAACTCCCTTGGTGCAGCTTGAGGCCATTTCCTCTTTTCTTACTGCTAGCTGCTTTGGAAAAGAGATTATTTCACAGAGACAGTGAGGATATGAATATGGGACCACCTGGAGGCATGAAGTGTGGTTGAGGAATCACAGGTTTAGCTCTAATGTGAATCATGACACAGATCTAGCATTATGCTATGCTTTAGGTTGTAGCGTGAAGGGAAGGCAAACTGTTAGCAGCACCAAGGATATTTTGTTGTTACTCAGTAGATGGTAGTGAATATCACCAAAACAAGAGAATTTTCAAGGCAGATGACTTGAATCTTTTTTCGCTGTATCCCCTTTCTATGAGAATCCAATCTGAAGTCTCAGTGAGTGTGGTGCTTTTAAGTGGTTCATTCCTATTCATATGATATTATTTCAAATTCAAATTTATAAGCATAAATTTGGGGAAATTCATTCCCACATATCCACAGCCTTTCAAAGATTTTCTCAGCCATTGCAGATAGTTGGTTCAATTCCTGATCTAAACCTCTCACTTGAGACTTTAAATGTATTATTTACGGCAGAAGCATCACGAATTTAGTACTCACACTTATTAGCATAGAATTAGAATAAATCTGAGGAAAACAATTGAGAGAATTAGAAATACATTGCGTACTAACTTTAGACAGTGTAATGAGCAGACGCTGAAAGCTTGTTTGATGGCATATTTTTTATTCAGAATTATTTTAGGGATTATCTAAGAGCTGTACTGTGGATTATATATATATATTAAAAAAAAAAGGAGTACTTTCAGTTTAATTTAGCCCTGTGAACATGTGAAAGTGTTTCAGACAGGTGAAGTATACTGAGGGATGTCTTAAGCTACCACTCCAGGGACTACGAATAATAATAATAAAAAAGTCAGTTGCCAAGTGGAGTTGGCATTTTACTAAGTCTGGATATAATTGTGCTAGAAATCTTGAGGATACTTTGAAGCAGTCTTAAGAGAGGATATTGCCTACTGGAATTTCTCCTCAGTGCAAGTTTCACTGCAATTTATTTTAGATCAAATATACTCGTGACACAAGATTATACTCTTGCTCTGGATATGTATATTCATTTCACCAACTGAAATTGTTGGGAGCTATGAACACTTGCTTCTGTGCCAGCTGACCTACTTTGTGGGTTCATGTCTTGCTGTTGGAAAATAGTCACCAAAGCCAAACCCAGATCACTATGATGGACATGCGCTGAGCTGCATGGCCATTTGAACTCACTGACTGTCCACCAGGCCATGTATTTTTGCTGTGTCTGTTGGACTTCAGCACTGCCTTTGTGTGGTTTCTCTGTCTCATTTGCTGCATCAAAATCCTAATCCATGCAAAGCAGTAGTCAACCCCAGCACCAGAGTTAACCCTTCATGACACTTCAGCAGCACATTTATGTGCACTGGGGTGTAGAGTAAGGTGCAGCCAGAATAGGTACATACTGTTTTTCTCAGTTCCATAGCATAATTGTAAAAGCTCTGGGTTTTTTTTTTCCTCTTAGAAAGCACTCCAGTGATTACTCTTACCTTTCCTCCCCCACCACCTTTTTTTGTTTCCCCTAGGACATCACTCCCTCACATTCTTTGTGTTTCTGTCCTCCTTCCTTTTTTAGTGGTCAGCAGGAGAATCTCCTCTATGAAGCTGCAGTCCTCTTTGTCCAGTATCCCTTACTAATCAGCTTGTTGAAGGCTCTGTCACTTGGCTATCAGCACACTTGAGTAGACTGATTTTCCTGCTCTGACCAAGTCTCTTATCCCCGGAGACCCCATCTGAATCAGTTCTAATGATCCTCTCTTATTGACTGTTGATCCTCCTCTGCTGATTCTCTGACAAGTGCAATAATTTCTCCTGAAGCCGCCTAAGCTTATATCACACAACATAATCAAGTTGACTCAGAAAATGGGACTTGGAACTTGGGAAAGAACATATGCAAACATACATCTGGAATAAGCTGGTCCTGCCATTTAATTATTCTGTGATCTGAGCCAGAAATAGCTCAATATGACTGGAGAACAGCAAACATGAGAAAAAAGTGGTCAAGGGGATGTGTTTTGTCAGAGCTCAGTGATGTGAAATCATGCAGAAAAAGGTTTGGAAGCAAAACTAATGATGTCCAGATACAGGTAAACTCAGTACAGAATGCAACACTGCTTTACTAGTGTTTATTCTGAAATACAGCAGGGGAAGAGTTCTGCAAGGGTACATTTTTGCTTAGTATTTCATTAATACATCTACTGTATTGAGAAGGATGAAAGTCACACTGTTCAGGTGTTGGGAGAGTTTTGGATCCTCCTCCTAAAGGATGCTGAAAATGATTCCTTCAAGGTGGGCAAGTCAGCCTGTAGATTTCTGACTGGAAATGCATTAGGCTTAAATAATAAAAAAAACTATGATTTTGTTCTGTTGTGTTTTTTTTGTTTGGTTGGTTTGCTTTTGTTTTGTTTTGTTTTTAATTTATAAAGTCATCAAAGAAAAAAAGTGTTCAAATGCACTTCAATGACAGAATTCCTCATCTTCCCATTCTCCTACTTCTGCCAAGAAGAACAGCTGGAGGCTGCCTCGAGATCTCCTGAGGGGCCTGGAGCACAGCCCTATGAGGAGAGGCTGAGGGAGCTGGGGTTGTTTAGCCTGGAGAAGAGGAGGCTCAGGGCTGACCTCATTGCTGTCTACAACTACCTGAAGGTAGAGGTTGATCTCTTCTCCCAGAACAAATGGACACGGTCTCAAGTTGTGCTGGAGGAGGTATAGAGTGGATGTTAGGAGGAAATTCTTCACAGAGTGAGTGATTAGCATTGGAATGGGCTGCCCAGGGAGGTGGTGGAGTTGCTGTCCTTAGAGCTGTGTAAGAAAAGATTGGATGGGGCACTTGATGCCATGGTCTAGTTGATTGGCTAGGGCTGGGTGATAGGTTAGACTGGATGATCCTGGAGGTCTCTTCCAATCTGGTTGATTCTATGATTCTAAGATGATTTTAAACTAGAGAATGTTAAATGAGGGTCAGAAATTAGGAGGAAGTTCTCTACAGTGAGAGTGGTGAAATACTGGAACAAGTTGCCCAAGGATGCGGTGAAGGACATTCAGGGTCAAACTCGATGGGACTGTGAGTAACCTGATCTAGTTGGAGATGTCCCTGCTGACTGCAGGAGGGGTTGGACAAGAAGGCCTTCCAGAGTTCCTTCCAATCCAATACGTTCTATGAGTCTAAGATCTCTTTCCACAGAAGTGACTGCTCTATCAGCTTTAAAAATGTAGGAAATGGATAATTCCCAAGCTGTTTTACTTCTGTAAAAACTATTTTCAAGTCTTACCAAGCCGAAACTGGAGCAAGTGCCAAAAATTTTTCCATCAATGTCCCATACATAAAGCTCAAAAGTTTTACACCTTCTCTTGCACACTGACATTTTTTTGGGTGCAACTTGCAATTATGAGAGATTGTGCAATATTAGTGTAAAAGAGATCCAGTGATAGTGATCCTCAGATACTGAATTTTCAGTATTGAAGACTTCAAAGAAAATCCAAAATAAGATGCTAAGACCTTATCAATATAAATCCTAGCTTCTTTGTCATCTGAAAATTCAAGTGTTTGTGGCTGAGCAGTCTCCAGCTAAAAATAATATTAAGAAGCAGCTCATGAAACCTTTCAAAGAGATTGCATCTGCAGAGGTTCCTCCCCATGCTAAATACTCACTGCAATAGACACTCTGGCAGTGATAAGGAGATAAAGAGCTGATTAGATTCTGACTCAAGCATGAGCCTTGCCAGGACAGCAGCACAAATAAGGACTCTCTGAGGCTCATCTTTGCCTGCCTATCAGTGGCACAAAGCCAGATGCCATCAGTGGCACCATTTTGTACAATACTTAGCAGGGACTGCCTGGGCTTTGCTGTTTATAAATTAAGTATTTGTTAAAGTACAGCATGTAACTGTGCACTCCACTTATCTTTGCTTGAGAGAGATTGACACAGTGAATTATGAAGTCAGACCCTAGGCTAGAAGATGCCTATAAAGATTAAGTAATTTCATTCTTTTACAAATAATTAGCAGCACTAGACTGTTAAGCGGAGATCAATCGTAATTGGGGAACTGAGAGAGGGCAATAAACAAATTACTGGTGTTTTCTTTAAAGCCTGTTGGTTTACAGGCTCACTGTTATTTAATCCAGAAGCTCAGCACATTGTAAATTATCCATTAGAATTGTCACTGGCCCTTTGAAAAGGACTTACTTTATGATAAAGGTCCGAAAAGGGAAATCTACTTGGTTGCTTCAGGTGAAATAGGATAATTGCAGATGATTCATCATCATTGTCATGTTCACACTGCCTGCTTCTAGATGATGGTCAAGTGGTTTAGAGATTTTGCCTGGCATTTGGATTTTACCAGTTTGGCTGGGAGGCATTTGGTATCCTCTCCACCTTTCAGTACCCACTGTGCTATTCATTGCAAAAAGAGAAAGGAAAATGCCCAACATGCTTACCCATTCAACAGAAAAAAGTGAGATATGTGGCTAATTTGCAGCTCTGAAAAAATATTTCTTTTCCACAGCCAAACTTGAAGCTTTAAGCATCTTCTTCTTAGAGGCTATACTATACATCAGAACCCTTAACACATGGCCACAGCCCATGTATGGGATACATTAGATAATATTAACAGGGTTGGAAGGATCCAGAATCCAACCCACAGACATCAGTGCAGCCTTTGAAGGATATTAAAGATGTTTTGTTTTTTTAAATGTTTATTTTGTTTTGGTCATTTTTACCCCCATTTAGCTTGGGTAGCAAGGAGCAGACATACTTTTTTTTTTGCAGCAGAACAACTGACCATGTGCTGATATATTAGGATATCTGCATACTGCAATGAAGTCTGAAGTGTAGACATGCACAAAGATAGTTATTTAAATGAAAGAGACCTTATTCTTTGCCTATCCTCTATCCCAGTGCAATAGCTACAAAGCAGAGGAATTAATGTTTTTCTTCTCTTCTAAATCCCCTCACTCAAAGGATGAAAGATGTTAAAGAGACTCTTTGTTTTGTTTTCAGCTCTCTTTATTTCACTTGTATATGTTGGCAGCTGATAGAGCCCCAAATCTTGTCAATCCCAGTGTGCTAGGCACAGAAGTATAAAGAACATTACAATTCCTGCTCAGAAGAGCTTAAGGACAAAAATCTAAAGGACAAGACATGGACAAGACAGCAGTATCACTGCTCACAAAGCTTTTGCACTCAGTCCCAGAAAATAATGAGAAACAGTATAAAACCTATGATATTCAAAAATTTGTGTGTGTATTAACAATTTTTGAGTTCAAGTTTCCAACACTCATAATAACAAAAATGAACCCCAAACCCCAACGTAACCAAACTTTCTTCTAATTGAGAGTAGAATTCTTACATTGGTTGTGAGACTTGTGTGCATGTGTAACCTTAATGAAAGCAGTAAATGTAAATTATAATTTAAATTATAAAGCCCTGAAAGTAAAATGAAAAGTGTTTAGTCACCACACAGTGAATTCTCTGTCTCCACAAACACTGCCACAATGCCCAGAAAGTAGTAAAAATGGGAGGGGGAAAACAAAAAAAGTGTGGGGGATTGGTTTTTTTTTTGGTTGTTTGTTTTTTTCCCAGAGGATGTAGAGGAAGAAAATGCAAATGCATTTATATTCTTGATTTTGCCCTGGAAACTGCCAAAATTTCCTCTTTGCCAGAATTCACAATGAACCAAAATGACACAGCTGCAAAATGGACAGATAGAGAGACAGAATGTTTAGCCAGCATTTACTTTTCTGGTTTTAATTGTGTATAACCTGTCTTGTCCTCAGAAGTCTTATAGCTGTTTCCATCATTGTTAACTGACCCTAAAAAATGATGCTGGTTTTCAGTGAGTTACAGAGCACAGCCTATGAAAGCCCAGAAGTCAATGCTGGCAAGATATCACTGCACCACCACGATGAAAACTGGGAAGGAAAAACAAATGTTTTTTTGGGGGGTTTGTTTTGCTTGGGGCTTTGTTTCTTTGGGGGTTTATTTGTTCGTTTGGACTTGAATTGTACCTGTCTTCCCTAACTTCACTTCTTGCCTGGTAACCCACAACAGTAATAGAAAAAAAGTAATAGAAAGTAATAGACAATAACGAGAACAACATCCCACATTCTTAAGTGTTGCTTTTGTCCAGTTTGATCATTTTGTATTTAATGACAGCTACAGAGCCATTAGAAATAGCTGTACTACAAATGTTTAGTCATAATGAACAAGTTAATACTGCCTCTACCCCACTACCTCCATCTCCCCCCCCTCCCCAAAATATAATGATATCTGCCTATTAAATCTCAGTATTTAGACTAATTATATAGTTCTTGTGGTAATGCAATCTTTGTTCGGTACAACATGAGAGGCTTGCACAGAAAGGAAAAATTCCTGAGGCAATATTTTCACATACATTAAAAATATATATGTAGGGTGCGATATCCCATTAACAGACATTGAATGCCTCCTCTGGAGATGTTAATTCCTAATCTCATCAGGGGAATGTGTGTGTGTGCTTATCAGAAAAGTCTCATAAATTGTCTCTAGATGGGAGGGTATATGCATCTACAAACTTAGTTTTAAACTTGACTAAAAAGAAAGAAAAAATTGGTCATGGTCATTCCTCTATTTAGTATATTTGCCATAAAACAATGTAACAGCAACTGATGAACAATCTTAGTCCTGCCCTCTAATGAATTGCAAAATGAAAATAAACAATTAAGGTTCTTTCAGCCACTGGATTTAGGACTGGTTCTGCTTGTGGTTTTGGTGTGCATCTGATTGGAAAAAAAAACAACAAAATGTAGCATTTGAGCATAAATATTCATAAACACTAGAGTTTTGCTACTGTGTTAGGCAACAGGCAATCCCTCTGAAAATTAATGCAAACTAGAAAGCACGTTTTTACCTTCAGCTGATTATTGTGGAGTTTTTCCTCAATGAGCACTTTAACAGGAAACCTGTGAGCTTTACTTTTATTTATACACTTCAAAATTATACAGGCAATACAGGCAATTCCTCGTGAGGTGTATCTATTTCACTGAGTAAAGAAATTAAAACTAATGGAAATTTAAAATGAAACTGACAGTGTTCATATCAAAAATCTCTTATGCCATAGTGTATTTGTAACCCTTCTGTGTGAATGTCCTACAATGAAATTGTTTGATCCTGGTTTCCTTACAGGATTGGTTTGATTTTTGTCCGTAAAACCCCACATTTTGGTTTGATTCAGAATTCTATAGCAAATTGTCTATAGAATCACAGAATTGTTTCAAAGGCAAAAGAATTTTAAGATCATTGTCCTGACATTAAATTTTCCTTTATATGTTCTTAAGTCACTCTGCACTGCTGCTTTAGGAGACCTTGAAAAACCAATGAAATTGTTGAAGCAGAACTAACTGGGTGAAGATATCTAACAACAGTGTGCCAAAACGAATTTTTTTTTTGCCATCCTGCAATACACTGTCAGGGTAAAGATGTTTTGTTTTGCTTGCTAAGGTTGTGAATCTGGAGGTGGGAGGATAGACATGATGAAAACATCTTGATAATTTGACAAACCCCTGAAAAACTGCTGAATACATTTAAATGCCTACACAAGTACTCTTGCAAGGTTTATAAAATGGCAGGAGCTCCTATGGAGGCCATAAAACCTCCTGGGCTTCTGAGGGTTTGTCAGAACTCCGTGAGATCTTTTGGAACTTGTAAATTCCCAGTGAGGTCCTGCAGAGTTTATAAACTCTGAATGGACTTTAAACAATGTCTGGTGTTTCTGCAGCAATTACAAGGCCCACCAGGACTTTTGAATTGTTCACAGTATTAGTACTTCACTGAGATAAAGGCAACCAACCTTTCCAAAACACAACGTGCTCTCTAACACCACACAGATGTTTGAGCATCTGACATGCTTCAGGATCAGGCATGTAGGATCAGCTGACCACATGAAGAGTCGTCAAATGACGAAGTTGCTATATTCATACCAGCTTGCTGAAGACAAAGAAAAAAATAAAGTGTTAAGAGATTAATGACCTTATCCTCTTTATTGCGATGCCCTAAACAATCTGAACTGTACCCATTTGGAAAACAAATCCCATAAAATTTTAAATCAATGGATCTAAACCAAATAAAGCATTTTACCCTTGAGAAGAAGAGGTGAGGACAGTGTGTTCTTAAGAGTGACTTGGCTGAAAACTAATCCAGCCATGAATGGTCAGTGATATAAACAACTTGAAAAAAAGCAGTGCTTTTTTTTTTTTTTGGTTGTATTGTTAAAAGAATAGGTTTTCTCTCTCTCTTTGGAAATTGCACTGGAAAAGGGCTTTGCAGCTTCAGCTGCATGAAGTCCTTTAGAAATTACCCAATTTTTAGTTGTTTCTTTGAACTCAAGAAAGTTTAAGTCTTTCCTTGGCCCCTATCCATTCCACTAGAGAATCCATGTACTTCACAGGATCACAAGATATTAGGGGTTGGAAGGGAGACCTCCATAGATCATTGAGTCTATCAGACAAAATGTCTAAGGAGAAAGAACGTGAGTCATCACAAAGTGTTTGTGTCTTGGTCTAAAGGAAAGCAGTCCTTACACAATATCTCCGTTCTCCAGAACTGCTTCTGATTCTGGTGTAAACAATCACACTAGCTTCAAAATATTTTGGAGACTATTCATTTCTGTTTTCCTTTGACTGCAGAGGAAAAAAAAAAGGTGTAATGTCCTCCATGGAGGGTATCAGCCTATCATAAGTAGAAACGTACATCTACCTAAACTGACTCAATGACAGAGTTCAAAGAGTTGTAAATCAGTGACACAGAGTCAGCTTGGAGGTCTGTGGTCAGTGGTGTTCCCCAGAGATCAGTACTGGATCCAGTTTTGAAAAACGTCTTTATCAATGACCTGGATGAGGGCATTGAGTGTACCCTCAGCAAGTTCGCTGATGATACGAAACTGAGGGTGGATGGCTGACAGACCTCAGGCTGTGCTGCCATCCAGTGTGATATGGACAGGCTGAGCGCTGGATGAAGGCCAACCACATGAAGATCAATAAGGGTCCTGCATCTTGGGAGGAATAATAAGCACCAGTACAGATTAGGGCATGCCCTGATGGAAAGCAACTCCATGGAGACAGACCTTGGAGTCCTTCCTAGTGGATGGCAAGTTCTCCATGGGACAGCAATATGCTCTTATGGATAAGAGGGCCAATGGTGAGGTTCTTCTCCTCCTCTACTTTGCCCTGGTGAGACCTCACCTGGAGTATTGTGTCCAAGTTTGGGCTCCCCAATTCAGGAGGGACAGGAACCTGTTGGAGAAAGCCCACCAGAGACACACGAGGATGACTGGGGGAGACTGATAGACCTGAGGCTGTTTAATTTTGAGAAGATTGAGAAGCAATCTTATCAGTGTGTACAAATATCTGAGGGGTGGGTATCAAGTGGATGGGGCCAAAATCTTTTTAGTGGAGCACATTAATAAGATAAGAAGCAACGGGTACAAACTTGAACACAGAAAGTTTCACCTCAACGTGAGGAGAAACTTCTTTACAATAAGGGTGATGGAGCATTGAAGCAGGCTGCTCAGAGAGGTTGTGGAGTGTCATTTTCTGGACACTTTCAAAATCCACCTGGATGTGTGCCTGTGTGGGCTACCCTACATTATCCTGGTTTTGACAGGCAGTAGGACTCAATAAGTGTCTGGAGGTCTTTCCCAACCTGTAGCATACTGTGATTTTATGATTCTGTGATATAACTGGGACTTCAGATGTTATTTTTATTTCATGGGAAGGAAGCTGAATTTTGTGCATATAGAGGAAGTTTTTGTCACAAACAAAAAAGTTAGTATAAACCAGGAGTTTGTCATGTCTTTGTGTGGTAGGTCATGCTTAATATTGACTCTCCTTAAAAATGTGTCTTCTTCAGGATACATTTTTTTGCTTTCATCTCTTTGTATCTTTCAGTTGCTGCACCTTGGATTATCTTTTTTAGGGGAAAGAGGAGCTGTTGAATTTTGTGTGTGGACATCAGAGCAGATGTAAACATGTACCATTGCTTCTTATGTGGGTACTAACACATAATACTTCCAACTACACAAATCGCATTTTAGATAATACATAAGAGTGCAGAAGATGTCCCAGAGGGCAAGTAAACACTTTGAGCATAAAATGGAAAGAATTGTTGAGAACCATTTCCTTGTTAGTTTCTTCAGCACGTTTTATTGCAGAAGACAAAGTTCTGAGTTTACCTGCATGTGAAGGTGGCTTTGGATCAAGCAGTGTTACTTGTCCTGTTGCAGGAACATCCCTCACACAGGTGTGAGGAATTGCAGTTCAGAGTGACGTGAACATAAAATCACTCACGTATCTAGAAACACCACAGAACCATTTGCCTGAAGTTTCCAAATATCTATGTTAAGAGGACTTCCACTCCTGCTTAGAATCGTACAATCACTAAGGCTGAAAATGATCTCTGCGATCATCAAGCCCAACTGTCAACTCAACCCAACTGTGGCTACTAAAAGATGTCCCAAAGTGCTATGTCCACAGCTTTCTTGCACACCTCCAGGGATGGTGAAATTCCACTGCCTCTTTGGGCAGTTTGTTCCAATATCTGCCCACTCTTTCAGTGTGAAAGAAATGTTTATGCTTTAAAAAGTTGAGAACACTGTTTGATGTTTGTCAGTGAGGGCTATTTTGAATGTATTGTGATTTTCTGTGATTGAGCCTATACTAGCATTTGCACTACAAGCACAATTTCCGGCATTTGAGACCACTAGAGAGCTATCTCATGGTTGCAATTCCTTGACAGTCTTTTTGTCAGCTGGAGGGTGATGGAAACCAGAAGAAAGAACATGTTAAGATTAAATTCTCAAGCAAGTAGTGACAAACTCCTTGTCCTTGAAGCTTATATAAATAACTTTCCCGTGTTTTTTTAACCTGTTCCCCCCTCTCCCCAGCCACCCCAGCAGCGAGGCATGTCACTCTGATGGTTCACATCCATCTCCTTTTATTGATGTCCACTTTGGTATCTGCACAGGTCATCAATTTTGCTGCCTCTGGGGCAGCCGCTGGGAATGGCTGGGCAGCCTTGCAGGACTTGGCATGCGGGGGGAGGCTCAGCTCACCGTTGGACTCATGGTTCCACTCGGATGCCGGTACTGGGGTCTCATAAATCTTGTAGGTGACCCAGGTGAACTCTGAGGCTCAGAGCTCACTGAAAACTGATCAGGCCTCTGTTTAGTTTAACAGGCCCTTTTCAGTGACAAGTGAAGGGTTCAACAAATGCACAAAACAGATATGTATTAGTTGAAAAACTAATGGCCTTTAAAAGAATGTTTGACAATTGTTTAGGGCTGTCTGTAGATCCATTATACTGATAAACGACCAACTTGGTCTAAGCCAAACTGAAGATGGCCAGNGCACATTTCCTTCTCTTTGGTGGCTTTGTAAGGGCCACATGTGCTGTGGTGGTCAGGAAGACTTAAAGAAAGCAGCAAAATGTACCTGTACAGCTTATATTTAACCTTGTGATCAAGCTGGAATTAAGCAAGCCTGCAGATGCCCCTGGTGACCTGCTATTGACCGCCTGAACTTCTAAGTTAGGGTCAGTTGGGGCCCAGAATAGGAGGTCAAAAGCTGGTCAGTGCTCTTCAGCTCCAGCATGTTGAATAGGGAAACTTTATTGCTGTGATTTATGCAATTTGCACAGACAGGTTAAGGAGACCTTAAAACATGCCACAGTGCTCACTTACACTGGGTACACCATCCACTTGGAAAATGAATTCCGATTGTCCATATGAAACCTCTTGTGGATACGCCTTGAAGTATTTTACCCTCTGTACTCCCAAGATTCATTCCCACACTCGACCCCTGAACGTGACAAGGTTAGTGCTTCCAGATTTATTTAAACAATACAAATGAGCCAAATGAAGCACTTTACAAAGCTGATTAATTGCAAAGGCAGAATAACAATCAGTAATTAATTATTTTTTGGGGGAAGGAGGAGCAGCTAAACTTATAGAAAAGTGAAGATCTTTAATCAGTCACAGTGGCAACTTGAAGAATAACTTTTAACCAATCCACAGATATCAAATTTGGTGTTTTCTTTTCTTTTGCATACCAGAAATTCTGAAGCTGGGAGAAAAAACTGTGAGATGAGTTATAAAGAAGAAATAAAAAAAAAAAGAAATCAAAAGCGCTTGATGGTTTGCAATCTAAAGCATTTTTATTTTCCTGGTAAAGATTAATGTGTATTAAAGTAATCTTAACTTCCCCATCCAAAACAGTTTTGATGTCTTTGCTACCTGTTGCACAAGATCTAGGCCTTTCTCAAGAAGAAACTGCCAGTGGTGACAAGCTCATCTCCAAACACCAGATTTGTTTTCACATCTGATGAAAGCAAGAAACTAAACCTTAGTTGTGAAAGGTGAAAAAGGTAGGGCATTTTTGAAACCTTTTAGTGCTTCTTCATTCATAATTATTTACTGTGTGTTACCTGGATTTAATATATATAATTTAACAAGTGATTGGTCCACAGAAGGGTATAACTGCATTTGGCATAATGAAGGGGGAGGAAAATGTAAAAAAAGGAAAAAGATGGCATTAGTGAATGTCTAGCTCCTCAATTTCATAAATACTTTAAGGATGGAAGTTTAATAAGTATATTATTTATGCCTGATATATAGGCATATACTTATANTATATATATATGCCTATATATAAGTATATATATTATGCCTGAAATAATATTTACATGAAGCTCAAGAATGTCTGAGCATGAACTGTTTGAATCTGTCAGGTAAAAACACCTTTATTAATAAACATACAAACAGCTATAGAACAGAGCAGTCCTGATGGTTAAATAATAACTTGTTTTTAAAAAAGAATTCTATACATATTATTTAAAGCGATAGACTAGTCTGTCATAAGCATAATTCATGTTTTTAAGGCTGCCAAAATACATTTTTATCTGAAAGCCTGGAACAAGTCCAAAAGACACTTCTCAAGTCAATAACACACATCACAAGCTCTTATAGAAGTATCTTTCTCTTTTAATGACATATAGGCAAAGCAATCTGTAAACCTGTAAATTGGTACGGAGTGCCCATCGCCAATTTACACGTAAAAGGCTCTGCAAGCCAGTAATAGGAGTAGAATATGATCTCTGGCTAATCTTCAGAGCTAGCACTGACAGCTGTGGTCTCGTTTTAGCCTGCTGTGTGTGCTTGCTTAAAAGCATGGAAGAGTGTTATTTTTACTGTAAGTTTCCACAGACTACCCTAAACTTGTCTCAAACTGAAGAACGGAAAAGATGACCAGGTGTATCATTATTGAACAGTTGGCACTTTTAAGGCCATTATCGTGAGTCAGCTGGTGGTTTCATGCTTTGGTCTCCAATATCTGACAACCAGTGATCATTGACTGGGCTTCTGAACAGTTGGAGAACTACCATGACATAGATGCTGGGAGCAAGGAGATAGTAAGTGAGAAACATAACATCCCTTGTCTTTGAGAACTCTTACTGTTTTGGGTTTCTTTCATGCTTTCCTCAGCCCTCTCAGGTGTGCAGCTGGCAGAAGACCCCTTTGCTTATATCTCGTTGTTCAAAGCTGTTGGCTCATCATCATGGATTTCAGGTAGGAAGTATATCCCACACCCTTAAAGGATCTGTGACAGAAACCTGAGAAAAGAGAAACATATTTCTGTTCTAAATTTGTTTAAGTACTCCTGCACACTAAGGAAGGTTGAAACTCATCAGTATAAAAGCAAAAGATTTTTGGAGCTTCAGTTCAAGGGAGACTTCTAAGCTGATCTGAATCCCCTCCAAATTTGATCTAAAACTTGAGCTAGGTTTCTCCCAGGAACACACTCTTTCAATGTATTTCTGAATTTTGACTCTGGATAGAATTGCAAATACTGCAATAATGCTAGATAAGTCTTGGCACATTGATAGTTATGCAAAGTAGAGCAATCCCAAAAGGAAAAACAACACCTTCCCCAAACACTTCAAAATGTTTTGTTTGTGATGGGTACAATGCACAATTTTCTTTCAACTTTTGTTGTTGTTGCTGTTTTTTTTTCTTTTCCTAAGTATAAAAAAAAAAAAAAAAAAAAAAAAA
>WAAF01000071.1:0-13383 GCA_013400475.1 Tricholaema leucomelas
ACTGCCCCCATGGCAGAGTGGGGCACGAAGGAACTGCACCCCTGGCAGGAGTGAGCATGAAGGGACTGCCCCCATGGCAAGGGTGGGCACAAAGGGACTGCACCCATGGCAGAGTGGGGCATGAAGGGACTGCCCCCATGGCGGAGTGGGGCACGAAGTGACTGCCCCCTGGCAGCTCTGCCCTTCACCTGTCCCTGTGCCCACCTCTGAGCTCTGCTGGAGGGCAGGCAGCAGCAGCAATCTCAGCAGGGCTCTGCCCTTCTCTGCCTTGCAGGTTTGGTGCCAGGTTCCCCTGCATGTCAGATGCTTATGACCGAGAGCTGCTGGGCCTGGCACAGGAGAGTGCCCAGGAGCTGGGCTTCCAGAGCTTCACCCGGCAGGGAGTCTACTGCCTGCTGCCTGGACCCTGCTACGAGACCGTCGCCGAGTGCCACCTGCTGCAGGCGCTGGGAGCCGACGCCGTGGGTGAGCTGCGGGGCAGGGCTGGGGGCACACAGGGCACAGGGACCCTGCAGAGCACAGAGGCCCAGCAGGGCACAGGCATCCAGCAGCACACATGGATCAGAGTCACAGAACCGGGGTCAGAGTCAGTGGGTTACAGAGTCAGTCACAGCATCAGTCAGGGAGTCACAGTCACAGAGTCACAGAGTTACAGAGTCAGAGTCAGGGAGTCACAGTCACAGAGTCACAGAGTTACAGAGTCAGAGTCAGGGAGTCACAGTCACAGAGTCACAGAGTTACAGAGTCAGAGTCAGGGAGTCACAGTCACAGAGTCACAGAGTTACAGAGTCAGAGTCAGGGAGTCACAGTCACAGAGTCACAGAGTTACAGAGTCAGAGTCAGGGAGTCACAGTCACAGAGTCACAGAGTTACAGAGTCAGAGTCAGGGAGTCACAGTCACAGAGTCACAGAGTTACAGAGTCAGAGTCAGGGAGTCACAGTCACAGAGTCACAGAGTTACAGAGTCAGAGTCAGGGAGTCACAGTCACAGAGTCACAGAGTTACAGAGTCAGAGTCAGGGAGTCACAGTCACAGAGTCACAGAGTTACAGAGTCAGAGTCAGGGAGTCACAGTCACAGAGTCACAGAGTTACAGAGTCAGAGTCAGGGAGTCACAGTCACAGAGTCACAGAGTTACAGAGTCAGAGTCAGGGAGTCACAGTCACAGAGTCACAGAGTTACAGAGTCAGAGTCAGGGAGTCACAGTCACAGAGTCACAGAGTTACAGAGTCAGAGTCAGGGAGTCACAGTCACAGAGTCACAGAGTTACAGAGTCAGAGTCAGGGAGTCACAGTCACAGAGTCACAGAGTTACAGAGTCAGAGTCAGGGAGTCACAGTCACAGAGTCACAGAGTTACAGAGTCAGAGTCAGGGAGTCACAGTCACAGAGTCACAGAGTTACAGAGTCAGAGTCAGGGAGTCACAGTCACAGAGTCACAGAGTTACAGAGTCAGAGTCAGGGAGTCACAGTCACAGAGTCACAGAGTTACAGAGTCAGAGTCAGGGAGTCACAGTCACAGAGTCACAGAGTTACAGAGTCAGAGTCAGGGAGTCACAGTCACAGAGTCACAGAGTTACAGAGTCAGAGTCAGGGAGTCACAGTCACAGAGTCACAGAGTTACAGAGTCAGAGTCAGGGAGTCACAGTCACAGAGTCACAGAGTTACAGAGTCAGAGTCAGGGAGTCACAGTCACAGAGTCACAGAGTTACAGAGTCAGAGTCAGGGAGTCACAGTCACAGAGTCACAGAGTTACAGAGTCAGAGTCAGGGAGTCACAGTCACAGAGTCACAGAGTTACAGAGTCAGAGTCAGGGAGTCACAGTCACAGAGTCACAGTCACACAGTCACACTGTCACAGTCACAGAGTCACATAGTCACATAGTCACAGTCACAGAGTCACAGCCACAGAGTCACACTGTCACAGTCAGAGGCACACTGTCACAGTCACATAGTCACAGCCAAAGAGTCACAGTCACAGAGTCAGAGTGACAGTGACAGAATCACTCAGGTTGGAAGAGACCTCCAAGATGATCAAGTCCAACCTATGACCCAGCACCACCTAATCAGCTAACCCATGGCACCCAGTGCCACATCCAGCCTCTTGCTGAAGCACTGCCAGGGCTGGTGCCTCCCCCAGCTCCCTGGGCACCCCTTCCAGTGCCAACCACCCCTCCTGCAAAGGACTTCTGCCCAACATCCAGCCTCATAAAGGCCATACTGAAATGCCAACAGTGCACACTCAGCCCCAGCCTGGGCATCTCCAAACCCCCCCTCTCACCCAACCAGGCTTCAGCACCCCCACCCCAGTGCTTTCCTACCCAGGCCAGACTGGCACAGGGGACAATAATTAGCTGTGCCAAGGCCAAAGCCAGGCTGGGAACCTCTCCCCAAGTGATAAGGTCCAGCTGGGAGCAGAGAGAGAGAGGGAGGAAAGGGCAGAGCTGACTCTGCAGTCAGTGTGCATAGAAGGTAAAGATGCAGTGAGGTTCATGGAGAAGACAAAGATGCACTATTATGGGATGGAATAACATCACTGGCAAGGGAGGCTGTAGCCAGCTGGGGTTGGGCTCTGCTGCCAGGCAGGCAGCAGCAGCAGAAGGGGCCAGAGGCTGAAGCTGTGCCAGGGCAGGTCTGTGGTGGCTGTGAGGAGGAAGTTGTTGGCAGAGAGAGTGATTGGCACTGGAATGGGCTGCCCAGGGAGGTGGTGGAGTGGCTGTGCCTGGAGGGGTTGAAGCCAAGGCTGGCTGGGGCACTGAGTGCCATGGTCTGGTTGGTTGGGCAGGGCTGGGTGCTAGGTTGGCACTGAGTGCCATGCTCTGGTTGACTGGGCAGGGCTGGGTGCTAGGTTGGCACTGAGTGCCATGCTCTGGTTGGTTGGGCAGGGCTGGGTGCCAGCTTGGGCTGGCTGAGCTCGGAGCTCTCTTCCAGCCTGCCTGCTTCTATGACTCTGTGATTCACAAACCTTTTAGTTCAGAGGCTCCATTCCCTGCCCAGACTCACAGAGTCACAGTCACAGACCTCCAGGTGCTGCTCCAGAGCCTCCCTCTCCCTGCCAGAGCAGCAGGAGGCCCCAGCCATGAGCAGGTCTCTTCCAGCCTCCTTGATTCTATGACTCTGCACCCCCCGGGATGGGGTCTCTGTGTCTGGATGCTTAACCCAGCCGGAGGGGGTAAATCCTGACTGATCCTGCTCCTTTCCTCCCCTTCCACAGGCATGAGCACTGTACCAGAGGTGATTGTGGCCAGGCACTGTGGCCTGAGGGTCCTTGGGCTCTCCCTGATCACCAACAAGGTGGTGATGAGCTACAGCAGCCAGGAGAAAGCCAACCACGAGGAAGTGCTGCACATCTCGCTGGTGCGGGCTGAGGAGCTGCAGAGGCTGCTCACACACCTCCTGGGCAAGCTAAAGGAGGGCACAGCCTGCCCCTGACCTCCAGCCACTTGCCACTGCCACCTGGCAGCACCAGCAAGTGCTGGAGGAGAGCTGCTGGTGAGGTCATTCCCTTCTGCTCTCCTCCCTCTGAATACAACCTGTGGAATGCTGTCGTTGTGCTTTGGCTGCTTGGGCACAGAGCTGGGCTTGGAACTTGGCCACATTCACCCTCTCCTTAGGAGCCAGTGGCCAAACTGGCATTCTGGTCCTGGCCTCTGGCAGATCACAGGCTCACAGGATGTTAGGGGTTGGAAGGGACCTCTGGAGAGCTTCCAGTGCCACCCCTGCCAGAGCAGGGCATCGATCTTGGGTCAATATTGGCCTTAGCAGTGCTGTCCAGCCAGGCACTGGCACCTTCTGCTCCATCTGGCAGAGCTGCTGCAGGGCTTTGGCAGAGGCTTTGAAGGCCACAGGGTGTTAGGGGTGGGAAGGGACCTCTGGAGAGCTTCCAGTCCAAACCTCTGCCAGAGCAGGAGCAGAGAATCCAGCACAGGTGGCACAGGAACACATCCAGACAGGGCTGGAAAGGCTCCAGGGAAGGAGACTCCACAACCTCTCTGGGCAGCCTGTGCCAGGCTCTGGGACCCTTCCACTCAAGAATTTCTTCCTCCTGTTGAGGGGCAGCTTCCTGTGCTGCAGCTTCCATCCCTTGCCCTTGCCCTGTGCCAGGGCACAAGTGAGCAGAGGCTGTCCCTGTGCCTCCCCTCCTGACCCCAGCCCTCAGACACTGACAGGCATTGCTCAGAGGCCCTCAAGATGCTCAGATGGCAGCAAGGAGCCCCTCATGAGCTGCAGCTCCCCCTTGTCCTGCTGCAGAGCATTTGGTGCCTCTCACCCTCCTGCTCCCCTCTGCCAGGAGCCAGGTCAAGAGCTGGCCACAGGGCTTAGTGCCTACTGCAGGTGTTGTGGTGAGGCCTGATCTTCAAGTGGAAGGCTACAAAAAGATTCTGAGCACTGGAAGAGGACCAGGATCAGGCAGTTCCAAGCCCCCTGCCATGCCCAGGGACACCCTACCCTAGAGCAGGCTGCCCACAGCCTCAGCCAGCCTGGCCTGAAACACCTCCAGCCATGGGGCCTCAACCACCTCCCTGGGCAACCCATTCCAGCCTCTCACCACTCTCCTGCTCAACAACTTCCTCCTCACCTCCAGCCTCACTCTCCCCACCTCCAGCTTTGCTCCATCCCCCCCAGTCCTGCCACTCCCTGACAGCCTCAAAAGTCCCTCCCCAGCTTTTTTGTAGCCCCCTTCAGATCCTGGAAGGCCACAAGAAGGTCACCTGGGAGCCTCCTCTGCTCCAGCCTGCACAGCCCCAACTCTTTCAGTCTGTGCTCACAGCAGAGCTGCTGCAGCCCTCTCAGCATCCTCCTGGCCCTGCTCTGGACACTCTCCAGCATCTCCACAGCCCTCTTGTCCCAGGGGCTCCAGAACTGGATGCAGTACTCCAGGTGGGGTCTCAGCAGAGCAGAGCAGAGGGGGAGAATCCCCTCCCTGGCCCTGCTGGCCACACTTCTGCTGCTGCAGCCCAGGCTCTGCTTGGCTTTCTGGGCTGCAAGTGCACACTGCTGGCTCCTGTTGAGCTTCTCCTCCAGCAGCACCCCCAAGTCCCTCTCCTCAGGGCTGCTCTCCAGCCTGGCACTGCCCAGCCTGGAGTTGTGCTTGGCATTGCCTCCACCCAGCTGCAGGACCTTGTGGCCTGCTGAGTTTTTGGGTGGGTTTTGGTTTGTTTTTTCCCAGAAGGGTACTTGCTTGAGGCCCTTCCTGCTGCATTCAGTGGTGCCAGCTGCTGTGCTGCTGCTGTGCTGCTGCTGTGCTGCTGCTGTAGATGTTGCCAGCAGCAGGAGCAGGGTTGCCTCGGAGCAGCAAAGTTCAGGTGCAGGAGAATGGGTTGGGCTGGAAGGGACTTTAAAGACAATCTTAGTTCCAATCCCCACCTGCCACAGGCAGGGACAGCCTGAGGTGGCCATCATGTCCCCTTCTTTTCTCCTGGGCAAGGATAGCTGTGGTCAGTGCTGACAAATACCTACCCAGCCTGACCCCGAGGTCTTCTAGAGGGGGTGCAGCTCTCACCTGCACTTGGCTGACCAACTGCTCCCCAGCCCCTGGCACTTGGAGGAGCCTTTGGAGGCAGCAACTCCTTCTGTGTGGTGGATCTGAGTGTCAGGGCAGACTGAGGGGAAGCTGAGCTGGTGATAGCCAAGGGGAAGCTGTGCTGGGNCCGGTACTGGTGACAGCCGATGGAAAGCTGTGCTGGTGCCGGCTGAGGGGAAGCTGTGCTGGGGACAGCCAAGGGGAAGCTGTGCTGGTGATAGCCAAGGGGAAGCTGAGCTGGTGACAGCCGAGGGGAAGCTGTGCTGGTGACAGCCGAGGGGAAGCTGTGATGGGGAGAGCGGAGGGGAGGCTGGGCTGGGGACAGCCGAGGGGAAGCTGGGCGGGGGACAGTCGAGGGGAAGCCACTCCAGCTCCCCTTCCCGCAAGGCTGCTGTTGCCTTTTCAGCCCTAGCAGAAGGGAAGTGCTGAAGGACAGCAGCAAAAGCGGAGGGAGGTGGCAAGTGGCAGCTGTGCAGAACAAGAAGGAACCACTTCTACCTGCTGCCTTTTCAGCCTGGTCCCAGTATGGGCTGGTTGCAGGGCAGAGAGCAAGCAGATGATCTCCCCTGCCTGGAAGAGGATGCTTCACGCTCAGCTAATTAGTACTTGGTAAACAGAAAGGCTCTGCGGTGAGAGTGGAAGGCAGCTGTGGAGCCAGAGAGCAGCTGGAGCTACCCAGGCTGGGATTTCAGTGCCTCTCTTAATTAATCACAGTCAGGTTGGACTTCAATGTGAAGGGAAACAGCCTCCAACCCTGCTGTTGTGCTGCTAACTTCTCAAAGCAGGCTGGAGAGGATGAGGAGGAGCTTGGGAGCTTTCAGCAGCTGCCAAGCCAGGGGATGGCCCCCAGCCTGCACAGCCCCACACACTGCTCTCTGCTTTCCACTTCACACCATGACCTCCGTGGATCAAAACCTGCCAGGAACACACTAGACACGGAGTGAAGCCAAGAGGTCTCCTGCCAGGGGTGGAGAAGTGGAAGAAGGGAGATGCCTGCAGGTCTCCACGGCAGGATGGGAGAGCAGAGCTCGGTGTGGCTCTGACACAGCCAGGTGAGGGCACAGAGAGCCGTGGGGTCCACGGCACAGGAGCTGGAAGGTGGCAGGGAGAAGAGACACAGGTCCATGAGCTTGGCTCAGGTTGCAGAAGCCAAGAGTTGAGCAACTCCTCCTTCACCAAGAGCTCAGCTTCTCCCAGCCCAGAAGCTGAACTGCTAAGAAGCAGCAAGTCCCTGCCAGGCACAGCAGCCAAGCACAGCAGCCAGGCCAGTGCCTGTCCCCTCCTGGGCTTTGCTCCTTCTGCTCCAGAGAAGCAGCTCAGGACACAGCAGGACACCTCCAGGAGATTTAGGGCTGCTGGGCACACGGATCCCAGCCTGAACCCAGGCACAAACCAGCAGCAGCCAGACTGGCACTCAGTGGCATCTCACCACAGGGCTAGGGATGCCCTCCAGCTGTGGCAGAGGCTGTGTGAAGCCCACACCAGGCGCTTGTGACTGAATGCAGCTTAAAGAGGACTTAAAAGTGCATTTGCAGCCCTCTGCAGCTCAGCCTTTGGCAAGTCCTGGCTGGGTTCATCTCCTCGATAGCATTGGAGCCCTTCAGCAGTTGGGGACTCTTCTTTCTGCTGGCCCAGGTGGCTGTGGCTGGCTCAAGCTCTGTGTCTCTGCCCCGAGCATGGCATAAGGGGAGGTGCCCTGGGTGCTTGGAGGGGGGACAGAGGGGACAGAAGGGACCTGCAGTTCATGAGAGGGTTCTGCTGGGCTCAGAGAGATCTTTTAACCCTACCTTGGGAGCTTCTTTCTTTGGCTGCTGCTGAATGTCAAAAGGCTGAAATAGGCAGAGAGGGTGAGGAGAAAACCAACCCTGCTGTGGTCCTGACAGCAGTGGGCTTGGTTGGTGTGCCAGGGCAAGCGGGCACAGAGCTCTGTGTCCTGCATGGAATCATAGAACCAAGCAGGCTCATCCAGCCCAACCTGGCACCCAGCCCTGCCCAACCAACCAGAGCATGGCACTCAGTGCCAACCTAGCACCCAGCCCTGCCCAACCAACCAGAGCATGGCACTCAGTGCCAACCTAGCACCCAGCCCTGCCCAACCAACCAGAGCATGGCACTCAGTGCCAACCTAGCACCCAGCCCTGCCCAACCAACCAGAGCATGGCACTCAGTGCCAACCTAGCACCCAGCCCTGCCCAACCAACCAGAGCATGGCACTCAGTGCCAACCTAGCACCCAGCCCTGCCCAACCAACCAGAGCATGGCACTCAGTGCCAACCTAGCACCCAGCCCTGCCCAACCAACCAGAGCATGGCACTCAGTGCCAACCTAGCACCCAGCCCTGCCCAACCAACCAGAGCATGGCACTCAGTGCCAACCTAGCACCCAGCCCTGCCCAACCAACCAGAGCATGGCACTCAGTGCCAACCTAGCACCCAGCCCTGCCCAACCAACCAGAGCATGGCACTCAGTGCCAACCTAGCACCCAGCCCTGCCCAACCAACCAGAGCATGGCACTCAGTGCCAACCTAGCACCCAGCCCTGCCCAACCAACCAGAGCATGGCACTCAGTGCCAACCTAGCACCCAGCCCTGCCCAACCAACCAGAGCATGGCACTCAGTGCCAACCTAGCACCCAGCCCTGCCCAACCAACCAGACCATGGCACTCAGTGCCCCAGCCAGCCTTGCCTTCAACCCCTCCAGGCACGGCCACTCCACCACCTCCCTGGGCAGCCCTTTCCGATGCCAACCACTCTGCCCTGTGTCCATGCCCCAGCCTGGCTGTCCCGCCGGGATGCTGATGCTGCATCACTTCTCCGGTGCCGTTCTGCCCTGCCCCGGCTCCCTGTGCCATTCGAGCCAGGCTCGGGACCATCTCCACGCCTCAAACCCGCTCCCGAGAGGGCTGTGGAGCATCTCTGTTAGGGGGGACCCCCTCGTACCCCCTGTTCTCAGCGCCCAGAGGCGCCAGCAGCCCGCAGGAGCGGCGGTCCCCAGCCGCCGCCGCAGCCGCCTGCTGCCGGTGAGGTCCCTGCTGCCTGCTCCGCTTTAATTAAGCACTTCCACGCCGACAGGAGGAGGCTTCCCCCTCCCCCCGTAGCCATGGCAATGCTTCCCCTGGGCAGGTTCTGCCGGAGCCGCTGCCAAACCCCACGCGTGACCGTTTTGTTTGGGGCTGGAAATTTCCCTGCTCCCGGGGAGAACTTGGGAAAACTAAATCCCGAGGGGTGGGAGGTCAAAAGGAGCCAGAGGGGCAGCAAGGGGGCTGGCTGGGCTGAGCATCCCTGCCAGCATTCCAAGGGATGGCTCAGCCTTGAGCTGAAGGTTCCTTGGCTTTTCCTCCCCAAAACGGGAGGAACTTTCTGGATTTCATGTCCTGGCCCTGCTGTGGCCATTGGAGAATCATGGAGTGGGTTGAATTGGAAGGGACCTCAACAGATCAGCCAGCACAGGGTGCTCAGGGCCTCATCCAGCCTGGCCTTGCACACCCTTGGTGGCAGTGAGGCTGTTTCAGTCCTTCTCTTCCCCCCTCCCCAGGGACAGCAAATCATAGACGCGACCAGGTTGGAAGAGACCTCCGAGCTCAGGCAGTCCAACCTGGCAGTCATGAGCCATGGAGGTGCTGCCAGGGCCTCAGCCAGGCAGGATGACAGCAGCACAGCGCAGGGACAGGGCTGGGTGACAGTGGCAGAGCTGGGTGGCACCGGCAAGGATGCAGGGGCTTGGGAGTGACAGGCAGGAGGAGGTGGTGGCAGGCCAGGGAAGGGGGGACAAGGCAGGGATAGGTGACATGAGGCAGAGGTAGGTGATGGAGCAGGGGTAGGTGACACAAGGCAGGGGTAGGTGACACGAGGCAGGGGTAGGGGATGGAGCAGGGGTAGGTGACACAAGGCAGGGGTGGGTGACATGAGGCAGAGGTAGGTGATGGAGCAGGGGTAGGTGACACAAGGCAGGGGTGGGTGACATGAGGCAGAGGTAGGTGATGGAGCAGGGGTAGGTGACACAAGGCAGGGGTGGGTGACACGAGGCAGGGGTAGGGGATGGAGCAGGGGTAGGTGACACAAGGCAGGGGTGGGTGACATGAGGCAGAGGTAGGTGATGGAGCAGGGGTAGGTGACACAAGGCAGGGGTGNTTGAGCAGGGCAGATGACACAGGACAGGGGTAGGTGGCACAGGGCAGGCAGGGCAGACGGGGCAGGGCTGGGTGAGAAGGCAGCGACAAGCGGCAGGCTGCCTCTGTCGGTGCCACTGCGCTGCCCTCCAGCTGTCTCCCTCTCCCACGCTCCCCTCTCTACCCCTCTTCCCCACCGCGGTTCTGACGAGCTGAGCTCCCGGGATCCCCGTTCCGTGCCCCCCTTCCGTGCCCGGTCCCCCGACCCCTCCCGCCGTGCCCCGTGGCCCCGTGTCCGTGTGCCCCGGTGTCCCGATGCCTGGCACCGCTATGCCAAGGTCCCTGTCTGCCGGTCCTGCCTGGCACCGCTCCTCCGCTTCGCTCTCTACTCCGTGCCGGTGTCCCAGCCCATGGCCTCCCTCCGCCCGGGGACACTGTCCCGGTGTCCCAGCCCACGGCCTCCCTCTTCCCGGTGCCCGTGTCCCAGTGTCCTAGTCCCCGTCCCCGACCTTCCCGTCCCCAGAGCCCTGATGTCCCAGTCCCTGTGCTCCCCGCCTCCATTCCCCGTGACAACATCCCAGTGTCCCAGCCCCTGTGTCCCCCCCACCTCGGTGCCCACCGTTCCCGGTGCCCCGGTCCCTGTCACCCCACTCCCAGTGCCAATATCCCGGTGTCCCAGTCGCTGTGTCCCTGTCCCCACGCGGTGCCCACCGTTCCCGGTGTCGCGGTCCCTGTCACTCAACTCCCGCTGCCAAAATCCCAATGTCCCTGTCCCTTAGTGTCTCCCACCCGGTGCCCACCGTTCCCGGTGCCCCGGTCCCTGTCACCCCACTCCCAGTGCCAATATCTCGGTGTCCCCGTCCCTCTCCCTGTGTATGTTCCCACCTCGGTGCCCACCGTTCCCTGCGTTCCAGTCCCTATCACCTCATTCCCGGTGCCAATATCCCAACGTCCCTGTCCCTGTGTCCCGTCCCCCCCCATCCCGATGCCCGCCCGTCCCTGTGTCCCGGTCTCTGTCACCCCACTCCCGGTGTCAGTATCCCAATGTCCCTGTCCCTCTCCCTGTGTGGGTCCCCATCTCGGTGCCCACCGTTCCCAGTGTCCTGGTCCCTGTCACCCCATTCCCGGTGCCAATATCCCAACGTCCCTGTCCCCACACACCTCGGTGCCCACCGTTCCCAGTGTCCCGGTCCCTGTCACCCCATTCCCGGTGCCAATATCCCAACGTCCCTGTTCCCTCTCCCCCTCGGTGCCCACCCTTCCCGGTGTCCCGGTCCCTGTCACCCCATTCCCGGTGCCAATATCCCAACGTCTCTGTGTGTCCCCCCCCGCGCCGGTGCCCTCGGTTGGCGGTGTCCCGGGACAGGGGCGCCCCCTGGCGGCGGCGGCGCTCGACTGCGGCGCGGGTATAAAAGGCGGCGGCGAACGTGCGGGCGGCGGCAGCGGCGGCGGCAGCGGCGGGGGAGGAGATGGCCAGCCCGCAGCAGGCCCCGCACCTCCACCTGGCCGAGCTCACCGCCTCCCAGTTCCTCGACGTCTGGCGGCACTTCGACGCGGACGGTCAGTCCCGGGGCGCGGCGGACACACAGCTCCCCCTCCCACACACACAGCTCCCCCTCCCAGCCCACCCCAAGAACACCAGAGGGGAGGGCACCGGGGATGAGCACCCCCCGGGAGCGCGGGAACTGGCGGCGGGGGGGGTGGGGACAGACACGCTGCAGAGTCCCCGAATGTCCCGTCGGGGAGAGTCGAGAGAAGGAGGTAGAGACCCTGCCGCTGCAGCCCGGGGTGATGGGGAACCCCCTAGGGGTGATGGGGAGTCCCCCCTAGGGGTGAGGAAACACCCCCCCAGGCTGATGGGGAGCCCCTCGGGGGATGGACAACCCCCGCAGGGTGAGGAAGAGCCCCCCGGGATGATTTGGAGCCCCCCGGGATGATTTGGAGCCCCTCGGGGAGATGGACAATCCCCCCAGGCTGAGGAAGAACCTCCTGGGTGAGGAAGAACCCCCCAGGATGATGGGGAGCCTTCAAGGGGATGGACAATCCCCCCCCCGGGTGAGGAAGAACCCCCCCAGGATATTGGGGAGCCCCCGGGGGTGCAGCCCCGTCGGGGGAAAGCTGAGGATCAGGGGCACGGTGCCTCCCCCCCCACCCGCAGGACCTTCCTGTCGGGATAAGATGGGCACCCCCTCATGGCACCCCACCAGGAGACCCCTGGTCCGTGGCACATCATGCCAGGGAGTGCCCCAAGCCTCCATGTGCCCCCTAACCTGGGCTTAGCTCAGGGCTGGTGTCACCTCCGGGGGGGGGGGGGGGGTCCCGCTGTTCCCAGGGCACCTCCTCCCTCCCACCCTCTGCCTCCTCTCCAGTCCCTCCACAATGCCCCATCCTTGGGGCGCGGTGGTTTGGGTGGCAGCCTGGCCACCAGCCCGGCCCCAGGGCTACCTCCTTGCCCTGGAGGTGAGGGGGGTGACAGCAGGGGGTGCCCCTTGCCCGCAGCGGGCTGAGGAACGGAGCTCTCGGTCCCTCCCCAACCTGCTCCTCAGCCCCACAAGACCTCTCCCTGGGGACGCTGTGGCTGAGCCCCCAGCAGGGTTGGCACCTCCCATGGCCCCTGCGCTCCCACGGCTGCCAGCCCCACCAAGGGGCAACGGTGTCGGTGGGAAGAGTTTCGCCCAGCCCCGGGGGTGCGGGGGAAGAGGCTCAGCCTGCCGGGGACAGCAGCCCAAGGGAGGGCTCTTGCCCGACCCCAGCTCCCCTTGTCTCAGGTCTGGGGACTGAAACCCTCCTGGGAACTGCGTCACGCAGCGTCCCCAGCCGCTGGCACCGAGGGCTCAGCTCAGCTGCAGGGTGCCCTCCTGCAGCCCCCTCAGCACCAGGTGGCATGGGCGCCGCTGGCCCTGTCACCCCTGAGGCTGGCCCTGGAGCAGCTGGGGGGCTGGGGGACGTGGGACTGTGACCCGTGGGCTCCCGGGGTGGGTGTCCTGCTGCCTCCCTGCAGCGTGTCCCACGGCGCCCATCAGCTCCAAAACCTAGGGGTAGGCACGGATCCAGCTTGGCAGGGGCCCAGGAGAGGAAGGATTCGGGTGGCAGGGGACACGGTGGCCTTGATGAGGACCACTCTTGACCGCTCCGACAAGCCCCAGCAGCTCCCTTCTGCTGAGGGACCCCAGGTCCAGCCCCTCTGAGTGAGGGTCTCGTCCGATCTCTTCTCAGTACTTAACCCCCTCTGGATGGGGTTTTATGCCCCCTGCCTCTTAGGGCTGCCCATGCCCTGGGGACGTCTTTGATGTCCTCACTTCGCCGGTCACAGCCGTCCCGAGTCCCCGGGAGGAGGCTGCGAGGTGCAGCTGTGGCTATCCGGAGGGGATTTTCCATGCTGCTTCTGCTCTGCAGACGTGCAGCAGATCCATCCAAGCTGCAGCCCCGGGGCGGGGAGCACCAAGCGAGAGGTCCTGGGTTTTTTTCCTGGCCATTCCTCACCCCCATCCCATTCCCAGCTCCAAACTCCAGACGGTTTTTGTGTCTTTATTTTCCCCCTCGACTGCCCAACTGAATCCAAAGAAAGTTTGAGGCTTTTCTAGCAGCCGCAAAAAGCAAAGCTCCTGGGGAAGGGCAGGGGGGAAAAGGTCCTGGGGAAGGGCAGGGGAAAAAGCTCCTCGGGAAGGGCAGGGGAAAAAAGCTCCTCGGGAAGGGCAGGGGGGAAAAGCTTCCCGGGAAGGGCAGGGGAATAAAGCTCCTCAGGAAGGGCAGG
>WAAF01000071.1:13427-25566 GCA_013400475.1 Tricholaema leucomelas
AAAGCTCCTCGGGAAGGGCAGGGGGGAAAAGCTTCCCGGGAAGGGCAGGGGGAAAAAGCTCCTGGGGAAGGGCAGAGGGGAAAAGCTCCTGGGGAAGGGCAGGGGAAAAAAGCTCCTCGGGGAGGGCAGGGGGGAAAAGCTCCTGGGGAAGGGCAGGGGGGAAAAGCTCCTCGTGAAGGGCAGTGGGAAAAAGCTCCTCGGGAAGGGCAGGGGAAAAAGCTCCTCGGGAAGGGTAGTGGAAAAGGCTCCTCGGGAAGGGCAGAGGAAAAAAGCTCCTGGAGAAGGGTAGTGGAAAAGGCTCCTGGGGAAGGGCAGGGGGAAAAAAGCTTCCCGGGAAGGGCAGAGGGAAAAAGCTTCCCGGGAAGGGCAGGAGAAAAAAGCTCCCCGGGGAAGGGCATTGCAAAGCTCCTCTGCAGTTCGCACCCCAAACTCCTCCTTGGGAGGGGGGGAGGGTTGGATGCCGCTCGTCCAGCGGGATGCGGCTGCCAGAGAGGAAGGTGCCCTGGGACATCCCCATGCGCTTCCAGCCGGGATGTGGAAGGGCTGTTCCCAGCTGCCGCGCTGCAGCAGGGAGAAGACGCTGCTGGGGACCCCGTGGTGACGATGCTGGAGGTGGCACGGAGCGAGGTGCCAGGGGGCAAGCCCGTTGTGCTGCAGTGGGGAGGGTTCGTCGTCTTTAGAGAAGAGCCCTGGCAGTGTCGCCAGCTGTGCCCAGCTGTTGTTGGGAGGGAGGATTCCTGGCAGGGTGGTGGCAGCACTGCGGAGTCAGTGTCCTTGCTGCAGTCTTCTGGTGATGGTCACCCCCTGGAAGCCACCGAGGGACACCACCAGGGCAGCCACGGGTGCTGGCTGAGCCATCCTGCTACCAAACAAGGCTGTGGGTACCCGGGCCGGGCATTGGCACCGAGAGATGAGGGGTGGGGGACATGGGACAGGGACTTTCTGAGCCCCCAGCCACCTCGGAGACCATGACCGGGCTCCCTGCCTGGAGGGCTGACCCCATTCCGGGCCCGATCCCCCACCCGAGGGGGGCAACTCTGTGCTCGGTGCCTTCTCCCTGCCCCCCGTTTGCCCTCGCTGGCCCCGCAGTGGGGCGAGAGGAGCCAGCAGCCCGGGAGGGGTTGCCCAGGGCGAGCAAAGGCTGCTCTGGCGCCAGCATCAGAGGCAGAAAAGGCACCAAACCCTGGCAGAGGGACGAAGCCCCCTGCGATGGGGACGGGCACAGAGAAACCAGTGCCCCACAGACAGGTGCGGGGGGCAAGCCCGGGGCAGTGCCCCCTCCCCAGGCGGCAAAGCTCCCCGCACGGTCGGGTGTCGCCGGGTCTGTGCCGCTCGACTCTCTGCGGCTGTGTCACCAGGGGCAGCGGCACAGGCACGGCGCCCCCCGGCAGCATCCCACATCCCCCCTGCCCCCTGCCAGCGGGCGGGGGTCGCTTAGTGCCCGTTCTTGCTTCCCTTAGGGAATGGCTACATCGAAGGCAAAGAGCTGGAGAAGTTCTTCCAGGAGCTGGAAAGCGCCAGGAAGGGAGCGGGAGTGGTAAGAGCCTCTGCTGGCTTTGCTCCTTCCTTCCTTCCCTGGACTGGGGCACCTCCGTGGGCAGGGGCTGGAGTGTGTGGGGGGGGGTTGTGACCTGCTGCCGCCCCCTCTGCTTGCTGGCAGGGCTCCAAGTGCGACAGCCTGGGCGAGAAGATGAAAGAGTTCATGCACAAGTACGACAAGAACGCCGACGGCAGGATCGAGATGGCAGAGGTGAGGGACTGCTGCCGGCCCCGACGGCCCCTCCCGCTGCTCCTCGGCCCCCTCCCGCTGCTCCTCGGCCCCCTCCCGCTGCTCCTCGGCCCCCTCCTGCTGCTCCTCGGCCCACTCCTGATGCTCCTCCGCCCCCTCCTGCTGCTTCTCTGTCCCTCTGCTGCTTCTGTGTCCCCTCCTGCTGCCTCCCCAGTGCTCAAGTCTGTGTCCCCCAACACTCAGCCCCCCTCCCGCTGCCTGCGTGTCCCTCTGCTGCTTCTGTGTCCCTCTGCTGCTTCTGTGTCCCTCTGCTGCTTCTGTGTCCCTCTGCTGCTTCTGTGTCCCTCTGCTGCTTCTGTGTCCCTCTGCTGCTTCTGTGTCCCTCTGCTGCTTCTGTGTCCCTCTGCTGCTTCTGTGTCCCTCTGCTGCTTCTGTGTCCCTCTGCTGCTTCTGTGTCCCTCTGCTGCTTCTGTGTCCCTCTGCTGCTTCTGTGTCCCTCTGCTGCTTCTGTGTCCCTCTGCTGCTTCTGTGTCCCTCTGCTGCTTCTGTGTCCCTCTGCTGCTTCTGTGTCCCTCTGCTGCTTCTGTGTCCCTCTGCTGCTTCTGTGTCCCTCTGCTGCTTCTGTGTCCCTCTGCTGCTTCTGTGTCCCTCTGCTGCTTCTGTGTCCCTCTGCTGCTTCTGTGTCCCTCTGCTGCTTCTGTGTCCCTCTGCTGCTTCTGTGTCCCTCTGCTGCTTCTGTGTCCCTCTGCTGCTTCTGTGTCCCTCTGCTGCTTCTGTGTCCCTCTGCTGCTTCTGTGTCCCTCTGCTGCTTCTGTGTCCCTCTGCTGCTTCTGTGTCCCTCTGCTGCTTCTGTGTCCCTCTGCTGCTTCTGTGTCCCTCTGCTGCTTCTGTGTCCCTCTGCTGCTTCTGTGTCCCTCTGCTGCTTCTGTGTCCCTCTGCTGCTTCTGTGTCCCTCTGCTGCTTCTGTGTCCCTCTGCTGCTTCTGTGTCCCTCTGCTGCTTCTGTGTCCCTCTGCTGCTTCTGTGTCCCTCTGCTGCTTCTGTGTCCCTCTGCTGCTTCTGTGTCCCCTCCTGCTGCCCCCCCAAGCTCGTGTGTGTCACTCCCAACTCTCAGATCCCCTCCTGCTGCTTGTGTGTCCTCTCCTGCTGCCCCCCAATGCTCATGTGTGTGTCCCCCAACATTCAGCTCCCCTCCTGCTGCCTGTGTGTCCCTCTGCTGCTTGTGTGTCCCCTCCTGCTGCCCCCCCAGTGCTCAAGTCTGTGTCCCCCAACACTCAGATCCCCTCCTGATGCTCGTGGTCCTCCTTTGACACTTCCCCTACCCCCCCCTCCCCCGGCCCTCATGTGCCCCCACTCCCTTGATGCCCACATGTCCTCTATGCTCCCCTTTGCCTCTCCCGTGCCCCCCTGACCCTCGTGTCCCCTGCAGCTGGCCCAGATCCTGCCCACGGAGGAGAATTTCCTGCTGTGTTTCCGCCAGCACGTGGGCTCCAGCTCGGAGTTCATGGAGGTGAGTGGGGGCAGGCTGAGCCCAGCTTCCCTCCGGGATTTGGGCTCCAGTATCCAGCTCCACCCTGGAGAAGCAAGCAGCAGCTGGCACTGCCCAAAGCCCACGGGCGGGGGGGGGGGCGGGGGGACAGTCACTCAGCCGTGGGAGGTGAGATGGAGCCTGCTGGTGTGGGCAGAGCTGGCTCGGGGGTCCTGCTCTGCAGCTGAGGAGAGCTGCAGGGATTTGGAGCTCTCCCTCTGCATCCCCTCCGCGGGGAGCCTGCTCCTTGGTGCCCCCCAGGGATGGGCTGCAGCAGAAAGAGCTGCACTGAGACACCCCAGAACCTCCTCTGCCTTGGCCTGGGGTGAAGCCACCTGCAGGGGTGCAGCAGAAAGAGCTGCACTGAACCACCCCAGAACCTCCTCTGCCTTGACCTGGGGTGAAGCCATCTGCAGGGGTGCAGAAAGAGCTGCACTGAGCCACCCCAGAACCTCCTCTGCCTTGGCCTGGGGTGAANGTCCTGGGCTGAAGACGTCTGCAGGGGTGCAGAAAGAGCTGCACTGAGCCACCCCAGAGCCTCCTCTGCCTTGGCCTGGGGTGAAGCCACCTGCAGGGGTGCAGAAAGAGCTGCACTGAGACACCCCAGAACCTCCTCTGCCTTGGCCTGGGGTGAAGCCATCTGCAGGGCTGCAGCAGAAAGAGCTGCACTGAACCACCCCAGAACCTCCTCTGCCTTGACCTGGGGTGAAGCCATCTGCAGGGGTGCAGAAAGAGCTGCACTGAGCCACCCCAGAACCTCCTCTGCCTTGGCCTGGGGTGAAGCCATCTGGAGGGCTGCAGGGGACCAGCTGGGTTGGGAACTGGGTGAAGGGCAGAGGCCAGAGGGCTGGGGCCAGCAGCACAGGGTCTAGTTGGAAGGCAGCTCCAGAGGAGGCTCTGGGGGTGCTGGTGGAGAGCAAGCTCATCAGTGTGCCAGCCATGAGCCCTCCTGGCCAAGGAGGTCGATGGGATCCTGAGGGCATGCAGAAGAGTGAGGCCAGCAAGCCCAGGGAGGTTGTTGTCTTCCTCCTCCTCCTCCTCTCCTCTGCCCCAGTGAGGCCACATCTGGGTTCAGTTCTGGGCTCCCCAGCTCAGGAGGGACAGGGAGGGAGGTGTGTGTGGGGGGAGTTAATCTGCCTGGCTCTCAGCTGATGATAACAAATGGAGAAGGACCTCATGAAGGTCAAAAAGAGCCAAGTGTGGAGTCCTGCACTGGAGCAGGAACAACCTCCTGTGCCAGGACAGGTTGAGGAGGTGACCTCTGCTCTACAGGGAAGGCCCTGGGGGTGCTGGGGGGCAGGAGGGTCACCGTGGGGCTGCAAGGATGCCTCAATGCCAGGAAGAGCCCAGGGGTCTTCTGGAGGGCATTCGGCAGAGGATGGGCAGCAGCTCAAGGAGAGGTCTCCTGCCCCTCTCTGCTCTGCCCTGGTGAGGCCACATCTGGAGGACTGTGCCCAGTTCTGGGCTCCTCAGTTCAGGAGGGACAGAGAAGTGCAGGGGAGAGTCCAGGGCAGGCTGCAGAGCTGCTGAGGGGCCTGGAGCAGCTCTGGGAGCAGCAGAGGCTGAGAGCCCTGGGGCTGAGAGCCTGCAGGAGAGCAGCCCCAGAGGGCAGCTGAGCAGTGCTCAGCAAGAGCTGAAGGAGCTGTGGGGGGCAGGAGAATGGGGCCAGACTCTTGTCAGTGGTGCCCAGGGCCAGGCCAAGGGGCAGTGGGCACAAAGTGGCACCCAGGAGGTTCCAGGTGAGCAGGAGGAGAAAGCTGTTTGGTGTGAGGCTGCTGGAGGCCTGGAGCAGGCTGCCCAGAGAGGCTGTGGAGTCTCTGCAGAGCTTCCAACCCCTCCCTGGGCACTGTGCTGCTGGGCAGGCTGCTGTGGGTGCCCTGCTGGGGCAGGGGCTTGGAGTGGATGGTCCCAGGAGGTCTCTTCCAACGCTCACCATGGGATTCTGTGCCCAAAACGTGCCTGGGGGGAGGGGGTAGGGACCCATGGAGCATCCTGTGGTAGGGAGAGCTTCTGCTTGGGAAATGCACCTGGGGTGGAGGTGACAGAGGAGCTGCTGTGCCCTGCGCAGGGGGCGGCCAGCAGGCACCGCTGCGATGAGCTGAGCCGATCTCTGCTGGGGTCTGGGGCGGGGGGGGAATGGTGCAAGTGGAGGGGTACAGCCGCCTGGGGTGGGGGTCAGCACGGGGCAGGATCCCATCCCCCATTTGACCTTCCCGGCGGCTCCTCCGCAGGCTTGGCGCAGGTACGACACAGACCGCAGCGGCTACATCGAAGCCAACGAGCTGAAGGTGGGCACGGAGCGGGGGTGGGCTGCGGGCACGGAGTGGGCTGTGGGCACGGGGTGGGCTGTGGGCACGGAGGACTGGGGGAGGGATGCGGGCACAGGGAGAGGGTGGGCGGGGGGCACGGGGCGAGGTGGGCTGCGGGCACGGAGTGGGATGCAGGCACGGGGGGCTGCGGGCACGGGGTGGGCTCTGCTAGGTAGCCAGCAGCGGGGGGCACCCTCAGCGGGACAAGCAGGGTGGGGAGAGCCAGCAAAGCCCTCCCCTTGCAGGGCTTCTTGTCGGACCTGCTGAAGAAGGCGAACCGAGCGTACGACGAGCCCAAGCTGCAGGAGTACACACAGACCATCGTGAGTGGGACCCCCTCGGCTGGCACTGGGCGGGGGAGGGTACCCAGGTGCCCCTCAGGGGGTTCCATCACCCCCTGCCCCTCCCTCCCCGGCAGATGCAAGGGAGGGGAGGGGGAGGCAGGGGCTGACTTGGCGCTTTCTGTGTCCCGGCAGCTGCGGATGTTCGACATGAACGGCGACGGCAAGCTGGGACTGTCCGAGATGTCCCGGTAAGGGCACGGCTGCGGGGCAGGCTGCTGGGCACTGGAGGCAACTCCAGCTGGCAGCTGGGCACCAGTAGGGTGCCCAAGGCTCAGCGCTGGGGCCAGCTCCGCTCAATGTCCTCACCGATCATTGAGGCTCCCTCGGTCAGTCTGCAGCTGGCACCAAGCTGGGTGGCAGTGTGGGTCTGCTGCAGGGCAGGGAGGCTGTGCAGAGGGCTCTGCCCAGGCTGCACCCATGGCTGAGGCCAATGGGATGAGGTTCAAGAAGGCCCAGGGCTGGGTCCTGCACCTGGGGCACAGCAACCCCAGGAAGGCTCCAGGCTGGGGCAGAGTGGCTGGAAAGTGCCCAGCAGAAAAGGCAGCCCTGGGGGTGCTGGGTGGCAGCAGCTGAGGAGGAGCAGGGGGTGCCCAGGTGGGCAAGAAGGGCACCAGCAGCCTGGGCTGGAGCAGCAGTGGTGTGGGCAGCAGGAGCAGGGCAGGGATTGTGCCCCTGGGCTGGGCACTGCTGAGGGCACAGCTTGAGTGCTGGGGTCAGGTCTGGGCCCCTCACTCCCAGAAGGACATTGAGGAGCTGGAGCAGGTCCAGAGAAGGGCAGGAAAGGTGGGGAAGGGTCTGGAGCAGAGGGCTGGGGAGGGGCAGCTGAGGGAGCTGGGGGTGTGCAGTGTGGAGCAGAGGAGGCTGAGGGAGACCTCACTGCTGAGAGGAGGCTGCAGCCAGCTGGGGCTGGGCTCTGCCCCTGGGCTCAGGGGACAGAAGGAGAGGACCTGGGCTCAGAGTGCCGCGGGGCAGGTTTGGTTCAGCCATGAGGAACAACTTCCTCCCCAGGCAGGGCTGTCAAGCCCCTCAGCCAGGCTGCCCAGGGTGCAGGGCTGCAGTCCCCATCCCTGCAGGACTTTCAGAGGCAGGGAGCTGTGGAGCTGAGGGCCAGGTGGTGCCCAGGCAGTGGTGCCCAGGCAGTGGTGCCTTGAGGCTTGGACTCCACCTCCAGGGCTTCTCCCCAGGCAAGGCGGTTCTGTGCTTCTGAGGAAGCAGTGGGGAGGCAAAGACACCCTGAGACACTGGTGTCTAGGAAAGGTCTGAGGCCACTTGGGTCTCCTCTTCTCTTTGGTGCCCAGCTGAGGGGAAAAGCCACCCAGAGCCACCCAGAGCCACTTTGCCTGTGCAGAGTGTCTCCTGCTGGCTGCCTCCCGCTCACCGCTGCCTCTCTTCTCTTGCAGGCTGCTGCCTGTGCAAGAAAACTTCCTGCTGAAGTTTCAGGTAAACTAAAAGCCACCAGATGAGCTCCACCCCCCCACCCCCAACACACACCCCCCCTGCCCTGCCTGATCATGCCCCCCACCCTCACACCTCAGTGTCCCTTGCCCAGGGGATGAAGCTGTCCTCCGAGGAGTTCAATGCCATCTTCACCTTCTACGACAAGGTAGGCAGCCAGCTCCTGGCAAGCTGCCCTCAATCAGCACAGCTCCCCCACAGAAGGGGGGTTAGGGGGGTGGGAGGTGTTCAGGTGGGACAGTTCCCTGCTTGGGTTTGGGGTACGAGTCTGGGGGTGATGTCCTTCCGTTGCTCCCCAGGATGGAAGTGGCTTCATCGACGAGCAGGAGCTGGACGCGCTGCTGAAGGACCTCTACGAGAAGAACCAGAAAGTGAGGGGGGGAGACAGGGAAGGGTGGGGTGGGAGCTGCCCTAGATGGAATCAGAGAGTGGCTTGGGGTTGGAAAAGCTCCTCCAAGGTCATCCAGTCCAACCAGCAGCAACCCAACCCCACCCCATGGGCACCAAACCCTCTGCCCAAGTGCCATGGGCACACAGCTCTGCAGCACCTCCAGCCAGGGGCACTCCCTGGGCAGCCTCTGCCCATCCCTGACCACTCCACCAGCAGAGACATTTTTCCTCCTCTCCAACCTAAGCCTCCCCTGGCACAATTCCAGCCCAGGTCCTCTCCTTCCATCCCCTGAGCCCAGGGGGCAGAGCCCAGCCCCAGCTGGCTGCAGCCTCCTCTCAGGGAGCTGCAGAGAGCAATGAGGTCTCCCTCAGCCTCCTCTGCTCCACACTGCACACCCCCAGCTCCCTCAGCTGCCCCTCCCCAGCCCTCTGCTCCAGACCCTTCCCCACCTTTCCTGCCCTTCTCTGGACCTGCTCCAGCTCCTCAATGTCCTTCTGGGAGTGAGAGGCCCCAAACTGAACTCAGTTTCCCCCAAATTCCTCCTGTCATCTTCCACCTCCTCTGTCCATGCTGCTCGTGGAGCTGGTTCAGGCTGCAGAAGAGAATGCTGCAGGGAGAGCTCAGAGCAGCCTTGCAGTACCTGAAGGGGCTGCAGGAGAGCTGGAGAGGGACTTTGGACAAGGGCTGGCAGTGCCAGGAGGAGGGAGAATGGCTTTGAGCTGGGAGAGGAGAGGGAGAGTGGAGAGGAGGAAGAAATGGGATGGGAGAGCCTGGCACAGGTTACCCAGGGAGGTTGTGGAGCACAGAAGCACAGAATGGGATCTTTGATCCCATTCTGTGCTTCTGTGCTCCACAACCTCCCTGGAGGTGTTCAGGACCAGGCTGGATGAGTCCCCAAGCGCCCTGTGCTGGTGGGAGCTGTCCCCTGCCCACGCCACTGGCTGAGCTTTGAGCTCCCTTCACCACCACGAATCCATTAAACCCTTTGTCCCCCACGGGAGGCTACGCTGGAGCTTGAGGCAGATGCCAGCTTGGGGGATGCCCTTCCCAGGCAGCATTGAAGCCCTCCAGACCATCCCCTTTTTGTTCCTTGCAGGAGATGAGCATCCAACAGCTCACCAGCTACAGGAGGAGCATCATGAACCTGGCTGCTGGGGGCAAACTCTACCGCAAGGAGCTGGAGATTGTGCTCTGCAACGAGCCCCCCATGTAGGGACCTTCCTCTCCCTCCTCACAGCACCCCTTGCTCCTCTTCCTTCTCTTTCTCCTTCTCCTCCTTCTCCTTCTTCTTCTCCTCCTCCTTCTCCTCCTTCTTCTTCTCCTCCTCCTTCTCCTCCTTCTTCTTCTTCTCCTCCTCCTCCTCCTTCTCGTCCTCCTCCTCCCTCTTCTCGTCCTCCTCCAGCTCCTTCTCCTCCTCCTCCAGCTCCTTCTCCTCCTTCTCCTCCTTCTCTTTCTCCTCCTCCTCCTCCTTCTCCTCATTCTCTTTCTCCTCCTCCTTCTTCTCCTTCTTCTCCTCCTCCTCCTTCTCCTCCTTCTTCTCCTCCTCCTCCTCCTTCTCCTCCTTCTCCTCCTCCTCCTCCTCGTCCTCCTCCAGCTCCAGCTCCTTCTCCTTCTCCTCCTCCTGCAGCTCCTTCTCCTCCTCCTTCTCCTCATTCTTTCTCCTCCTCCTCCTGCTTCTCCTCATTCTCTTTCTCCTCCTTCTCGTTCTTCTCCTTCTCCTTCTCATCCTTCTCCTCTTCCTCCTCCTCCTTCTCCTCTTCCTCCTCCTCCTCCTCCTCCTCCTCCCTACAGCCAAGCACAAGGAGGAGCAACCTCTCCACCCCCCCCCCACTGCTGTGCCAGAGGGGCCAGGGGGTGGGTGACAGCCACCCCCCACCCCCACCAGCACCTCCCCAGCAGCTCTTAGTAGTTAAAATCTCACCTCGGGCGTTTTGGTTACCCCTGTGGTTAGTTTAGTTGTTGGGGAAGGGGTTGGTTGGGCTGGGGATGAGGGGTGGGGGAGGTCTGGGGGGGCTGTTTCGTTGGTTTTAGTCTCAATTCTTCAGTTTTTATTGGTTACCAAAGAGTTTGCAAATAAATTAAGTACTGCTAGAGCCCAGCCCCAGCTGCCAGTCTTGGGGGGGGTAGGGGCAAAGAGCCCCTCAAAGTAGGGTGGGGGGTGGCAGAGAGAGGTGGGAGCCTCATAAGGGTTGTTAGAGGCTGGCAGGGAGAGGTGGGAGCCTCAAAAAGTGGAATGGGGGGTGCCAGGGAGAGGTGAGAGCCTCATAAAGGGAATTAGAGGCTGGCAGGGAGAGGTGGGAGCCTTACAAAGTGGGTTGGGGGGTGGCAGGGAGAGGAGGGAGCCTCAAAAAGGGAGTTAGAGGCTGGAAAGGAGAGGTGGGAGCCTCAAAAAGGGAGTTAGAGGCTGGCAGGGAGAGGAGGGAGCCTTACAAAGTGGGTTGGGGGGTGGCAGGGAGAGGAGGGAGCCTTACAAAGTGGGTTGGGGGTGGCAGGGAGAGGAGGGAGCCTCATAAAGGGAGAGGCTGGCAGGGAGAAGTGGGAGCCTTACAAAATGGGTTGGGGGGTGGCAGGGAGAGGTGGGAGCCTCCTAAAGGGAATTAGAGACTGGCATGAAGAGGTGGAAGCCTCCAAAAGTTGGTTGTGGGGTGGCAGGGAGAGGAGGGAGCCTCATAAAGGGAGTGAGAGGCTGGTAGGGAGAGGTGGGAGCCTCCAAAAGTGGGTTGGGGGTGTCAGGGAGAGGTTGTTGGGGTCTCAGGGGGAGATGTGACCCAGACAAAGTGCACAGCGGAGTGGCAGGGTAGGGTGGAGCCCCTCAAAGCTGGTTAGAGGGCGGCAGGGACAGGTGGGATCCTCATGAAGAAGGCTGTGGGGTGGCAGGGAGAGGTAGGAGCCCCACAGAGTGGGGTGGGGGTTGGCAAGCTGAAGTGAGACCTCTCCCAAACTCCACTGGGGGGTTGTGGGGAGAGGTGGGACTGCCCCACACCTCTCTGCACCCTGTGGGTTTGGAGGAGGAGGTGTGGAGAATCCCTGGGCAGCGGAGCACAGGCGTGCTGGGCACACTGACAGCCCCAGGGTGCTGGCCTCCAGGACAGCCTCGCTGACCAGAGCCTCCCAGTCACCCACCCCAGACCCTGCCAGAGCCACAGGGACAGCCCAGGGGCACCCAGGACAGCCCAGGACAGCTCAGAGCAACCCACTACAGCCCAGCGCAGCCTGGTGTGACCCAGTGCAGCCCTTTGCTGCCCACTGTGACCCACTGCAGCCTGGTCTGACCCAGTGCAGCCCTTTGCTGCCCACTGTGACCCACTGCAGCCTGGTGTGATCCAGTACAGCCCTTTGCTGCCCACTGTGACCCACTGCAGCCTGGTCTGACCCAGTGCAGCCCTTTGCTGCCCACTGTGACCCACTGCAGCCTGGTCTGACCCAGTGCAGCCCTTTGCTGCCCACTGTGACCCACTGCAGCCTGGTCTGACCCAGTGCAGCCTGGTGTGACCCAGTGCAGCCCTTTGCTGCCCACTGTGACCCAGTACAGCCCGGTGTGACCCAGTACAGCCCGGTGTGACCCGGTGCAGCCCTTTGCTGCCCACTGTGACCCAGTACAGCCCGGTGTGACCCGGTGCAGCCCTTTGCTGCCCACTGTGACCCAGTACAGCCCGGTGTGACCCGGTGCAGCCCTTTGCTGCCCACTGTGACCCAGTACAGCCCGGTGTGACCCGGTGCAGCCCTTTGCTGCCCACTGTGACCCAGTACAGCCCGGTGTGACCCGGTGCAGCCCTTTGCTGCCCACTGTGACCCAGTACAGCCCGGTGTGACCCGGTGCAGCCCTTTGCTGCCCACTGTGACCCAGTACAGCCCGGTGTGACCCGGTGCAGCCCTTTGCTGCCCACTGTGACCCAGTACAGCCCGGTGTGACCCGGTGCAGCCCTTTGCTGCCCACTGTGACCCAGTACAGCCCGGTGTGACCCGGTGCTGCCCTTTGTTCCCTAGTGTGACGCAGTACAGCACTGCCGTAACCCCGCGCAGCGCGGGATGGGGCGAGCGGAGCGCCTCGCAATGCGCCCTCCCGGCCGCCAGGCGGCGTGTGTCGGCGAGGCCGGCGGCGGTGCATGCGCGGGGCGGGGGCGGGGCGCGGAGCCGGCGACCGCGCCGTGAGGTGTCCGCTTGCCAGCCAGCTCGCCCGCTCGCCTGCCGCCGCCATGGCTCTCCTGCACACTCGCCGGCTCCTCGCCGCCCCCCGTTTCTTTACCGCCGCCGCTAACCGCGCCAGGTGAGGGATGAGGACTTGGTTTAGGCCCTTAGCCGTCTGCCGGTACCAGCGGAGGAGCTTTCTCGCCGCTGGGCTCGGTACCTCTTTCAGGCAGGGGGAAGGGATCGGGGCGGAGGG
>WAAF01000076.1:0-17849 GCA_013400475.1 Tricholaema leucomelas
GGTTTGGGCTAGAAGGCACTTCCAAAGTCCAACCCTCCCTGCCAGGCAGCAGGGATATCCTCAACCAGATCAGGCTGCTCACAACCCTGTCCAGCTTCACTTCAAATATCTTCAAGGCTGGGGCCACAATCACCTCCCTTAAGCAACCTGTTGCAGTGTTCCATCACCCTCACGGTGCAGAACTTGTTCCTAACATCCAATCTCAATCTGCTCTGCTCTAGTTTGAANGCTCTGCTGGCAACGCTGCTTTGGATGCAGCCCAGGCTGTGCTTTGCCTTCTGTGCTGCAGTGACTTTATGGTCAGGACTAGAGGTTTAGGGAAGGTTTAGGCTGGATATTAGGCAATATTTCTTCACTGGAAGGGTTATCATACACTGGAATGGTCTGCCCAGGGCAGTGCTGGTGTCACTATCCCTGGGGGTGTTTGAGCAGCTTGTGGACTCAGCACATGGGGATGTGGTTTGGTGTTGAACCTTCAGTGCTGGTTTGAGGGTTAGATTGGATGATCTTTGAGGTCTCTTCCAAACAGATGTATTCTCTGATTCTGTGGTTCTGTCACAGGGAAGACTGATGGTGTCCTCTTTGTCCATGGCTGGAACAGCTCAGCTATTCAAGTATGCAATACCTACAAACCAAATGTATAACACCTACAACTGAAATCCTGGTGAGAGACCTGGAGCACAGCCCTCTGAGGGGAGGCTGAGGGAGCTGGGGGTGTGCAGCCTGCAGAAGAGGAGGCTCAGGGCAGAGCTCATTGCTGTCTGCAGCTCCCTGAAGGGAGGCTGTAGCCAGGTGGGGTTGGGCTCTGCTGCCAGGCAAGCAGCAACAGAACAAGGGGACACAGCCTCAAGCTGTGCCAGGAGAGGTCTAGGCTGGATGTTAGGAGGAAGTTGTTGGCAGAGAGAGTGATTGGCATTGGAATGGGCTGCCCAGGGAGGTGGTGGAGTCACCATCCCTGGAGGTGTTCAAGAAAAGACTGGAGTTGCTTGGTGAGGAGGAGACTAAGGGCTGACCTCATCATGTTTATAAATATGTGCAGGGTGAGTGCCAGGAGGCTGGGGCCAGGCTCTGCTGGGTGATGCCCAGGGAGTGCCAGGACAAGGGGCAGTGGGTGGGAGCTGAGGCATAGGAGGTTCCATGTGAACCTGAAGAAGAATTTCCTTCCCTGTGAGGGTGACAGAACACTGGAAGAGGCTGCCCAGGGAGGTTGTGGAGTCTCCCTCTCTGGAGGTATTAGTGACATGGTCTGGTTGATTGGCCAGGGCTGGGTGCTAGGTTGGACTGGATGAGCTTGGAGGTCTCTCCCAACCTGGTTGATTCTATGATTGGCCAGGGCTGGGTGCTAGGTTGGACTGGATGAGCTTGGAGGTCTCCTCCAACCTGGTTGATTCTATGATTTCCTTTAGAGCTGATGACCTGGAATGGGCATTTCATCTCACTCTAAAGGCTTCAGAGATAAATCAGACTCTTGAAGTGTTTCTATCTCTCTTTCAACACAAGGAGTTTCTTGGGTGAGTTGCTTGTACACAGGTTTTCATGGTGAGCATTGGGTATTAAATGGTGTGAGCTGTTCTTTTCACAGCTAGGAACCACTAAACCAGAGGCCAGGCTCCTGCCTTAACATTCTGAAGGAGTTCAAGTCAAGGATATTTGGACTGATAGTTTATTGAGACAGAACTTGAAAACTGAGCCATTTTTGCTCTGCTTATTCACTTAGGGCTAAAGTTCACAAAATACCTTCTTGCCAAAAGAATTTTTTTCAGTTGAGCCTTGCTTTGGACATGCTGCAAGTATTTGCATTAAACTTCATGAAACCTTTAATTATTATTTCTCAGCTCATTCAGCTTGCCAGAAGCACAGAAGAAGCTCTGAGAAGGCCATGCTAGGCTTAAAAGTGATTGTTTTTAAATGGCATCTGTGTTACACAGTGAAAAAGCAGCCAAAAAAAGCTGCCTTAAAGCAGCCTCAAAGACCTAGGGGCTTTTATTCTTCACAGAGCAGTGTTTTCCATTAAGCAGTAAGCAAATCAGGGGCACAGAAAGAAGGGCAGGTAATAGTTGATGGAACCTGAGGCAGAGCAATTCCTGCCCTGCCCTGTCCATAAACCCAGGCAGCCTTATCTTAAAAGACCATTACAAGCTTTAGTCAACCATATGCACAGAGAGATGTTAGCTACCTGCAGCAAAAAAAAGCCTTGTGGCCCTTGTTAATGGCAGCTGTGTGAATGCTGGCAGCAGCCCAGAGCTCAAAACAACCTTCAGGAGGTAGCTGAGAGAAGCAATCTGAGCTGGTGATCAGACAGGAACACTTCCTTCAGTAGTGTGAAAGTCCTGGTGAAGATTTACATAATTAATCTTCAGCACCAAAACATTTGTGATGCAGTTTAATAATCTGGGTGATAGGCAGGTCCTGTTAATTACCATCTTTGCTTCCTGGTGCTAAAAGCCATTGTTTCCAAGCTCTCAGCTTAGAAGTTTATAGCTTGAATAGCACAGCAGGTTTGCACATGATTAATGCCTGAGTGCTTGGCATTGACTGAGGGTCTGCCCAAGCCCTGGTCCTGCCACAGGCTTCAGGTGTGACTGGGTGGGGGAAGGAAGAGGTTTTGGGGACAGTTCTGCATTGATGGTGTCCTAGTTGCAGATAGCCAAGCAGTTGGTATCTGATACTCCAGCTGCAGGCTCAGGCACAGCATCACAGAATCAACAGCACTACAGAATCGACAGCACCACAGAATCAACAGCACCACAGAATCAACAGCACCACAGAATCAATCAACAGCATCACAGAATCAACAACACCACAGCATCAATAGCACCACAGCATCACAGGATCAACAGCACCACAGCATCACAGAATCACAGCACCACAGAATCAACAGCATCACAGAATCAACAGCATCACAGAATCAACAACATCACAGGATCAATAGCACCACAGCATCACAGAATCACAGCACCACAGAATCAACAGCACTACAGAATCAACAGCACCACAGAATCAGAGAATCAACAGCATCACAGAATTAACAGCATCACAGCATCACAGAATCACAGCACCACAGAATCAGAGTTGTCAGGGCTGGAAGGGACCCCAAAGATTATCCAATTCCAACCTCTCCCCTGCCATGGGCAGGGACACCTCATACTAGATGAGGTTGCTCAAAGCCACATCCAGCCTGGACTTTAAAACATCCAGGGATGAGGCTTTCACTACCTCCCTGGGTAACCTGTGCCAGTCTCTCACCACCCTCATGCTGAAGAACTTCTTCCTAGTGTCTAACCTATATCTCCCCTCCTCTAGCTTGGATCCATTCCCCCCAGTCCTATCACTACCTGACAGCCTAAAAACTCCCTCAGCAGCTTTCTTGTAGACCTCTTTAGATATTGCAAGGCCACAAGAAGGTCTCCTCGGAGCCCTCTCTTCTCCAGACTGAGCAATCCCAACTCTCTCAGCCTGTCCTCACAGGAGAGGTGCTCCAGTCTTATCCGTTGTCTCCCTCCTACAGACATCAACTAACTGTGGGGCTCTGTTTTAAAGCACACAGTGTAGAGCTGTGTAGCTTCTATGTTTTCATTGATGTTTTTGTTGTTTCTTGATTTATTGCCTTTTTAAAGCAAATATCTGAAATATCTTCCTAGTGTCACCCCAGAGTCTGCTGAAGAGGTGCTGACTTCTTACAAGAGAAGGAAAGGGGCTCTTGGGCATCACAAACCTCAGAGGTCATCTACTTCAAGCTTCTTGCCATGGGTAGGGATGCTTCTTAGCTAGACTCAGCTGCTAGTGGCCTCATCCAACTTGGCCTTGAACACCCTCAAGGAGGAGACATCCACAACCCTCCTGGGCAACCTGTTCCAGAGGCTCACCACCCTCATACTGAAGAACTTCTTCCTAAGATCAAGTCTAACCCCACTCTCCCTCAGCTATAAACCATTCCCCCTTATCCTGTTGTTAAACACCCTTATGAAAAGTCCCTCTGCAGCCTTCCTGTAGGATCCCTTCCGATACTGGAAGGCAGCTCTAAGGCCCCCCCCAGAGTCTTCTCTTCTCTAGGCTGATCAACTCCAGCTGCCTCAACCTATCCTCATTGCAGAGATGTTCCAACCCTTGGATCATCTGTGTGGCCCTTCTGTGGACTCTCCCCAACAACTCTGTGTCCTTATGAAGTGGACACCAGCAGTGGACACAGTATTCAAGGTGGTGTCTCAGAAGAGCAAAGTAAAGAGGCAGAATCTCCTCTCTCGACCTGCTGGCCACACTCCTCCTGGTCATCATGAGGAAGTTGTTGCCAGCCTAACTGTTAGCAAGGCTTTTGTAACTCTTCTGCACAAGATGAGCATAGAGGAGGGTGGTGAAGCTGGTAAAGGGCCTCGAACACAAACCCTGTGAGGAGAGGCTGAGGGAGCTGGGGGTGTGCAGCCTGCAGAAGAGGAGGCTCAGGGCAGAGCTCATTGCTGTCTGCAGCTATCTGAAGGGAGGCTGTAGCCAGGTGGGGTTGGGCTCTTCTGCCAGACACCCAGCAACAGAACAAGGGGACACAGCCTCAAGTTGTGCTGGGGGAGGTCTAGGCTGGATGTTAGGAGCCGTCCCTGGAGCTGTTCAAGACAGGATTGGATGTGGCACTTGGTGCCATGGTCTAGCCTTGAGCTCTGTGGTAAAAGGTTGGACTTGATGATCTGTGAGGTCTCTTCCAACCCTGATCATACTGTGAGACTGTGATACTCTGAAGTTGTTGTCAGAGAGAGTGATTGGCATTGCAATGGGCTGCCCAGGGACGTGGTGGAGTCACTATCCCTGGAGGTGTTCAAGAAAACCCTGAATGAGGCACTTAGTGCCATGGTCTGGTTGACTGGATAGGGCTGGGTGCTAGGTTGGGCTGGATGAGCTTGGAGGTCTCTTCCACCCTGGTTAATTCTGTGATTCTATGAATAAGGAACAACAATAAGGTAATTTTTACAGCTGTTTGAGGAGATGCTGTTTGAAACTCCAAGGGATGTCAGGGAGGAGAGCACTGTATGAAAGAAAAGGGACTTGTCTGAGATTCAAAGGGGGCAGCAGAGACTGGGATCCACGGGCAAACAGCAGACAGACATCACCTTTTAAGTGCTGAGAAGAAAATGACAGCGCAGGGACGAGCAAAGCCTTTACACAAAAGGGAAAGGGCAACCAGTGGAGAGCTTCACCGTGAGAGCTGACATGGGCAGGCAGACAGGCTAAGGAAATGATCTTTGCAGCAGTGCAGTGGCAAGGCAAGCACGAGGCAAGACTGTGCTAGCTCTAAAGGAGAGCTGCAAGAATTGAGACCCAAGATAACGAGCTCTTGGTTGGGAGTTGGATTTGTGTAACTGGATAAGCAAGACTTGCTCCATTTCATTCCTTTTTGTTAAACAGGGGAGACTTTAAGCTAGAGGCTGGACATGAGAAGCCAAATAGAAGCTCATACCCAGACTGAGAGCTCGATGCAAGGTAACAGCATTGTGAAGAAAGAATGAGAAGGAAAGGCTGAACAGAGCAGGAAGAGTTCTGCTGCAGCCTGGTGTAACTCACTGACATCTCCTAATGAATTGTTAACCAAATAGGTATTTTAGTTTGGACAGGAAAAGAACTTTCCTGTACAGAGAGCAGATCCATTAGCAGAGGAAAGAGGCAGCCAGTGACTGGCACTTGCAGAGTAGAATAGCCCAAATTAGGAGATTGCAGGAACCAGAAGGCCAGATCCATGGAAGGAAAGAGAAGGAGCAGAACTGGTTATGATGCAGGTGGCTGGAGAGCTGAGAGGGCTGGGGCTGCCCTGGGGCAGAGATGAGGCAGCAGGACCTGATGTCAAAGAGGCAGGATGGAACTTGGGGATGGTTTCATAGGATGTCAACTGCTGCTTTTGAGAAAGGACTGCCAAAAAAATCAAGGTGAAGTACACTGCATGGCAGGTCAGAAGATAAGGAGCCAGCCAGGGAAATAGCACTTCAATTTACTTATCTTATCTTAAAAGCTATTAGAGAGAAGAACATACTTGTACTTTAACTCCTAGCCTGGTACTCCTCACTTCCTAGGTGTGTGCATGTGTTTTAACTTGAAATAATCAATGTCTAAGAAGAGTAGGAGATAAAACCTATTTATAGGTGTGCCCTCTGCCATCAGACTGTACAACCAGGGCATGCAAGGGAAAAAAATGGGGGGTGAGTGGCTGCAAGTCAAAGCCTGTTTTGTCTCACAGAATGATAGAATGTGAGGGGCTGGAAGGGACCTCAAAAGCTCATCCAGTCCAACCCCCGCTGCCAGAGCAGCAGCACCTAGAGCAGAACACACAGCAACACATCCAGGCAGCTCTGGAGTATTTACAGAGAAGGAGACTCCACAACCCCCCTGGGCAGCCTCTTCCAGTGTTCTGTCACCCTCACAGGGAAAGCATTTTCCTCATGTTTCCATGGAACTTCCTATACCTCAACTGCCACCCATTGCCCCTTGTGCTGGCACTGGGCATCACCCAGCAGAGCCTGGCTCCAGCCTCTTGGTGCTCACCTTTACACCTTCATAACCATTCATGAGGTCTCCCCTCAGCCTCCTCTTCTCCAAGCTAAAGAGACCCACTCTCCTTACCTGAATAATCCTGGGGGGTGCATAGTGTAGACATGCTTGTGTGTCTGTATCCTCTGCTATCCTGGCACCTCTGCATCAGCTCAAAGTTGGAAGAATGGATTTTCACCCTGGTATCCTGGCATCAGGCTGAGTATTGTGTGATTCTCTTGGGACTCAGTTTTAGTGCAGTCATTTGAGATTCTGGTGACTGAAGAGGATGGGGTGGAGGGGGGGGGGAAGAGTGGGGAGAAAGAAATCAAATAGAGATCTTGATAAATAGAATTTCAGATCTTGCATAATATCATTCAATGGCAACAGCAGGTGTTTGACAGCACTGTGAACTTCCTCAAAATGGGATCCTGCCAACATGGCTGTGATTCAGTGCAATGATTCAACGCCTGCAGGACGGTATCCTGCCAACCAGCCTTCCAGCAGCAAACTGTTCACCCCACTGCACACACTGCCAGTCCATTAGCATTTCAGATTTGCTCTATCTGCAGGTCTGTGGAAGGCATGCAGCCCTTTCAGGCAATCATAGAAGGAGGGAGGGTCAAAAAATAACCTTTTGACCAAGGGAACAGAAGGTAAAACGATTAGCTGTGAGGTTCTCTCCAAGGAGGAGCATGGGATGTGTGTTCTGGAAAGCTCCAAGTTTCATAGTCAGTGGCTTCCTGTGTCCAGTTCTGGGCTCCTCAATTCAAGAGAGATGTTGAGGTACTGGAATGTGTCCAGAGAAGAGTGATGAAGCTGGTGAGGGGCCTGGAACAAAAACCCCATGAGGAGAGGCTGAGGAAGCTGGGGGTGAAGAGAGATCCAAGCTCATCCAGCCCAACCTAGCACCCAGCCCTGGCCNGAGCCCTCACCAGCTTCATCACCCTTTTCTGGACATGTTCCAGCACCTCAACATCTCTCTTGAATTGAGTGGCCCAGAACTGGACACAGCACTCAAGATGTGGCCTGAACAGTGTTGAGTACAGGGGCAGGATAACCTCCCTTGCCCTTCTGGCCACACTGCTCCTGAGCCAGCCCAGGATGCCATTGGCTCTGCTGCCCACCTGGGCACACTGCTGACTGTATATAGGAAGCACTTCTTCACAGAAAGGGTCGTTAGGCACTGGAATGGACTGCCCAGGGCAGTGGTGGAGTCATCAGCCCTGGAGGGGTGTAAGAAAAGCTTGCATGTAGCCCTCAGTGGCATGGTTTAGCTAATGTCCTGGTGTTAGGTTATAGGCTGGAGTTGATGATCTCAGAAGTCTTTTCCAGCCTCAATGATTCTGTGAGATCTTCTTCAGCTGCTGCCTTGCCCTGGGCAAGCACCTATGCCCTCCCCTCCACCCTCCCCAGAGCCTGCACACTGAGCCTCCTGCCCTATTGCAGCATAGACACTCAGGTGTAAGCCCGGAGTAGAAAGGTTCCCAACTGCGTTGCTCGTGGGGACACTTGGTGTGGTACTAGAGGAGGACAAGCCTCACACACACACCACCCTCCAGCTGTGCTGCCCACTAGGCAGTGGCTGAGCTAGGTGAGATGAAGTGTTGAGAATCACAGTGCTGGGTCCTCACTGGTGTCACAGGGAAGAGCAAGTCTTCATCTTAGCTTTGCTCTCAACACATCTGAAGGATCTAGTGAGCTCTGCATGTTTTCCATAGGAAACTGGAAGCTCACAATGGCCTACTTGTTCCTAGGAAGTTCATTCCCAAAGAGAAGTGGAGGGATGTTCTCAAAGAAGGTGATTTGCAGTGAAACTGATCCCTCATGTCCACATCTTCAAAGATGCTGAAGGATCTAATTCACACTGGACACAGGAGGATACAGAAGGGTGGTGGAACACTGGAACAGGTTGCCTAGGGAGGTAGTTGGGAGGTAGTTCAGTTAATCAAGGTGAGGCTCAACAAGGCTCTGAGCAACCTGATCTAGTGGAGGATGTCCTTGCTGACTGCAGGGGCGTTGGACTGGATGGCCTTTGGAGGCCCCTTCCAACCCAAACCATTCTATGATTCACTGGCTGCAGGAAACGTCCTTGCAGTGAGCAGGCGGTTAGGGGCGAAGCGCGGCTGGAGCAAGCGCAATTTAGCGCAGCTCTCCCCTTGCTCCCTTTCCCCGTTGTGCAGCAGAAGGAAAACAGAGGCTGGAGCAGAGAAGCAATTCGCAGCACTGCCACAGCAATCTTTGTTCCAGCACAATGTTCTCATCCTTGCCTGGCTCTTTCAAACCTGCTGTAAGACGAATAATGACATACTCCACTTACAGAGACTTTGTTAAACGCTTTGCCTTTATCGTAGGTGCTGCGTCGCCTCCTCGGATCAAAAGGAGCTCTTTGAGAGGTGATTAGAGCAGGAGGGAAGGGTTTAGTGGTCTAAGAGCCACATTTGCAATAATTAGGCTCCCTGGAGTGGTAGGTTCAAATCTTAGCAGGGTTGGCTCAGTCCTTCATCCTTCTAAAGTGGATTAAATGTGTTTTCTGTAGCGAGGTCTTTTGGACAAGACCTGAAAAAGCCAGACAGGAACGTTGAGTTTCTTCCTTTTACCACAAGGTTGAGTGTTACAAATGTCGAGTCAGGCATCAGCAAGTTTGCAGATGACACCAAGCTGGGGGCAGATGTGGCTGGGTTGGAGGGCAGAAGGGCTCTGCAGTGGGACCTTGACCACCTGGACAGATGGGCAGAGTCCAATGGGATGGCATTCAATAAGTCCAAGTGCCAGGGGCTGCACTTTGGCCACAACAACCCCATGCAGAGATACAGGCTGGGGTCGGAGTGGCTGAGAGCAGCCAGACAGAGAGGGATCTGGGGGTGCTGATCGATACCCGCCTGAACATGAGCCAGCAGTGTGCCCAGGTGGCCAAGAGAGCCAATGGCATCCTGGCCTGCATCAGGAATGGTGTGGCCAGCAGGAGCAGGGAGGTCATTCTGCCCCTGTACTCTGCACTGGTTAGACCACACCTTGAGTACTGTGTCCAGTTCTGGGCCCCCCAGTTTAAGAGGGACATTGAGATGCTTGAACGTGTCCAGAGAAGGGCAACGAGGCTGGTGAGAGGCCTCGAGCACAGCCCTACGAGGAGAGGCTGAGGGAGCTGGGATTGTTTAGCCTGGAGAAGAGGAGGCTCAGGGGAGACCTTATTGCTGTCTACAACTACCTGAGGGGTGGTTGTAGCCAGGAGGAGGTTGCTCTCTTCTCTCAGGCAGCCAGCACCAGAACAAGAGGACACAGCCTCAAGCTGCACCAGGGGAAATTTAGGCTTGAGGTGAGGAGAAAGTTCTTCAGTGAGAGAGTCATTGGCTACTGGAATGGGCTGCCCAGGGAGGTGGTGGAGTCGCCGTCCCTGGAGCTGTTCAAGGCAGGATTGGATGTGGCACTTGGTGCCATGGTCTAGCCTTGAGCTCTGTGGTGAAGGGTTGGACTTGATGATCTGTGAGGTCTCTTCCAACCTTGGTGATGCTGTGAGACTGTGAAATGCATACAGCAGAGACCCTCTGGGGCATTTCCCACAGCCCTCGCTGTTTGCCCGTGCTCTGCTTGCCAAAACCTGGTTTCACCATTGCTGTGCCTGTTTAGTTCTTGACCTTTCTTCCCAGAGGGGCTCTTTGGTGGTGAAACTCATTTAAGTGAGAGCTGCAGGTTACAGTGAAGAAATGGAGTTTGAATGTAACCTACTACTAAACACAAGCACCAGCCTCTAGGTTTCAGATTACTCTTAAAACCAAGTATTTTCTACTACATATTGATGCTCCCTCACTTTAAGGTAACTTATCAGTCATGAGTCAGACCAGAGAATGGGCTTATGCAGTGCTATGGGGTGAAACCTTTCCTAGGATCATAGAATCATGGAATCAGTCAGGGTTGGAAGGGACCACAAGGAGCAGCCAGTTCCAACCCCCCTGCCATGCCCAGGGACACCCTACCCTAGAGCAGGCTGCCCACAGCCTCAGCCAGCCTGGCCTTAAACACCTCCAGGCATGGGGCTTAATATGATCATAGTTCTACAGGAGAGGAAGGCAGGGATGACTTTTCCTCATCTCTTTGGTCTGTTTAGGAAGCCAAACTCATTTCCACTGAGGAGCAGTTCAAGAGGAATGCCCAGAGCAAGCCTTGGAAGCTCCATTCAAAGTAAAGGAAAAGAAGCTGAAGAAATGAACATTTCAACCTTGCACCCTGAGGCTCTCATTGGCATGCACAAAATGACTCAACCAAAGATGACTGTGAGAAGAGGAAATGTGAACAGAACAGGCTGCAAAGTTCCTCTTGGAGGAAGCAGAGGCAGGAGGTGCAGGTAGGGAGCTGGGACAGGGAGCAGGCAGGTGGGCAAAGATGCAAGGAGACTTTCAGGACAAAGCACAGAGCCACAGGTAACTGAGGGAAGAACTGGTTGAGGGAAGATAATTATCATAGAGTAATGGAATGGCTGAGGTTGGAAGGGACCTCAGAGATCACCTACTGCAAGGTTTTGCCATGGGTAGGGATGCTTCTTAGCTAGACTCAGCTGCTCGTGGCCTCATCCAACTTGGCCTTGAGCACCCTCAAGGACGAGACATCCACAACCCTCCTGGACAACCTGTTCAGAGGCTCACCACCCTCATACTGAAGAACTTCTTCCTAAGATCAAGTCTAACCCCACTCTCCCTCAGCTATAAACCATTCCCCCTTATCCTGTTGTTAAACACCCTTATGAAAAGTCCCTCTGCAGCCTTCCTGTAGGATCCCTTCCGATACTGGAAGGCAGCTCTAAGGCCCCCCCCAGAGTCTTCTCTTCTCTAGGCTGATCAACTCCAGCTGCCTCAACCTATCCTCATTGCAGAGATGTTCCAGCACTTGGATCATCTTTGTGGCCCTTCTGTGGACTCTCCCCAGCAACTCTGTGTCCTTATGAAGTGGACACCAGCAGTGGACACAGTATTCAAGAAGAGCAAAGTAAAGAGGCAGAATCTCCTCTCTTGACCTGCTGGCCACACTCCTCCTGATGCAGCCCAGAATACAATTTGCCTTCTGGGCTTCATGAGCACACTGCCAGCTCATGTTGAGCTTCTCATCAATCAACACCACCAGGTCTCTCTCTTCAGAGCTACTCTCAACCCACTCTGCACCCAGCCTGTATTTGTGCCTGCAATTGGCCCAACCCAGATGTAGGACCTCGCACTTTGGCTTGTTGAGTTATGCAAGACAATGTGAAAAACAGTCATGAAGAAAGGACTGGATGAGGCACTCAGTGCCATGGTCTGGTTGATTGGGTGGGGCTGGGTGATAAGTTAGACTGGGTGAGCTTGGAGGTCTCTTCCAACCTGGTTGATTCTATGATTCTATGATTATGTGATTGGATAGGGCTGGGTATAGGTTGGGCTGGGTGATCTTGGAGGTCTCTTTCAAACTGGTTGATTCTATGATTCTGTGATTCAATGATTATGTGATTGGGTAGGGATGAGTGAAAGGTTGGACTGGATGAGCTTGGAGATCCTTTCCAACCTGGTTGATTCTATGATTCAATGATTATGTGATTGGATAGGGCTGGGTGATAGATTGGACTGGATTATCTTGGAGGTCTCTTCCAACCTGGTTGATTCTATGATAGGTTGGACTGCATGAGCTTGGAAGTCTTTTCCAACCTGGTTGGTTCTATGATTTTCTGATTCTAAGAGGTGGGAAAAAATGAGAGAAAGGAACTGACAGAGACAGAAATGGATAGAAACAAACCTCATTGACCCTGAAGGGTAGGGAACATTGCATTTATTCTTTTTTTGCTTTCCTTTTCCTAATGGAGAAGGAGTGCAGTGGAGAGGCAGTCTGTGCTGGGCAATGGGTTTTCCTGAGACACTCTCCTCTTGCACTTCTGTGTGGCCCAGAGATTTAGAGATCATTAACCAAGCTGGCACCTTATTTGTCAAACCCAAGTGTTGTGTACGTAGCTCTTCTCCCCCCAGAGATATCTGTCAATCAATTTATGATAGAATCAAGCAGGTTGGAAGAGACCTCCAAGCTCATCCAGTCCAACCCATCACCAGTCCCATCCAATCAACTAGACCATAGAATCATAGAATCAAGCAGATTGAGACTTTCAAGCTCATCCAGTCCAACCCATCACCAGTTCTATCCAATCAACTAGACCATTGAATCATAGAATCATAGAATCATAGAATGGTTTAGGTTGGAAGGGACCTCAAGGATCATCCAGCTCCAACCCCCCGCCATAGGCAGGGACACCTCCCACTAGAGCAGGCTGCTCAAGGCCTCATCCAGCCTGGCNCTCTGGTCATCTTCGTGGCTCTCCTCTGGACCCGCTCCAGCAGTTCCATGTCCTTCTTGTATTGGGGGCTCCAGAATCAAGCAATAGAATCAAGCAGATTGAAAGAGACCTTCAGGCTCATCCAGTCCAACCTATCACCAGTTCTATCCAATCAACTAGACCATAGAATCATGGAATCAAGCAGGTTGGAAGAGACCTTCAAGCTCATCCAGCCTAACCCGTCACCAGTCCTGTCCAATCAACTTGAACATAGAATCATATAATCAACCAGGTTGGAAGAGACCTCCAAGCTCATCCAGTCCAACCTAGCACCCAGCCCTATCCAACCAGCTAGACCATAGAATCATAGAATCAAGCAGATTGAAAGAGACCTCCAAGCTCATCCAGCCCAACCTATCACCAGTCCTATCCAATCAACTAGATCATAGAATCATAGAATCAAGCAGGTTGGAAGAGACCTCCAAGCTCCTCCAGCCCAACCTGTCACCCAGCCCTATCCAATCAGCTAGGCCATGGCACTAAGTGCCTGTCCTCCCCATGCAGCCAGTCCTGGGGAAAGAGGAGGAGAGAGAAGCGAGTATGAGTGAAGAGCAGCGGAGCAGAGCTGGCTGACTGCAGCTGGGCATGATCGCTTCCATAGCCATTATCCTAACTGTATACATTTCCAGCCCAATTCCTCTATCTTTTCCGGCCTCCTGTCTTTGCAGCTGCCTCCTCTTCTCTCCTTCCTGATGCCTGCAAATCTCTGCTTATCGCTGGTTTTCATGCTGCCTTTCGTCTGTCTCTTTGTGTCCCTCCCTGTGACCGGCTCCTTGGCTGCATCTGGCAGTTTGCTGTTTTCCTGGGTGTTGTGACAGACTTCAGTGTGAACTGCTTTGCTTCCCTTAGCATGTAGAATAGAATAGAATAGAATCAACCAGCTTGGAAGAGACCTCCAAGATCATCCAGCCCAACCTAGCACCCAGCCCTGGCCAATCAACCAGACCATGGCACTAAGTGCCTCATCCAGGCTTTGCTTCAACACCCCCAGGGATGGTGACTCCACCACCTCCCTGGGCAGCCCATTCCAATGCCAATCACTCTCTCTGCCAACAACAACTTCCTCCTAACATCCAGCCTAGACCTGCTCTGGCATGACTTGAGGCTGTGTCCCCTTGTCCTGTTGCTGGTTGCCTGGGAGAAGAGACCAACCCCCACCTGGCTACAGCCTCCCTTCAGGTAGTTGTAGACAGCAATGAGCTCTGCCCTGAGCCTCCTCTTCTGCAGGCTGCACACCCCCAGCTCCCTCAGCCTCTCCTCATGGGGCTAATGTGTGACCTTTTGCCCTGTTTTGTTTTTCTGGCTGATTTAATTTTACACATGTTTACAGCCAGGGCCAGTTTTGCAAGCTAAAGTGGTCAATGTGGCTGTGCAATTGCTAGGTGAGGCAGTAAGAATTAAGACAATTACTTATTTATCAAACCTCTCCCCTTTTTTCTTGTGTGTGTGTGTGTGTGCATGAACATATCCATCCACCCCATGAATTTTTCATGCCAGCTCATCTTTTCAAACAACACTCCCTCCTCCTCCACCTCCTCCTCCTGGGAAGGATTTGAAGTCTTCAGGGAATTCCCCCCCAAATTCTCCTGGCTTTTTTTTTTCTTGCCTTTAATTGAACCCCGCTGTGTAAGAAGAGCTCTGCCTGCAATATTGATTGTGGAAAAAAAACATCCAGACCTGTCAGTCTCTCTTTTCCCAAGGCAAAACTCTCCTATTGTCCCTCGCTGCCAGCATATAATTGCCACAAAGACAGGCTTCAAACAGTTATGCTTCTTACAGGCTGGGCAGTGAGTGGCTGCAGAGCAGCCCTGAGGAGAGGGACTTGGGGGTGCTGGTGGAAGAGAAGCTCAACATGAGCCAGCAGTGTGCACTTGCAGCCCAGAGAGTAACCAGAGCCTGGGCTGCAGCAGGAGAAGTGTGGGCAGCAGGGCCAGGGAGGTGATTCTCCCCCTCTGCTCTGTTCAGCTGAGATCCCACTTGGAGTACTGCATCCAGTTCTGGAGCCTCCATTACAAGAAGGATGTGGAGATGCTGGAGTGTGTGCAGAGAAGGGCCATGAGGATGCTCAGAGGGCTGCAGCAGCTCTGCTGTGAGCACAGACTGAAAGAGTTGGGGCTGTNTTGAGGCTCCATCCCTGGAGGTGTTTAAGGCCAGGCTGGATGAGGCTGTGGCCAGCCTGATCTAGTGTGAGGTGTCCCTGGGCATGGCAGGGGGGTTGGAACTGGCTGCTCCTTGTGGTCCCTTCCAACCCTGACTGATTCTGTTTCTAACATCCAATCTGACTCTATCCATTTCTATTTTGCTCCATTCCCCCCAGCCCTATCACTACCCAACACCCTAAAAAGTCCCTCCCCAGCTTTCTTGTAGACCTTCTCATCTCACTAAGGGGTGGGGGTAAAGGGAGCAGATGTGTGAGTCCCTTCCAACCCTGATCCTATGACAGTGTGACCCTGATTCTTCCCATCGTATCGGGACCGTCAGTGGCACTCCACTTTACATTCACATTTAACAGGTTTCAAGCTTCAGTGAGAAACCAACCAATGTGGCTTTCTCCCCCCCTTCTTTGTGATGAGTGTTTGACAGCTTTTGAAAGGGGTGTAAAATGGAAAATTACCCTTCAGAGGAAACATTCCCTTCCCTTCATAATTCGGCCTGAGACGTGGTATGAATGGAATAACACACTTGTGACATTCTGGGGCCTGGAGAATAAAGTGCATTGCCTGCTTCTATTCCACTTGATTTGATGATCCAGTACCATTTAGGGCCCTAATAAATTAAATTGTTTGGAAACTTGGTTGGCTGCCTAAATTCTGTGCCAAGCTGGGCTGGTTAATCATAGAATCAATCAGGTTGGAAGAGACCTCCAAGCTCATCCAGTCCAACCTAGCACCCAGCCCTGGCCAATCAACCAGACCATGGCACTAAGTGCCCCAGCCAGGCTTGGCTTCAACACCTTCAGTGGTGGCGACTCCACCACCTCCCTGGGCAGCCCATTCCAATGCCAATCACTCTCTCTGCCAACAACTTCCTCCTGACATCCAGCCTGGACCTTCCCTGGCACAGCTTGAGACTCTGTCCCCTTGCTCTTCTCTCTTCCAGCACTTTATCTCCAGGATAAATAATTCAACCTAATAAACCCTGTGATCTGCAAGGTTAATTGACACCTGCAACAATGCCCAGCTTGAGCAAATGCCTGTCTCTCACAGACTCCTGTAGCATCACCACAGCTCACCAGGCAGGTTCCCTGCTTTGCCAGAAGCTTTAATGGTTGCAGATGCCACTTCTGCTTCTGAACAGGCAAAGGTCACAGGATGTTAGAGGTTGGAAGGGACCTCCAGAGATCATCCAGTCCAACACCCCTGCCAAAGCAGGATCCCTTAGGGTAGCTCACATAGGAACACATCAAGGTGGGTTTGGAAAGTCTGCAGAGAAGGAGGCTCTGCAACCTCTCTGGGCAGCCTGCTTCAGAACTCTGTTACCCTCACTGTAAAGAGGTTGAGCTGAAAACTTCTCTATTGCAATTTGTAGCTGTTGCTCCTTGGCTTATTGCTGCTGACCACCCAGAAGAGCTTGGCCTCAGCCACCCCTCAGATATTTGAACTACAGGAAGAATTAGGGTCAGCAGCACCAAGTATTTCATAGAATCATAGAACCACAGAAGGGTTTAGGTTGGAAGGGACCTCAAGGATCATCCAGCTCCAACCCCCTGCCATAGGCAGGGACACCTCCCACTAGAGCAGGTTGCTCAAGGCCTCATCCAGCCTGGCCTTGAACACCTCCAGGGAGGTTGTGGAGCACAGAAGCACCGAATGTGATCTTTGATCACATTCGGTGCTTCTGTGCTCCACAACCTCCCTGGGCAACCTGTTCCAGTGTCTCACCACCCTCACTGTAAAGAACTTCCTCCTAACATCCAGTCTAAATCTCCCCTCTGCCAGTTTAAACCCATTCCCCCTCATCCTGACATTCCCAGACCTTGTCAATAGTCCCTCCCCAGCCTTCCTGTAGGCTCCCTTCAGATACTGGAAAGCCACTCTAAGGTCCCCTCGAAGCCTTCTCATGCTGGTTCCCTTCCTCCCCTCTCCTCCCCCCAAGTGATTATCTGGTTGATATCCAAGGAAACCTTTGGGCAATAGGGACTAGAATGAAATATAATTAAAAAAAAAATTAAAAATGAAAAGAAGTGGAATGAAAAAAAGAAAAAAAAAAAAAAAAGAATATGATGAAGCTTCCCAAATCTATTACCTGGGGAATTTTATTCACAGGAGATGTGTTCAGCTCTGCAGTGGGATGAATAGGTTCTTATTAATTATTAAATTGCTCAGATGGTCTCCTCCTCCCCAAACCTGACATTTATTGAAAAGAAGAAGAAAAAAAAAAAAGAAAGTAATTGAAAAGGATTTGGCCACTTCTGCTCTCTGGGCTTGAGTGGAACAGATATCCCCACCAGCCTGCTCCTTCTGCCTCCCTGCTTTCAGGCTAATACACAGTTTATTGGGTATCAATAAAACATTAGAGTTCCTCCTGGTCCAACAATAGCACCTCTTTGCAACCTCCAGCCTGCTTAACTCCCCAGGACAGTGTGCTAATGAGGGTGCTGGGTGGTGTTTGAGAGAGAGGTTGGTGTGGTGTGCAGGGCTGATCACTGCATCTCTTGGATCAAACCCTGTGCTGGGATGACTCATACCTTTTACTAATTCATAAGAGCAGTCTTCCTTGAAATCCCAGGGTAAATACTGTCATCCTGTTCTCTGTGAGCCTTGAAGTCAACAAAAGTAATGGGCACTCTGTGTGGAATAACGAGTCACAGAATCATGGAATCAGTCAGGGTTGGAAGGGACCACAAGGAGCAGCCAGTTCCAACCCCCCTGCCATGCCCAGGGACACCCTACCCTAGAGCAGGCTGCACACAGCCTCAGCCAGCCTGGCCTTAAACACCTCCAGCCATGGGGCCTCAACCACCTCCCTGGGCAACCCATTCCAGCCTCTCACCACTCTC